>JAHREE010000480.1:13592297-13687447 GCA_033628505.1 Tringa tobata
ATGGCCTACTGAGGTCCCTTCCAGCCTCAGCCATTCTGTGATTCTGCTATTCCCAAACTCTTGCCTCATTTCCAGCTCTAGAAGTAAAATAGCTTTTCTTCACCGATAATACTGATGCACTGTGGTAAACAGTGTGGAAACTTGGTTTAAATTAAAAACTTCAAATATTTAATCTGATTATGGGGCAAGGAAAGACAGGGGATTGTGATTGCTAAATCAAATATTCAATAGAGTAGGTAACCAAGATCGATTGAGAAACTTCTCCTGGCTTTTTTCCAAGCTTTATACCTATCAATCAGACTTTTTTTTTTGGAAACAGTGACCTGGGCATTCTCAAAATTTTGAAATAATAAACCTTCAGCTAAATGTCTGCCAATTCCACGGTTGAATGAGCTACTCAAATTTTTGTGTAACTTAATCAGCAATACAATTTTGCCACTAAAGATGTAGTGTGTTCCTTATGCTATGGCCACAGCGCATGCATGGGCAGATGAACATCCTATCTGATGCTGCAGTGAAAGTATAAAGTTATCTAAAAATGCCAGATGTTTATTAGTCAATAGCCTGTGTTCATTCTTTAAGACAGAACAGTAATGTATTTTTGAACATCCTTCTTATCTCTCCCCTACCATGCCACCCTCTCTGTTGTTTTGTGTTTCATGTATCCTCAGGTATGTCACCTTCTATGTTTCCGTACCATTTTAAAGTAGTGACTGTGCTGTTATTCACTGAAATGATTGTTATTGCCTTGTCCCCTCCCAACTTCTCTTCCTAATGAAAAGGAAGAGTGAGAGTAGTTCATATTCCAGAAATCTGCTGGGGTTTTTTGATTAGTTTTGTGCATGTGTTTTTTTAAATAATTTTTTTGCTCTATCAAGGCAAAATTACAGTGCACAGAGTCATCAAAATCTGCATTGGCTGACTCTATTCATATAGGCAATCTGGCATGTGAAGGGAAAAATAATTATGTGGTTTTGATGCTTTTCGCAGTCTTTGAAACTTTTATTTTAGATAATCAATGGTATTACAAATTTAAACTTCTCTTTTTCTAATCTTAATTTTAAATACTGGGTTTTAAAGGACTTCTGGCACACACAAAACAAAAGTTCTCTGGTACTGTAGGGATATAGAATTGTAGAATAGTTTGGGTTGGAAGGGACCTTTAAAGGTCATCTAGTCCAACCCCCCTGACCATTTTTGTGGCCCTCCTCTGGATCTGCTCCAACAGGTCCTTGTCTCTCCTGTGCTGAGGGCTCCAGAGCTGGACGCAGTACTCCAGATGGGGTCTCACCAGAGCAGAGCAGAGGGGCAGAATCACCTCCCTCAAGCTCCTGGTCACACTTCTTTTGATGCAGCCCAGGATACGGTTGACTTTCTGGTCTGTGAGCACAGATTGTTGGCTCATGTCCAGCTTTTCATCCATCAGTACCCCAAATCTTTCTCCTCAAGGCTGCTGTCAATCCCTTCATCCCCCAGCCTGTATTGATACTGGGGGTTGCCCTGACCCAGGTGCAGGACCCTGCATGTAGCCTTGTAGGGCCTCATGCAGTTCCTATGGGCCCACTTCTTGAGCCTGTCTAGGTCCCTTTGGTTGGCATCCTGTTCCTCAGGCATGTCAACCGCACCACTCAGCTTGGTGTCATCCTCAAAGTTGCTGAGGGTGCACTCAATCCCACTGTCTATGTCATTGATGAAGATATTGAACAGTACTGATCCCAAAATGGGCCCCTGATCCCAAATGTCACTGATCTCCATCTGGACATTGAGCCATTGACCACTACTATCCTCTGGATGTGACCAACCAACCAATTCCATATCCACTGAACAGTCCACCCATCAAATCCAGGTCTCTGCAATTTAGAGAGAAGGGTGTTGGAGGGGGGAACCTTGTCAAAGGCCTTACAGAAGTCCAGGGAGATGATACCTGTAGCTCTTCCTTGTCAACTGATCTAGTCACTCCATCATAGAAGGCCACTAGGTTGGTCAGGACTGACTTGCCCTTGGTGAAACTGAGCCACTGATTCACAAATTATTTCAGTTTGGGAGTACTGTTAGAATTTATTTGAGAATTCACCTACTTTTGCTTGATAATTATATTAAAATATTGCTCATGTTTTGGATTTGTCTTTTTTTTTTTTTTAAGGCATCTCGAGTGATGGTAGCATCGCGTAACTATGCAGACTTTGCAAGTGAAGCCACGTTTGAAATTAAGGTAAAGAAACGGAACACTTAATACTGGCATTCTGTATAAGTGATTGTTGTAGATCTTGACATGATGGGCTTACCCCCTTATCTTTATAATTATAAAGATATTGTTTGAATTCCCAGAGCCAAACCCCTCACTATCTGGCATGATTTCTAAATGTATCCAAAGTGCTGTCCTTAGCAGTATGTAGTAATATTAATTGTTTCTTAAGAATGTGAAGTTATCATTCTTTGCAGCTTTGAGAATGGTGTCACAAAGGAGCTAAAGAACCTTTTCCATTCTGAGGAAAGAGTATTAATGTTTCCTTAATGCTTTTAAAAAAAACAGCTGGTGTTTGCTGTCTGTCCTTTTTTCCATCTCCTTTTTGTTTATGGAGTCACGGGTGCTGTATCCCAGAGGTGCAGCTGATTGAGGTCCATATGGATTTTGGAGGCAAAAATATGGCATGCTTTTTTATGGTGCTGCTCATAAAACATCCTTTATATTCTGTCAGCTTTCCACTGTGGCCAGGTCTCAGGAAAAAGCAATGCTTCCCCTGGTGGCAGCTTTTGTGCTGGCTTTTCATTCGGGAATTGATAAAAGAAAATCTGAAAGAAATTATTTAGATTTCTTTCTACCCCGCTCCCTGTTTGTCTGTGCCTGTGAAGTATTAAAATTATTTCACAGACGGAAGGGAGGGAAAATATGTTTATACGAAAAGCCTTTTCTGAGTAGGTAACCAGGTTTAATGTTTGCTCCTGTGTTGATTACAAGACTCCTAAGTTTCTATTGTTATGTGAACTCTGAAGCAGAGCTGTCCTAAGAGTAGTATAACTGTGTGTTACATGCACTTCATCTAGGTGTCAGTGGATTTCCTCTGGAGAGGCTTTTGCTTTAATATAAACTGTCTTTAACCTGCATAGCAGTATTTTGGCCACTTAATCTGCACTGACAGGGTAATTTGTTTGGTCTGTTCCACTGAACTTGACTGATTTTTTTTTTTTTTTAAATTATTGGGGTTTTATTTTTAATTTTATCTGTTTGTTTTGTATGGGTACCTAAAGTCAGCCCTCCTTCAGTAGAATCCATGGTTTGGGGAGGAAGTTGTACTGGACACATGGTGGTTTGACGGGCAGGGTGGTTGGTGCAGCAGTGGTTTATTACTGCTTGTTAGAAGTGGTGGAAAGAGAGGTGAGATCCAGTCTTAGACCAGATCTTACAAACTGGTTCACAAAGGAAACTCTATCTTTCTTGTCTCTTCACTAAGCTTCTCTAGCTCTTACCAAGTATTTGGCCTGCAACAACCATGGAAATGTGCTTTTCCCATATTTTGTGAGGACTGTAGTTCATCTACTGCTAGTAGGAACGACAAGGCTTCATTTCATGAGTGGAAATCTGTTTTTATTAGAAGTAAAGCTTTTATTTCCCTGAATTTGGAAAGAGTGCACAAACTTTACAGTTACTTTGACCTACGAATTTAAGTTCTGCTGGCTCTCTTTTTTTTTTTAAAACATATTAAAATCTGAATTTGAAAATGGCATATCATAAAAAAATAACTGATATTCATAAATAGGATGAATTAAATTCAAGAAATGATTACTTGTTCAACTTTGCAGAAATGTGACCTCCATCGCCTGGAAGATGGTCCTAGTACCACAGCAGTGATGACTCGAGAGGAGGGGCTTCATTACTACAAGACAATGCAGATCATACGACGCATGGAGCTGAAGTCTGACCAGCTGTACAAGCAGAAGATTATTCGTGGCTTCTGCCACTTATATGATGGCCAGGTGAGAAATTTTTTTGCAAGAGAGTATTGTCTTATTTTACTTAATGTAGGGATTTGAATAGAGTGGAGAGTAAAACTAGAATTGAGTATCTGTGTACAATGTCTGAAGTTTTAGGTGGTTCCATGAGTTAGTCCATTATTTCTTTAAAAACAATGTCTTAGCATGCAGGGTTATTCCTGAGATCTTGGGACAGCAGTAAGAAGAGAGAGAAGACAAGGTGCAGCTGGATGTGAGGAATGAGCAACTAGAGCATATTAAATTCAACACATTTGGAGGCCCACGTCCTCCTCAAGCTTCATTGATGGCTTTTGTTCCAGTGTCTCATAGATCACGTGCCCACTAAAAAGCAACAGCGAGAAGGAACTTAGTGAAGCTTTGCTGGCTGCCTGTTCTCCTCTGCTGTTTTAGAATTGCCGTTGTTTAGATGCTTTATTTGGGAGATGGACTAGAAAATGTGCCCACGGGTCTGCTTTTGTTAGTCACAGTCAGGTTGGAATTTAGAGCCCAAGGCTGTTGTAGCTCTAGGCCTGCTGCCCCATGGGATTTAAGGCAGTCTCCTGTATCTGCTCTCTTCCAGTTTTCTGCTGCTATTTGATGTATGGGGGACTGTAATTGTGTGCTTTTCTTCATTGCTAAGCTTACTTTTCCTTTGTAACAGGAGGCTTGCTGTGTAGGGCTTGAAGCTGCCATAAAGCCCACAGACCATGTGATAACTGCTTACAGAGCTCACGGCTTTACCTACGCACGAGGAGTGCCTGTTCGAGAAATTCTCGCTGAACTTACAGGTTCGTGCTAAGTAAAATGAGGATGTGTGTGCTGCTGTACTTGGGTATTTTTTATTCAATTCAAAGTTACGTTGATGCACAAAGTATACTGAGGCTTCAGAAGCAATTTAGTGACGTAGCAGAGTAAATACATTTTATAATTTTATGATGCAACCACTTTTTACTATAAAACGTAAGACATAAGGAATATTTAAGTGCTGGTACTTGTAAAGCACAAATTCAGAAAATTTTTCTTGTTACCATGTGCTGTATTTGTTGTGCTGCAGCAGCTTGTTTAAATGGAACTCGCTGGTGGTAGGCATTTGTCCTCAAATATGCATTATGCTAGGAAGCATTATGCTTCCTAGGAGACAGCCGTAGATTTTCAGATGTACGCTGCTGAAGTCTTAGGAAAACTGCCCTTAATGATAAATGGAATGGTTTGGGAAAATTTGATTGTAACATGATTAAATGGTAATCTAGACAGATTTAAGATTTTGCAGAAAGGAGAGATGGTTATTCACAGTAAGGTCATAGGTGGAGCAGGGAAGAGAAGAGAGGATCAGCCTACTGAGCTCTTAAAGATCTGTGATGGGAAGCCAGAAGAGAAAAGTGAACAAGGAGCTTGAAAGCTTTTATGAATCGTTGGTATAAGAATTTGCAAACTGGAAACATTAATACAGGAAAGCACATTTTGGAGGTAGAGGTATGGTTTTGTATATTAAGAATGTATGTGTGTGTTAAGAATGTGTATGAATAATGTGGTGGATGATCGATTTGCCAAGTGTCACTGAATACTCGGAGAAAGTAAATGAGGAGATTGTCATGGCTGAAATCTATGGGCCCTGAAACTACAAATACCGGTGATGATGTTTTTTTAATTTCTTTTCATGACACTCGTCATCTTCTATAGCATTATGTTTGGGTTTAGTGGGGTTCTTTTAACTGTGGAAGAGCAGCTGCAGTACAGAGAGTGGTGTTCCAAGAAACGATGCTTGGGGCACGTGCTGCTAGGGCTGATTCTTGCAAACCAAAAAGACAGCCTGAGTTACAGTGACCAAGAATGACAGAATTAAAAAGTCTTTGAAAGAACAGGAAGCAGGAACCAAAATAGGACTCGTAGATAAGATCCTACAGGAAACAAACTATAGAAAAGGCCCTTTCAGGAGAATTGATGATTCCCTGAGAAATGGTTTTGTGGATGTCAGTGCGGATTGTTCTAAGAAAAGTAGAATGTATAGCAAAATGTGACATTGGTCAATCAGGAGTTTGTAGCTAAAATACAAGAAAGGGTTGTACCAAAAGAGGAGGGAAATTACTGAAGTTTAATTACATTTAAGAAAAATAGTTTTCTGATTAAAATTAGACAATCCTTTTTTTTTTTCTTTGGCTCTAGCTGGCAGAATCCATAAAAGCTCATATGAGCTTTCAATTCATAAGCATATGAAAGGTAAAAGAAAGAACAATAGTAAAAACAATCCACTATCAAGTAAGAAAGAGAAGTGCAAATCCCAGAAAGAGATCCGTCATTCAACTTCTAAAATAAACACCAAGGCTAAGGCAAAAAAAAAATCCCAAGCAAACAAGCTATGCTTATTAGAAATAAAATGGAAGCCTTTGTAGCTAGTAACAAGAGAGATTAGAATAAGAAATGAAGTGGGCTGATGAGAAATTCTGTATTCTTAGATCAGCTCATTTAAATAGGGTTTGCTGTAATGCTTCAGGGACCACCAGTTATCTTCCAACTGCAGCTTGAATAATGCTGGCCGAGGTGACTTCTTGTTGTTTATCCTGGGGCAGGGTAGGGAGTTGCTGGTTGTTTGGGGTTTAGGTGGTTTTTTTTAATGTCCTGTCTGTAATTTTTACTTCTGGTCATTGTCACAGGAAAGACAAGCGTGGATTGCAACTAATTTGGAAAAGTGTTATCTTTCTTGCAGAAGCCAGAAGTAGTAAGGACTGTATATACTTCTTACAGATTACATATATGAGAAATACAGACCATGTTGGCTATTAAAAAAAACCAAACCCATATTTATCAGAAAGTGCTTTTGTATAGTAGGACACTGAAACTTCTTTGTTGGTTTTAAAACTTCTTTATCTCATTCTGCATTTCCTGAATTATGTTTTCATTATCATTCTCTTCTTTTTTCCCCCTTCCCTTATTTGTTTTGTGAGATATTTTAAACTCTTTGGGGAGAGGCCGTTGTGTCTTAACTCCAAATGGATCTAATGACAACACCACGGTCTTAAAGTTACTACCTTTAGGAATTGAATTAGATGTTCCCATTTGTATAGCATTTTCCCCTGAAAAAATAACTGGCTTGTTACTCATGTTTCAGGTCGAAAAGGAGGCTGTGTGAAGGGAAAAGGAGGATCAATGCATATGTATACCAAAAACTTCTATGGTGGCAATGGTATTGTTGGTGCTCAGGTATATATATATACATGTATACACAACTTCTACTTTAAAGCACAAATTGAATTCGGCTAATGTCCTGTGTTGGTGTTTCCTCTCATTTTTGTGGTGTGAGCTCATATGCAGATACCTTTGCACTGTGGCTATTAAATCTGTTGCGTCTTTATTCTGGTTTGCTCACAGTTTTGTGGACTGTAGCAAAAATGAATCATATTGAGAATGTACTTTATATTTGGGTTGTAATACAGATTGGAACCAATGTAAGTGGGTTGGTAACAACTTGTTTGTTGAGCAGATCTCTAATAGTGTAAATGTCTCGTTACTGTTCCCAAGCCATCTGTCTCACACTCCTCTAAACGTTGTTCTAAAATTTTGGTTTGTCCCATACTCTGTGATAGGTTCCTCTTGGAGCTGGGATTGCACTGGCCTGTAAATACTTTGGTAAAAACGAAGTCTGTCTGACGTTGTACGGGGATGGTGCAGCCAATCAGGTAAATGAGCTTTGTCTGATGGGGCTGCGTGAGGGAGAGTGTGACTGGGGGTCAGCTTCCCTTGTGTGACCTGTGAGCTCTGCCTTTCCACGGGGTGGTGGGAGAGCACCTTTCACCCTGTCGGTGTAGTACCTGCCACCTGGGCAAGGTCTGACTTGGAGCTTGTGCTGAGATTGTTGTGTTCAGCTTTCTGCTGCACGGGTGCTTTTATAAAGGAGTCCACTGATAGTGAAAAAGCAATCCTGGAGAGAGAAGACGCTGTACGCCCCCTGTCCTACACCCACTGCAGTTTTCCTTAGGGCTTTTGTTGTGAAGTGCTCTTCACTGATACCAAATTCACATCGGTGGCTGGGCATCTTGTAAATTTGGACACTGGGACATCTTATTTGTATTGTCTTACACATTTGAATAGGGGTCTATTTCAAGTACTGTATAGTCTTCAGAGGGATTTTTCAGGTGAACCATGAAGTTAATTGTTTAGATGCTCTTAATATAACAGGAATATAGTGTGTGCCTGGATTTATTTTTTTTTAATCATGTTTTGGATATGTCTCTGTCCTTCCCCACCCCTGCTTTGAACTCTGCCCTTGTTGCTGGAGTGGAGGGGAAACTTCTCAGCTCCTTCCCTCCTGGAGAGCTCTAGGTACTAAGGCAGTGAGTGGGGCTACTGGTTAATTATTTGAACACTGCACAAGTCACGGGAGGAGGGCCTTCCAGTTACTCTTGTTATCCCCTTTCTAGTTGTACATGGGTCACCTAAGTGTGACACCCTGAGGTCTGTGTGCTGTAAGGAGCACTCTGAACGCTGGCAGTGAAGATGACAGTGCTGCTGAATAGGGAGAAGCATGTAACTTACATTTCTGAAGACAGAGGAGAGGCCAGAGCATCTTGCAGAGCCACTTAGTATCGGCACTCCGGCCAGCCTCTTCACGTTATCAGCAGAGGCATTAGGCCAGATAAGAAAGCGATGGTCTAGAGTGTACCGCTGTTGTAATTTACCGCTTTCAAAACACAGGTGATCTCTGCTCTTGGTTTTCCCTGTCTTTGACTTGGAGTAGCAAGTCACTGTGGTTGATTTTTTCTTTTACGGTGCCATAGCAGCATCCTGCCAGATTAATCAATTGTGAAGGGGTTTTCTTTATGATTGTAGCTGAAGTATTTCACTTGAAGGTTTTGTGCTACCCTACCATGGATACTGAAATCGGTTTAAAAATTAAGTTCTGTAAACTATTAGTTGAGATTAAAGTTACCTTACATAGCGTAGCTTCTCTTTTATTCCTGCTGAGCTGCAGCAAGTGGCTGGTTTCACATCCCTTTCAGTATTAGAATTTCTCCTAGCCAGACCTCTGCAACCGAATGATTTTCCGTTGAGCCTAATGCCTGAAGGCTGAGCTCCCTGCCTAGATGTAACTCAGCTTTTTCTTTCAGGGCCAGATATTTGAAACGTACAATATGGCCGCCTTATGGAAGTTGCCTTGTATTTTTATCTGTGAGAACAATCGCTATGGAATGGGAACATCGGTTGAGAGAGCTGCAGCCAGCACTGACTACTACAAAAGAGGAGATTTCATTCCAGGGCTCAGGGTGAGGACAACCCCATCTTTTCTTGAGGAAGGGCTAAGGGGGTGGGAGTAGGGGAGATGTGTGTGCGCACACCTGCACAATACATACATATGTATTTATAAATATTTTTTTTAATATAGGAAAATTTGAAACTGAATTCCTGTTGCACTTGTGGAAGTACTGAAATTGGAAGTTTGGGGGTTGGCGTTTTTTTTGCCTCAACTTACAGCTTCTGTTTTATCAGGTGGATGGCATGGATGTTCTCTGTGTTCGAGAAGCAGCAAAGTTTGCAGCTGAGTACTGTAGAGCTGGAAAAGTAAGTCTGTAATCGTCATTCCTTTTCCATAGGTGAAATTCGTAGCCAGATTATTGCTGCATAAAAGTTCCTCATTGAGACCATTTTCTCCAGTCAGTGTTGAAACTGCGTTTGACCTTTATCTCCTTTTTTCTCCATAGTATTGAACCTCTAAGTAATTGAGTGGTTCTTTAATTCTGTTAGAATTTATTAACGTGCAATTGGTATGAACCAAGGATTTAAAAAATATATATCTATCTCCTGATAGTCTGTCATCCTTCTCCCCATTTCTACTGCAGTTAAATTCTATTGTGAAAGGTGTTCTGACTGTCAGGCAGTTGTGTTCTTCGTGAAGAGATTAATTAGGGGAAGGATCAAAGAAAGTAGTGATCATTTTATATTTACAACAAATGGAAAGTGAAGCAAAAGTTTTTTGAGTCACCGTTAGTGTCTGTCACCCAAGTATGATACACTGGTTCTGAAGATTTTTATTACTTGGTGAAATAATGTTTACACTGGGGGTGTACAACAGAAAAAGGGTCATATAGAATAATAAGGTTTTGAGAATTACAGTCTTACAGTGAAACAACAATTTTAAATAGTCTGAGTAATGGTGGAATGATATTGGAAGGGAAGAAATTGTTTAATGCTGCTCAGTAAGAGCAATAAGAAGACCATGAGAGTTAAACGCTCACAGTATCAACATAGGCTTTCATTTCAAAAGAGTTACATTTCCCTTTACTAGTTGTGATAATGTTATGTAAATGAAAGTGAGAAAAAACATTGATTTAGAATCATTCATCACTGGTGCAGTTCATCAAATATAGCAAATACTTGCTGCTAGAACACCACACTGGTCACTCAAGGCGGTAACACACTGTATTTTTATTTTTTAAGGGTCCTATTCTGATGGAGTTACAGACATACCGTTATCACGGGCACAGTATGAGTGACCCTGGAATAAGGTACTGTGACAGTCTTTCTTGGCATTCACTCAAAAAAAGTTACTGAATTGGATGTTTAAATCCATTATGACGTGTATATAAAGGTTATGATGACATTGCTTTGAGCAGTTTGAGCTCTCATCTCATTGCTCAGTTGATAGTCCATGGCCACGTAACATACTTGTTTAACTTGCAGTATGAAGAGATGTAGTTTTAGAACAAGCACAAAGCCAGTTAAACTTCTGGACTTTGTGTTAATGAATTCTGCTTTCAGTGTGACTGTATGTTGTGTTCTAACTAAGCTTTGACTGTGCTTTTCCAGGGTTTTTAGAGTATTTAAAATACTGTAAGTTAAAATCACAGGAACAGTTTTACTGTCCAGTCAAGTGAAACCCTTCTTATAAATATACAGTTACCAACATGATGCAGACATTGCACCAGCTGACAAATCTGAAGTGGAGGTGTATCCCAGCACTTTGTTGGGAGCTTGCAGGGAATGAGCAGCACACAGCAAGTCATCTAGCTCCCACCAAGGGGAGAGGGGAAGGAGGAAATATGGCCCCTCAGGCTCTTAACTGCTCCCCTTTCCCTGCCTAGGTTATACTCAAGTCCGGAGCTACTTCAGTATTTCTTCTGCTTACAGCTCTAAGAAGTGTTCTAGATGTAGCTGTGCCACCCTTTGAGTGATGAATATTGCTGTATTTTGGTTGCATTCCTGGCAGTTCTTTGGCCACACATTTTTCTAATAGTGAGCTGTG
This sequence comes from Tringa tobata, assembly GCA_033628505.1. Classification (NCBI taxonomy): domain Eukaryota; kingdom Metazoa; phylum Chordata; class Aves; order Charadriiformes; family Scolopacidae; genus Tringa; species Tringa tobata. Next base: position 13,603,504 of record JAHREE010000480.1, read on the forward strand.
TCCAGAACCTCACCTCTGTTCAAGGGTGGCATGTTTATGTCTTTGCTTGTCTTGCTCTTAGCTATCGTACCAGAGAAGAAATTCAAGAAGTGAGGAGCAAAAGTGATCCCATTACTCTGCTGAAGGACAGAATGGTCAACAATAACCTTGCTAGCATTGAAGAATTAAAGGTATGGCTTTCAGTTGCTATTTAAGCAAGTTCTTGAGCATTCACACACTAATGATCTCTGAAAAGCACATCATAGGGCACAAAAGCACACACAAATGCATCGCTTGTTCTTGGAAATTCCTTAGTTTGTTTTAGAACTGCTTTTATTGGTAATTTTTTGTTGCACTCTCCTGGAAAGGCATTTTGCTTTCAGGTGCTGAGCATACCTCAGCAGTGCAAGGCTGTGTGTATGGGTATCAGTGTTTCAAGTACACCTCTTGTCAGATATTAACATGTAGAAATCAAAATTAGCCAGGCTTTCTCAATTACCTAGGAAGGGGGTAAATCTTTGAAAAGGAAATCATCAACACTGAGGAGTCCTAGTGAAGGACGCAGGAACCCTTTAAGCAAATGTTGTAAATGCTTTCATCAACTCTGTTTAAAAAAATTGACTCTGACACTCGCAGTGTTGTGCAGAATCAGAATCGGCTCGGTGGAGTCCTGTTCCTCTGGCAATACGTTACCTGCACTATCCAAAAGGGACAAATGCTGCAGTTCAGTAGGCAGGGAGTTTTCACAGCATTCTGACCAATACTTAATCATTGCGTTTAAATTCAAAATTATGCTGCTTTTTCTGAGCTATCTAATAATAAGCATCTGGTTTGGGCTTAGGAAATCGACGTGGCAGTAAGGAAGGAGATCGAGGAAGCCGCTCAGTTTGCTACCACTGACCCAGAGCCACCACTGGAAGAACTAGGGAACCACATCTACTTCAATGAGCCACCCTTCGAAGTGCGTGGCCCAAACCAGTGGATAAGGTACAAGTCTGTCAGCTAAAGGCCTTTTTTGTTGGCGTAACTTATTCATAAGAATAAGTGAATGCATTTACAGGAACTAAAATGACTCAGAAACAAACCTTAAGCTTATTTAAAAGCTCTTTCAAAAGAGGAAATGAGTAGGGAAATCCATCTCAGTATGGATTTTCTTAAACATACTGAATGTTGTTTCAGAAGGAGCTAAGTTAAGGGAAAGCAGTCATTTATTTAAATTGCTATATATTTGCTTTACTGACTTTTCTTTGGATTGCTGTATGTGTTATGTACAGTGTAAAAAAAAATAATAAAAAATTAAACTTTAACAACATTCATCTGGTGGTCTGTTTGCTTTGTTTCTTGATGCACAACTTTCCCCCAAAAGCACCAAAAGGCCATTTAGATGCTACATTTTTGCTGCAGAAAACTTTCTAAATGAAAACACCACAGCAGGCTTTTCTTAGTAGTTCAGTGAGAGTAGCTTTAATACAAAGAGCTATATACATTCATCTGTGAAGGGGTGACACATGCTCTAGTATATCCCCTCCCTGCTCAACCCATCAGCCAGCAGAACTGTAGCACATTTTAAGTTCACAGTTTTCACAATGCTAAAGCAAATTCAGGTGTGTGCTACCTGTTTTGCAGAAAAGTGTTTTTTTTCTCAGCTGATGCTTTCTATTACATTGATAAGCATTTGACTTCTGCATTATTCTGTCATAAATAATTTAAGTGCATTGACACGGAATTAAAAGCTGTTACTATTCACTGCGTATTACACTGATGGTCAAACAAGCCACGTAATTGTGCAAAACCTGCAAGGCCACTATACAGACATATGTACCCCTAATAATTTAAGTGTTAGGAATGTATCTTTCATTTGTTTATTACCCTTACACGTTCTCCATCCGAAGCGTTAACCTTCTGCACGGAGGTCTTACCAGATGTCTGTCGGTGGTTCAATATTGCATTCCAAATTCTGCAGAGAAGACCACCGCTGTACGAAAAAGAATGGAGAACAATTAGGGACTGTTCCCTCATCTCCGTTATTTTAAACAAGCAAGAAGTAAATCTAGAAATCCCAAGGATACACCGGTTATGACAATACACAGAAAACACTACGGTTCTTTAAGGTTATGGCTAAAACGACTTCTTCCAGGTCAGCCAGAGGTTAACAGAATGATGATGAATGGTCTTGAATCGATGGGTAGGAAAAATAAGTTTTTTATGCCTATTTTCCATATGATGACATCATCCTTAATGGTGCAGAGGTAGCTGCCAACCTTGATAAATGCCAGAACTTAGATGGCTTGAAGCACCCTGGGTGGAGTTGTTAACACTGTGGCAGTTAAGATGTGAAAAACTTTAACAGAAAATCAGAGATGAAATTCACAGCAGCCACCACTGAACTGTTGCTGACCTATATGAATAAACAAACTTCTAAAAGTTTGGTTTTGTTGGTTTTTGTCCAAACTACTTTAATTAATCATTTAACAATGAACTAAGAAGTGCATTCTTACCGCAGCTGAAGATGCCGCAAATCATCTTTAGTGATATCATTAAGGACAGCACTTAATGTATAACCTTCTTCAGCAAACTGAAAGACAAATTTATTCTTAAATTAATATTCCTTTTTCGAAACCAAACTGCTAAGTATGACTACAATGACCTTTCTTTAAAAGGTTTTTGGTTTTGGGTTTTTTTTTTTTTACCTTCTTAATGGCATCCAAGTCTGCTCCTTGTTGTTTCAGCCAGTTTGTGAGCTCAGGGTCTGCATTTTCTCTAAATGTTGTTGTAGACCATTGGGACTCTTTAACAGAAAACAAACGTAGAGGTTAATACACCTCAAAGCTAGGGCAAAAGTGGTGATTTTCAGACTACTGAAGCTTAAAAGAGACCATCTTCTAGCCTTTAAACAAGGACACGATCTATTATCTTTGTGTGCAAGTGTCAAAGCATGCAGGATCTCCTCATACCTTCGGGTTTAAGTTTTAATCGAAGCAAGCGTAATTCCTGAGTTTTTTGCTCCAAAGATTGTCGTAAGAGGGTCTGATACTCTTTCTCCTTCTGAATGAGGTTTTCCAAAAGCCTGTCAGCATATGAGAGAGATCAAACGCAACCGTACTGAGAGTGAGTCTGGCTGAAGAAAATATTTATCCTTTTTAATGACTGCCAAGGGACAGAGACGCTTGCGAGGTACTGTCTTAAGTAACATATTTTATAGCTTAGAGGTTTCATTTTGGTTGTCTGAGACTCAGCTTAGTGGTGGCACTCTAAGGCTTTCATCTTTGCAGAATTCAGTAAATAGCTTATAAATTGTGTTCCTATTGTTTTGCAGCCTCTGTGGGCAGAGCTGCTGCCTTTATACTGCAATTTACCGCTCATCGGTGTAATGCTGATGTTTTACCAGGGACTTTCTGATCACATTTTCACATCACGTCCATAAAGAAGAGTGGGAGCTTCAGCTGTTAACACACCGGCAGCAGCCTGCACACGTAACCCGTGAGAAACAGGGCAGGGGCTCTGCTGAGCTCCGCTTGTGCTAATTAGTGGGCAGCCTGTCTGGTGGGCCAGGACAGAGCTGCTCTGGCTCTTCCTTGCACTGCCACCAGAAGGAAACCGGCATGGTTGCACAAGCCTAATTACTTAACAGTGGAGATCCAACATGACATTCTGCAATCCAAAAAATAATTACACAGAAGTTGTACTGAAGCTGTTGAGCTGTCATACCGGTGCTGCCAGCGTATTCTGAATCCATTTGTGTTCCTGGAAGGCCTGCTGTATCACCAGGGAGCCATACCAGGTGAGTGGCCTTTATGTTACATACATACATGTCACTGTAGAGAGCAACGTCTGAGAGCTTTCTCAGACATTATAGAAGAACATTAGAAGACATATAGAAGAAAAATTAAAGAAAAGTGTTACCTCAACGTCTCTTGTTTAAGTCTGCCCAACTCCAGGCTAAGCTGCTGCTGAGCCTCATGTGACACCACAGAACTAAGGCTGCTGACTCCTGATGTGATGGCAGGATCCTCAGCCCCGTTTTGTGCAGTGGGCTGGTAACTGTCCTCCACTTCATCCGCATCCTTGTCCCCACCTTCAGTTTCTGATGCTGGCTCAAAGTGAGCTCGAAGCTCTGGTAAAAGGAAACAGTGTAAGAATAAGAATGCTTTTGGACAAGTCTGGCTCCAGAGGTACTACAGCTCTTTATTACTGCGGGCAGGGAGCTACAGCTGTGGAAGTGACTGTTTGCACCATGTGCTTTCTTACGATCCTCAGCGGCGGAGTAGCAAAGCCTGGTGGGAACTGGACCACAGATCCCCTGGCATCAGTTCTAAAATGAGTGGCACTGTAATAGCTCAGCTGTAGCCTACCAGTACAGGTAGGCAGCTGTAGAGTACAGCTGCAGAGATGACAAATACATTTGTGATTAAATTAATTATAAGATAATTAATAAAATGTTTTAATGAGAAACCCTTGAAAGCTTAGGTGTTGGTTTTTTTTTTTTTTAAAAAAAAAAAAAGTTGTTTTCCCCTTATGCTCTGGACCAAAGAATTTACAAAGCCTTCCTCTTTTCTGGGTAGCATTTCTAACCTCAGTTCTCAGAACTTGCCAGAGGTGGCCACCCTTCCCATCAAAAAATAGCTGGCATTCTTCTCCTACAAATGAAGTCCTAAAAAATTCAGCTGATTTGGCTTGAAAGCCATAGCAACTTTGGACTGAAAGGGCTGACTGTCATTAAGTGCACTCAGAACATTCTCATACCAGAAGGGGTGCTTGGCACCTCAAAGAGTTAAAAACTACTTGCAATTTTCCAACTTAGACTTCTTCCTTGACATTTCTTCATCATTTATCCTCCTCCGTAGTGGTGGTGGTTTTTCCTACTATCCATCTGTAGGCCAAAATCATACTCCTCCTCTTATTAACGCACTCCCTTCTCTGCATCTGTTCCACAGCTCAGTCATCACTTCTCAGAACACATAACCAGACCTGTGCAGTGTTACCCACCTTGGGTGTCATTAAAACGTTGTACACTCATTTTATTTCTTACTAGAAAAGCTCCAGCTTGGGCTGAATTTAATTTGCCCTTTTTTTTTTTTTTTCCGTTTTCATAGTTGGACCACGCTGGTGGTGCAGAACCACTGGGTATCTCCTCATTATGTGCTTTTGTGCTGCAAGTACAACATTAATCCTCCAGATCAACACTCCTTTCTCTACAAGATTCTGACCCCCGTGCCTTTGATGTAGTGGCACAGGGGATGCGGTTAATGGCATGCTGACAGATTCAACATCTAAACTCTTCCGTTTGCTGTAATTCTTTGATACGCCAACAGCTTTTATTTATTTTTTTAAAAAGATCATTTTCAGCTGCTTTGATTTACCTGGAATAAGAATAGTGACTGCTGCTTGGACTGCACGGCGAATTATGTTATCCATTGCAAACATCCAGTGGGGCCTTATTAAGTGATTTCTTAATACTTTGTTCACCTATAAGTAAATAAGCAAGTTAAAGTAGCAGCAAAAAACCCCATTTGATTATACCTTAGGAAAGAGAACCTTGTTTTTCAATAGTCAGCTGAAGTTTTATAAAGTAACAACTGCACGAGTTGCTAAAACCCTCCCAGCTCTGAAGGTCTACACAGCAGATTTGACACTTTTAGGCTACAGAGCTTTCAAAACATACCCAGACTGTGACATTCAAGCCCCTCCACACTACAAGGAGAAAGAGGAGTGAGGAAGAGTGGGGAAGCTGCTCATCCCTGGGGTGGGCTCTGCCTGGGAAGAATTCCTCTCCCCCTATGCCGGGCAAAGAACTCACCGCGTCCTGAAACCCAAACAGCACCAGATGAATCTGGTTGATGGACGTGCTGTCAAAGTCCAAGTCCATTTTCAACTTGGATATGGTAGAAGCCATCACCCTCTGCTCAGGAGAGCGTATGAAGTCCCTTAAAATCCCAATAATTTGCTTGATGTGGGCCACTGAAAGTCGCAGTTCTTCGGAGCTCTGGAGTAAAGATAATGAACATATATCAGGTAAATCCCAGAGTCATTAAACATCAAATGAGTAGCATTACTACTTTTAGGGTTACAATTTATAGCTTAGCCCATGTATATTTCACACTGACGCACAAAAATCACAGAACTTTTGTTTCTTATAAAGTCTTTATTTTCCACCTTTTTCTAACTAAAATTTTTTAAATAGTAATTCCTATTTTCCAAAAAATAAATTAGAGTCTACTGCTACTGTGGCTGTCACAAAGGGAAGAGGTTCCAGATAACATTGACATGTTTTGGCAATGTACTGCAGAGGGCAGCTCTCCTCCATAAAAAGAGCAGAGTGAGTTGATAAGAGACCCAAATTTTTTAGATGCTATCCTTTCAATAAGCTGAATCTGGACTTATTATGCTGACATTTGATTTCCTTAGGCAAAAAAATACGTTTATATACGCATTTATCGTAAGTCAGAAAAAGGACTAAGATTAGACAGTGATAGGACTCCAGTGTTTATTCTATGATTTGCACTCCATAACCCCTCCAGTTAAAGCCATCCGAGTGCCTGCAAGAACAACAACCTGGATAATTAAAAGCTAAAGGGAGAAGTTTTACAGAAATTATGGGAAAGAGATGATTGCAGCAGTGTTGCAAAGCAGCTGGAGACTAAGGTAGGACTTGCTGTTACTAAATAATCCTTCTTTATCCTGGAAAATATTTAGAGCCCTGGTTATTTCCGACCAAGATCTCCCATATGAATGTTAGTCCTCTGTAAGGCTCTGAGCTAGTTTGCAGTTTAAACTCAGAGCAGGAATTTATCCCAATTGCTTCCCTGGCCTGAGTTTGTGGGCCCTTTCTCTTGGGCCTGCAGAGCTCTACATACAGGAGCCCCCAGGGTCTGGGGCAAGCCCATCTGCACTAGGAGGCAGTTTGAGGGGAAGGAGCCATGGGGGAGAAGCGAACCCTTGCGCTGTGTGGAGCTCAGCGGGCTCGGCCAGAGCTGCCCCAGGAGCAGCAGGGCCCCACCAGCAGTGCTGCAAGTGTTGGCACCAAGACCAATGTTTGGCTGGAGACATCACAACGGGAGTCATCACTGTCCCCTTTATGTAAATGCAGTCCTGGTGAAAAACCATAGCTTTCATAAGAATAGATCGTGTCAGTGGCATATTAGAAGCAGACACTAAGTAGAAAAGTTTAAGCAATGAACTCTGTTACTGGTGTGTGGCATTGCTTGGCTATGGCTTAACCAAACACCTGATTTTTTTTGCTCCTCTTTACAGTCACTAAACCTTCCCACTCAGCCCTTCCCTCTGCAGAAATCTACCTTAGGTTTTTTAAGATTCGTGTACTGTGTTCTTGGCACCTAGTTTACAAATGCTTTGAACTAAAAAATGTTAATCAGTTCTCTATCCTTAAATCATATCATACTTATCACTACTTGGTGTTGCATTTCCATGTCCTTAAAAACCAAACCAAAACACAACATCGAAACCACCCAAACCACCACCCTCAGCCCCCAATCCCACATCAAATGCACCCAAACTTCCCACTCCGAAAAAAACAAGAGCCCAGCAGCAGGCAAAAGGTGGTGTTTGCTATCCATTCAGTCAACAGCAAATGGCTCACACAGTTACAGGTCTCAGAGATTAAAAATATTCAGAAGGAATAATCCAAGCACCTTTGTTTATTAGTTTTCAGAAAAATAATACTACCTGGCTTGTCATTTTCCTTTTGACACGGGACAAAGAGAGCTGAAGTGAAATTACCTGTGCAATACAGTCCTGCAAATTGGAAGCAACTTCATTCTGTTCTTCCTTAAGGATTTTATATAGGATAGCTCGGCGCTCACTGTCCTTCCGCAGCAGAAACAGACCAGAATCCTTATCTTCAATGGAAGGAGAGGCACTCCTGTCCTCCGAGGCCGAGCCCTCATCAGGCACGCTGTGTCACCAACCGGGCCACAGGCACAAGAGAGACCTCAGCATTAGCAACGCGGCAGTACCATCAGAAGCAAGCAGGGAGACTTTAGAGGTTAAAAATCGAGTTAAACTACAGCAGCAGATTGATCAGACTGTTAAACACTAATTCTGAGACAGAAGATGGCTCAGATCCTCAGCTGGCGTAAACCCCACTGAAGCCAAAAGCAAAGGCTGATTTCATCCCGCTAGGAAGCTGGCATTAATGCCACCCAGCACTGGTTCAGTTTTGGGAATCAATGCTGAAAAACCTGGACTGAGATAACTATTAATTTGTTCTGGCCCCATACTGTAACACACTCATTTGAAAGTACTGCTTTGTGCTCTCTGAGCAGCAGAACTATTTTTCTGCTGCCCTTTTCCCACATTTTTTCATGAGTACATGGAAGAGTCAACTCTTCTGCTAATTCCTGAAATCATATTCACTCAGTCTATAAGACAACTGACATGCATTCAGTCATCTGAATAAATGGGGAAAAGAGGGGGGGAAAAGTACATAAATATGTGAAAACCTTAGGGAGAAAGAATCATTGTTCATTAATTAAATATAGACAATATTTAAATTAACTGGTAACTTGCCTATGCAACCTGCTGTTTAACACACCCACTTATCTAGTCATTACATGAAAAAATTGCCCTCGGATAAAATATAATGTGAACTAAATCCACATAATCTCTCCTGGGTGTCAAGCGACGAGCAAATGCTTTACCTTAGTAAATGTGCAATGGGATGCTTTGTCTGACTCTCTGAAATGGATCTCTTTGGCCTTTCAAAAAACATGTCATGCTGTACGTCAGAGTCTGGCGAAACAGAGCCATGCTCACTGCTGCTACTGCCAGCCTGTTCTCCATGGATGGGCAGCGGGAGGGATGTATTACGATTGTAATCTAGGAACAGACATTGTAAAACATGTAACAGAACTAGGCAGGAAAGGGCAATGTGCTTAAAACAGCTGTGATCATCTTCAGTGATATGAAGACCTCGTTTTGCAAAATGAGTGAGGGAGAAGTAGCCTTGTTGATAGAAAGCAGCAATACAACTCAAAATCCTTATACGCATAAGCAATGGAAAGTATGAATGAGCTATCTGCTGAACCCAAAGACAGCAAAGCAGCTAGATTCTCATATGAAATGCCATTTTGTTATCCTCTCTTGCACACACACACAGATATATACACACACTCCCCCTTGGTGCAGGTCTCACAAAGTGGTACAACTGGTACAACTGGATTTACAGCTGTTTAAAGAGCTTAAATCAAACCAACAGGTTACCATCAGCTGCTCCACCAGCTGTATCTTTAAGCAGAGAGCACTCTGTTACCTGCCCTCCTCACCTCTGCCCAACCATGTTAATGGACATATATTTGCTCCCTCTCCAACACCTCAGGCATCTGCCTTGCTCGCATGTCCCCTTGCCCTCAGTAAGGACTGTCTCTCTTAGAACCTTAGAAGTGACTTGAAGGAAATCTCTTTTCCCTATCCAATTCATCTTGAAAGTAAGAAGAAATAAAAAAAACGTAACAGATACTGAGAGCTTGCTATAATCCTGATTGCCATTTTGCAGCTGTGTAAGGTAAGGAAGAAATTCTGTCAACTTACAAAAAAGGTAAGGAAGAAATTCTGTCAACTCAGACAGCATGCATCCATGGAGCTAAAATATCATAAAAATTTTTGATGCTACAAATTATGTGGAGATGGGGGAGAGAGATAGAAGTTAAAAGTTATTCAGAAAGCTCTGACATACTCCATGGTACATGACAGATGTTCAAATGGCCAAGGTTAAACAGTCAGAGAAATGAAATGATTTTCATTTCAAAAAGATGGTATGTCATCATCAAAAAGACGCTATGTCATCTTGTGAGACCTGGTTCAAGGTGTCTCAGCAGTACAGAAATTGAAAGTTGCTGTCCCAAGAGTAAGGGCTGAGATTTGCTCTGGGCTGCCTTTATTATTGGAAGAAATAATGAAAAAAGTTATAGAAACAGGACGGGAAGACGGAGGCAAAGCTGAGGAAAGTGGCAGCGAGAAAAACGGTAGAGGGAGGAGACAGAGTGAACTGCTGGAGGTGAGATTGTGACAACTGCTGGGCCAGGACCTGCCTTACGCCCCCAAACTCCCCTTGGAGGTGGCTGTGGCAGACAGCACAGGTTTCTCCAGCTCTGGCACAGCAAAGTACACATTCGGCTGCAAGCCATGTTGCCTTTCCCTGCCCTCACCCAACAGACAGTTTTCATAGCATTTGTCCACTCTGCTGATGTCCACAGCCACCACTGAGCTTGCTTCTTGCTGCAGCCCAATGCTTAACCCTGCAGCACCAGATCCTCAGGCCATCTGAAGGAGCTCCATAACCTCATCAATGAGCAGAAGAGAAGAAAGGAGGAAGGCAGGAGGAGGGGATACAGAAGACAGCTGCTCTTCCCCTGGGATTTGACAAAAAACCTGTTGCTCCCAAGGCAGCTAACAAGGCAAGCTCTAATGCATAATGCCATTTCTAATGCCACACAATTTTTCCAGGAAAATGTCTTCAGGCAAGAGCTGAAAAGGCCACAGGAGAGAATTACTGCAGTGGGGGAGAAGACTAGAGCCTGCCAATAGCTCCTGACTGCCACCACCTTGGCTGAGCAGTGTAACCCTTACCCCAGTGTAACTGCAGCAATTGCAGTTCTCAATGCCCCTCAGGTCAGGAGATGATGCCCATTTCCTTCCTGAAACCAATTCAGCTAGACGCTATAAATTCTTTGCTAGTTTTTCCATTTAGAATTCTATTCTTTCAAATGTTCCCTGCTGAGGGGGGAAAAGCTCAAAAAGGGAAGCAATTCAATTTGCATTGGCAGTGCGTGCATGTGTGTGTGCAGACAGAGGAAAGAAACAGCAAGACCAACAGCTGCTTGTTTTTAAAATGGACAGTTTCTTGAAACACTATTTATTTGGCAGGTCTATATTAAGATTTGTTATCACTGAGAAAGTGGCTGATATATTGAGGGGGGGGAAGGCAGATAAAACAAACAACCCACTAAAACAACTGCTTCAGCATTTATGTGCCAAATTCCCAAGTTACACAGCAAGTTTGAAAATGCTGATCCTCATAGACCCAAACACCTAGTAGGCCCATGGTTTCAGGTGCCAAGCACCTAGTCTATAAAACTCCGATCTCTGAAGTGTATATAACTGTAAATCTGAAATGCAGAATTGCTTTGGAAGTCTTCACTGAATGTAATTTTTCTAATTTTAATTTGCTATAAATGAGGCATTTATTTTGGGGGAGAGCAAAAATGGGGTGGGGAGGTTTCAGCAAGCAAAACACAAAATAAGCAAGTGACCATATTTTTGTGGGAAATGTTAAATTTAAATATGCCTAATTACAAATCATAGGCACTTTCAACAGCTTAGTTCCTGCTGCTTTCCTGGCACGAGGAATGTCCTTAGTAAAAGAGAGTGCTTAATGATTCCAATCTTTTATATAACACTTAATGATGATGTTGACTGGGATTTGGCTGATAATTCCTTACCTGAAGGCTTGAATGCAATTCTGCTTTTCTTGCCCTTGTTTATTTGTTTCAGGAATGAGTCTCTGAGCAAATCGGATGCTGTAACACGTTTACCAGGATCAGGTTCAAAACAGAGCAAAATAAAGGCCCTTGTTTCAGCGGACAGTGATTCTGGAATTTCAGGATGAATCTTAAACATCCCAACCTGCAAGTAAAACACAGACACAAACGATTTTTACTAAACAAACTAATTTTACTAAAAAACTGCAAGGAAACAATGTGCTAAAGCTTTCTTAGTATGATTTTGCACCCTCTTGCAGACTCTGGTGGAAAAAAGCAATCCAGGTACCCACACAGAGCAGTGAAGAGACAAGGCTCTGATCCTGTTTTACTTCATTGTAAACATGGCATGAATGTCCACGTGGTATTACACAAACGCCAAGTTAGTGATGTATCTAACCATCTACTTTCAGGCAATTTGGCATCTGGACGTTATCCACACCAAGTGCTTCAAATGCTACTTCTTCTACCAGCGTTGAGAACTGCAATTCCTCCAGCTACTGCATACGCCTCCCATCACCCCTGCCCAGTACCGGATCTCTCTGTTGCTGACTCCTCCAGCACATTCATGTCCAGGAACAGGAATAACTTCCTCCTCTAGCACTGACTGCCTGGGGCCTGCACCTGTTCTGCTCCTGCCACTGCCAAATTTTCTTGTACAAATGCTCACAATGACCTTGCCAGACCTTCTCACCGCCCCCGGCAGCACTCAGGCCAGATGTCTTCCCTAGCATTTCAGTGTTACTTAACTGAAAAATCACACAATGTCCAAAGGTTTAACAAGACCCCCCACTCTTTAAGTAATGAAAAATGTGCTTATACAGGTTGCTCCCTAGTGATTTTTCCAGCTCCTACACTGTCTTCATATTCTCTAATGCCAATTTTGGTATAGATGTTTTTAAATGAAAGCTGCATAACACATGTGCACTGTATGGCATGTATCTGGCAAGATTATGGCTTGTAGTGTCAGCATAGTTACATAAAACAGGCCCTGGAGAACAAGCAGAAAGATAGTGGCCACAAGGGAGACAGTAGCCCAGCAGTTAAACAAGTGCCAGCTGCTTGCTAAAATGAAGAGTTGTTTAAATAATCTCATTATACAGCTGCATTAACACACTGTGGCACCATTAGGTACTCACAATAGTGGTTGAGCTTTAATGCAAGCTGAAGCAAAAAACCGCTGAGCAGTCATGCTTCTGTTCCAATGACAGGGCAGAATTAAAATGCTAATAATGCATTAAGCCCTTCCAAACCACAACTCCAAGCACATTCAAAACTCAGTATTTCTGCATGAAATATTTTTAATATATGCAACTTGCTAACCTCTACAATTAAATTTATGTATTTAATAAATAAATAGAATAAAAAAATAAATAAATTGATGTTACGTCCTTTTGGCAGAATAGAACATCTATACATTCACCTTGTCTGATGGAGCATCTTTATCTGATTTGTAAAATCCCATGCATATTTTGGACGGTGCTTTATAAATGGGGTATATAGTTTCACCGCTTTAGAACCTCAGCCTGGCAAGATTTTTGCTTCAGAGCACAGAGTGAAGACAGCCACCTGCTTGCTGTGCTCTGACAACTCTTCATGACACATCTGTCTCCGTGGTCAGCTCACTCCTCCTTGTGCACTCTGGAGACAGGCTCACACACCCAGCTTCAGTGGGGGCAGTGTCACAAGTTGCTATTATAACCTTACACACTAAACAAAACCCAGTCCAAACCAGGACAAGGAAATTTGAATGCATGTCTCTGATTTTTTATCTCTGTGGCTCAAGGACAGTAAGTTTTGTCACAAGCATTCTGAAACTCTGTCGCAACATTAGTTTATCTCCATTTAATGTCATTTGTTTGCACTCCTTTCACTAGATGCACGCGTACTGTGCTCATAGGTAAAACACCAGATAGCGTGCACTCAGCCAGGATTTATTTCCAGTTCTGTTTCCTCTAGCCCCCTTTTCTCTACTTTGTCCAACTATTTGGTCATTTGCAACCTCTCTACCGACTGCACAGCCTGACCCAGACCTTCCCTCTCCTCACCTGCGCTATGCACGACAGAGTGCGCATGTATGGAGGTGGAGACCTCCAAAGTTCAATATCCCAAGTTTTTCAGGCTTCTGTTCTTTTTATGTGCCTGTCCAGTTGTCCTGCTTCATTCCTGGCTTCAAATTTAGCTTCCAGCTTGCTTGCTTTTATTACACAGAAAAAAAAAAAATCACAGTTTGCAATTTATGGTGCCCAGTAAGAGGCAGTGTCAAGCAGGTCCCAGCAGAGCCAAGAAACAGAAAACGGAAACAAATGCTTGACTGTAGCACATTAACACAGTCTGCAATAACAATGCTAAAAACTCTGCCATATCCTTGAAGAAAGAAGGGCAAGACATAAATTTTAAAAAATGCCAATTCTGAGACTTCAGAACACAGCTCTGTGGCCTGGAAGTGCTCATGGGCAAGATATATGGACATGCACAGTCCTGCCAGAGCTCACCTTGTGAGCCTGCACAGAGCTCATCGAGCACCCAGAACTGAACTAGTGCTTCCTGACAGTTCAATAAACTGTGCTAAAAAATAAGACATGTAACTCACTGAACAGTTCGACTATGTGCCAGATACATAAGATGAAAAGGCATCTGCCAACAGAACTGTATCTGACATTTACAACAATGTGGAAAAAAGTCTCTTCCCATGGCTCCCTCAGGAAAGCTTTAGTGAACCAAAACATGTTCACCCAGGCAGGTTCTTTTGATGTAGTGTCACAAGTTGACAGCACGAAGGTGACATACTATTGAAATAACTACATCAAAATACATAACCATCCCTTTCTTTGCCTTTTAGCTGTGGTGCATGGGACAACTCGCAGGCATTACATGACGCATAGCATTACATATCAGGTTGAATTGCAGCCCAGCTTACTACACTTATTGATAAAGGTCTGATTTTGCTACCATAGTTCCAGTAATAATTATACTAATGCTTGGACATTTCAACAGCATACACAAAAGAATTAACAATATTGATAATTTAAAGGAGTTTTATGGGTTATGAATCTGATATTTTCTCCACTATAAAAAAAAAGGACTCTGAAGCGTAGGTGAAAACTTCAGTACTTTACTAATGGTCTACTACAAGCCAGTGGAAGAACCAAAAATTTTCCGTCTGCATATTTGACACATTATCACATCATAGCTTTTACACTACTGTTATTTTTTGAGTTAGAACAAGTAATTTTTTCTAAATACATTTATTATCAAAAGTATCCTAAGCATTCTCTTTCAAGTGTTAATTTGTGCATTTGAAACAAAGCACTAGAGGCAACAGTTTACTGAGGAGGTAGCTTTGATCCAAAAGGACTTGGGATGTAAAATACAGGGTATTTTACTCCTTCAGTACATACCAGAAATCCTGGGAAGTTAGACCCCTGCCCCCTTCCACCATAGCTTCCCACCATGCTGCAGAGACCAGGCCTTTCAAAGACAAGGCAAACAGATCCTCGGGGTGGGGGGGAGGCTCATAAAAAAAAGACTTAAAGGAGCAGAAATAACGTGGCTGTTGTCACTGGAGAGACTGGTTGCTCAGCAGGAAATCATAAACCAAGAGCAGGAGATGACAGAAGTAAGAGGGCAGAGAATATTAGTTTTCGTAAGTCTTCACTCATTTTTCAGGTTGCTGCTCTGAGTCATGACCTATTTCCAGCACAAAAATAAATTATTACCCCCTAGAGCAATACAGCTTAGAGCAGAGAAGGATCATTCAGTGAGAATTAAGAACACAGGTCAGACTGTGGGTTTGTGTAAAACAACCCATATAACAAAAGGTTACTGCCAATTAAATTAATACGAAAAAAATAAGTTAGTATTTGAAAATTCATAAACTCTATAGAAAAAAAGCTGTACTTACTTTAAACATTGCTGCTTGAGGCTCCCCTAGTTCATGAAATGGAGGTTTGCCTGTTGCCATTTCAATAATGGTACAACCCAGTGACCAGATATCAGCTGGTGCACCGTATCCTCGTGGTCCTTTATCAATGATTTCTGGAGCCATGTACTGCAAGGTTCCTAGTCAGGACAAGAAGAATAGTCAAGTGTTATAGTCTTCATTCTTATTAAAGAGAATTAACACACCACTAAGCAACCCAAAAGTTGCCAAATGCAACCTGTATAGCCAAAATATCTGATTTCCCGCATCAGCACTGAAAACTAGGGAGAAACTTATGTTTTAACATCTTTTCTATAAATCATCTTCCCCACCCAATACAAGGCCCCAAACTGTTGAATCTATATTCACCACATAATCCAAATGCTTCCTCAGAATGTAAAGTTATATCAAACAATTTTTGCAGACACTAAATTGTAAAGAATATGCATGTAACAGGTGATGAAAATCTGCAGTGACAGACAGTCATGAGCATAATTTTTCATATGTTTACACCTATAATGAGAAGACTAATGATAGAGAATTTCAAAAAGAAGCTATTTTTTTAAATATCAGATAATAAAGACAATTTAAAAAAAAAAACAACCTCAAGTTTACACAAAAACAATCAAGGTTGTAATCAAGGGGAACAAATTGCACAACTAAAAAAAATACAGGAACCCATCATAAATTGCAATTCCAGGAAGTCTTTTGGATGTGCTTGGGATTTCTTACCCAAAAAAAAAAAAAAGGAAATAAGTCTATTGACATTTCTAAAGCTATAAATGTTGGCAAAATAAGATCCTGTCTAATGTCTAAGCCTATAGTTAGCTCTTAACAGATGAATCTGAAGTTTGCCTGTAGACAGTCTAACTGTAATACTAGTTACAATATGGATAAACAAAAGGAACAGTAGAAATGAGATAAAGGATGGTCAAGTTGGAATCGCTAATATTCAATCATATACTAACACAGCTAACAAGAGGTCTTTACAGGAAAACAGTCCACACCAACAAAGAAACCTACAGATGTTCTAAGTGTTTCAAACACTACAGTACTTTCTCCACATGAATTCCTACCAGCTCTGTTATGACATCTTTAAATTAATTTTCTTCTTAAGAATACAATAAAATTGCACTGCGGTAAAGCTGTGAACTGTTAAGTAAAGGACATCTGGTGAAGATAATGTGGATTGGATATTACTATGTCCATTAACTGTGACTGCTGTAGAACAAATATTCCAGCAACAGTTTTGCCCTCGGGCTGTGTGTGTGTGTCTTAAATGGAGGGATATATAACATTTAAACCACTAGAATTCTGGTTCTTCAGTCATGTGATTGTATTACGTAACGTCTAAAATCCACAGAGTTTATGTCCTGAGTTAAGCAATGAAACAAATTGCAAGAGACATTTTAAGACCCTCTGGACTATAGCTATCTGTTTACTGATTTTAAAGCCAAAATGAGAATTTAAGTAAAATATTTATTTTTACGGTAAATTACACACCTGAGGTACAAACAGGGCTGCAAACATGCAAGAAAACAAAGAAAAAGGGCACAAGGGAAGATTTACGTCCTGGGGAGGTGACTTTTCTTCAGACACCATTTCTCCATATATCATCTCTAATAATAACCAGTTGCTAAAAAGCCACTAAGGCTGTGAAGCACAGGCAAAGTCAGAATGATCTTCCTCTAGTATCTGCTCCAATCACAGCAGCAATCAGCCTTAATAGTGGCTTCTTGGGCCAAAATTTAATTTCGCACTATGACTTTTAACAGCCATGTTTTCATGGCAAATCCAAAGAGCCTCTTGGCTCTAACTCTAAATCTATCATCAAAACCCTTATAAATGCTGCTAAAGTAGTCTTACCTGTAAATGTTTCGGTGCATGGATTGATTCCTGCTAGCCGTTTGGAAGTACCAAAATCAGATATCTTTACCACACCACTATAGGTGTTCACCAAAACATTATCCCCCTGTGGTTTGGAAGAGAGAGAGAGGGGGGTGGGGAGCAGGGAGGGGAGATAAAATGAATATAGATTCCAAATCTCAATACTCCTTCAAGTTTGTGGTTATTTTTATAATATACCTTTCTACAAAGTAATTTTCCAGGAGCACCAGAAAGAAGGGTTTGTTTTATTCTTTCCTTTTGTTTTAAGTTTCCATGAAATCCTATTAAAAATTCTACTTCAGGTTAGAGTAAAACTAACTGACGCAAATAAGACAAAAAGCATATCACACAAGAGAGACTAAAGGAAAATTTACCTTTATATCTCTGTGTACAATCTGGTTTTCATGGAGATACTTAAGACCTTCCAGAATCTGCTTGGTGTAAAATTTAATTGTAGGTTCTTTCATTGGGCCCCACTTAGATCTCAGGAGAGCTGAGAGGCTGCCTACAAGAGTTAAAAAATATCATGACCACAAAATGTCCAAATTAGCATGCAACATTTAAGTCTGGATTAAGCCTTTGTTCAATATCCTGATACAAGAGAAGTGCAGTACTTATAATGAAGCCAAATTCTTTCTAGACCCCTCAAAACAAATAATTTGCTGCTGCTCTTGATTGGTTATTTCTTTCTTGCCAGCTCAGCCTCCACCTCCATGACAGGAATAAATAACACAATAGATGTTATTTATTCCTGGGGGGCTGGATGCATCTCCCTCACCTTCAGTCTAACAACTGTTGAGACTACAACTAGCAACCATTTAGTCCTTAATGAAATGAAGACGAAAGGTAACACTGTATGATGTTATACACTATACTTCATGAACCACATCCTGCATGGGCAAAGAGAAGCTGATTTCATCAAGGCAGGGAGGGGAGAAACAAAAAGGAAAGAGTTTTTTCCTTGTAAATATGGGATTAACTTCTGGAAATATTCAGAGACAAGGAAAGAAAGCTCCTAAAAGAAAACCAAGTAATGGATGTTGAGAGTAGAAGACGGGCCAACCATACTTCCCCTACTCATAATAAATGTAATTTTTTTTTAAATAACACAAATATTTTAAGTACGGAGCAAAATAAAGACAGTTTTGCTGCTTCTGCTCATAATAGACTAAGTGCAGTAGGTCTACTTAATGCCAGACAAATTCAACTACAGGGATTTTCAGTCCGCACCAACAGCTTTCTAAAGTGAAGTTTCCTCAAAGAATCTTGCAACATCTGAACAGTTGGTTCCTTTTTAAGACTGGCTGCAGATTTTAAAATATCTGAATTGATTCAGTAATCTCTTGACATTAGCAACTAATCACAGCACACTCTACTGTGCGTATATGAACAGGAAAATAAAGGCATGTAAACAATACCAGTCGATACTTTTAACAACCGCAGGAAAACTAGTGGAAGTGTTGGCATAAACTCATCACATCTGCATGAATCATATATGTCAGAGCATCTCAGCTTTCAGGTGCAAAGGTCATGGGAACTGAAAAAATAAAGAACTTTCCTATGCCCCCAATGTATTTAATTACACTTTGAATGTCTGTGTCTAGATCTTTCTTAGAAAACCCGAACTTTTTCCCTGGCTTTCTTAATTCTGTTTTTATTTTGCAAATTATATTCATACAAGAATTTAACACTCATTCTGACACATACTTGACACTGAAGAGTGAATAGCAAAAGGGAAATACAACCTAGAGAGGATACAGAGGGAATTCACATCTTAAAATCTAGAGAAGGCTAGAGGAGCAAAACTGGAAGTTATGAGCAAGGGAAGCATATAACTTTTATCTCCAATCTACCTAGGAAATAGCAGTGCTTTGTATGTAGCAATTACAAAATAATACATAATTGATCAGCGTAACTGCTCAACAGTAGTCTACCCTAAAAGCTCCAGCCATCATTCAGATGCTCAGGCTAAAGGGACTATATAGCTCTAACTCCACTGTTATATAACACGTGATTATTTGACACAAAATACTTTTAATGACTTTTCTCTAGGTTTATAATTATTATAGAAAGGGGAGAGGCTACTAGGACCTGTAGACTTCAAATTTATTCTTTATGTGAAAAGAATGCCACCTGTAGTTGATGTCTCAATAGAAATGCTATATACAGCACACAAACATATTAAGTGCACATCTATTGAATTTCACTAAGTTTAGAGTCCCAATTGCTTTTATTTCGAGAGACTAAGCTCAGAATGATACAAACCTCCTGGCACCTGCTCCATAAAAATCTTAATGTATCCATCTTCTGAAACAGATCCAAGATACTGGACAATGTTCCGATGCTTTAAATATTTATGCAGTGCTATCTCTTCATGAAGAGGTTGAGAATACCTATTTAAAAATAAAAATAATAAAAAAAAAATATCAAGGAGCATTTCATTCTCCAGGTAAAGGTTAAATGCTAGTTTGTAATCAAAATAGATTTTAGGGATAATGATCCAATTTTCAGCAAACATCTTGTCCATGACCTTCAAAATGCAGTGTGAGTGACTGCCTATTCAGAAAAAGTAGAGAGGTAGAACTCAGAAGAACCCTTAAGGGGAAACATGCTCTCAAAACAGTTATATGTGGCTTTCTTCTGTATCATTATATAGTACTGTCTTTGCCTCCGAAATTTCTTTTATGCTTTTCTCTCTCCCCAAAAAGAATATAAATGAGATACAACTGCAACTTAAAATATGTCTTATTCTAGAATTTATTATATATATTATCAAATTGTATTATTTATTATACATATAATATCTTTTCCAAATAATAAAAAGTCCTTATTCTCAAAAAGATACTGTTGTATACTAGGAGGAAATAATAATTGAATTTTAGTATACTGTGATTTTATAAACTAACCACATAGAAATATATGCTAAGAGGAGTAATGTTTTCAGCAAACAACTGCAGCTTCATCAGCAATGTATATGTAACAATAAAGTAGGTCTCACCTGCTGTCTCTCTCTGGTATTTCTTTGATGGCAATTCGGACCTGATTGCTAAGGTCTCTTCCAGCATAAACTATTCCATAAGTACCTTTCCCTAGAACTACCCTATCACCATTCTCATCGTAATCATATTCATACTGCAAACAGAAAAGATAAACAAGCAGAACATAAATTGTTATCACTAACATTTGACATTACAGAGAGCTTTAACAACAGTTATGTACTATGCTGAGTTAGTACAGCGCAGGTACTGCAGTACAGCTGTAGCACGGTAGGTTTCCCACCAGCCTGATGCATTGTACAATTTCTAAAATTTCCATGTAACTTGCTTTACAAAACAATCTGACCTAACCAGCTTCAAAACGTGTTCACTCAAACAAGGAACACAGCATTAAACCAAATTCGATGAAACAGTGCTGTCAAAAGAACACATTGAGGTATCATCTCTAAGAATTGCTGAGGGAGCCTTCAAAATACTTAAATGTATGGAACGTAGCATATAATTTTGAAACCAATGCTTAATAAATAGATAAAAGTGACGTTCTCATTACAGGGGATGGTCAGTGTTTTAAGACCCTAAACTCTCATTTGAGCTTAGCCACAGAAAAATTTATTTCTGACATATTCCCCTCATTATGAGCTTTTCCAAAAGGCGAAAAAAAATGCTCATCTTCACCAAGGATGATAAAATATATGAAGCGGTGGTTTCCACTGCTGCTGAAACACATTGGGTCATATTTCTAGCTGAATAAGTCACTGATGGTTGACTGACTTCAGTAAAGCTACACAAGTCCTCATGGACTTGTCCCATATGGTGATCTTATCACAGAGCAATCCTACTATAAATGTCACTGAAAGTCTATTGATGAGTGATGCTTAATGAAAGCATATACCAGACACTAAATAAACCTAAATTTCTTATGGAAGTAGGGTTAAGCAGCACACCCCTGATTCAAATCAGGTAACTCATAAAGGATACTGAAAATCCACTTTTGCAAAGAGTTAAGGAATTGGATGGTTTCATCGCCTCGGATATTATCAGGAGCACACAGACCTCCTGTAGTATCTTCCCAAATCCAAGAGGACATCTTATATGGGAGAACTGCAGGGTATTCTCTGTGGCTTCATGAATTCTCTATTAAAAAAAACCCAAACCTTTTTACAATGGCCACAACTATTGACCTTTCTGTCAAGGACTACTTGTTCTGCTTCATCCAATACGACTTTCTCGTACAGAATGCAGCCTTGAGATCTATTTCTTTGAAGTGTCTTCCCAGTTCATATTGCAGCTCTGGTGCGGCAATGCCCGTGTGTCACTGACATCCCTCCCAGCCCCCCTTCTCCTCAGCAAAGATGGCAAGTTTCATGCTGCTGTATGGAAGGTGCCAAAGAAAAACCGTCTGTCGTTTATCCTAACAGCATATTCTGCTCAGTGGAACTAAACTTGAGTTAGCACAGCTTTAGGACAGCTTCATTTTCCACGTTTCAGCACTTCACAGTTCATAACATAATCTTGTTATATGATAGGCATAACTGAACCAAAACGCCATATGTAAAACTTGTCAGGTTCTCTGGTAGAAGCACATCCAGCTTTCACAGCTATCATATGACATAAAACTGTGCAGAAAAAAGACAGCACTCACATTGCAGAATTTAAGATTGACAGCAACCCTATCTGCAACAGACTGGTCCTAAGCCAACTCTATAATTACTGTGGAGAAACCCAAGTCCTCTAGTCTGGGTCCTATGAGATATGAAAATCATTGAGATTTATAGTTCGGTGCTAGTTAGTAGACAGCTTAATAGACTTGTATATACTTGATGAAAATTTACATTTGCCTCCTCTCTTTCTAACAGCTGTAAAGGTTGAATAAATCACTGCTGGTTGCCAAAGGTCTGAATATGTGATCCACTGGATGTGCAATTCAACCACTACGTATGAGTAAACAAGTGTTCATAGCTGACCTTCTGTATGAACGTGGTAGGGCAGGGTCTGATCTGTAGGATATCCTATTTGGGGTACAGCAGGTACTCTTAAAGTGAGAGGAACTTCTTCAATATCAATATCCAGAAGTGAATATCCGAAGGTAGAACAGACTGCCATGCTCACTATACTTCCAAATCCTTGTTAGCTGTAGAACTAAACTGTAGCTGCTTTCAAATACTACTGCAGTTCAAAACATACAATCCCTTGGGACAACATTCTCACAAGAATTCTCACTGAAATCTGATTTTCTTCCAAACTACACTCAAGGTTATTTCTTCCCCTTCCCCGAATATAAACGGTTGTTTTACTAACAGTAAGGACTCCTGCTTTCTCTGTGCTCGTCAAGCCCATCAAGACCACACAAAGCTGCATTTTCCATGCTGTCTCTTCTTAAATGTAAGATCTCAGGCTGCAGAAAGACATTAAGTGTCTTAGCTCATTTATAAGCTAAACAAATTAATTCTTCCCTTCTGTGTCTTGATTTCTGTTTTAATGTCCTGACCTAAGACAGTGAGTACAAGGTGATAATTGTGAAAACGTCAAGATATGTAGAATGATATATCTTAAAATTAATTTCTATAGTAATTTCTCCATATGTCATTGATTCATGCAGGATTTTTCCTGCGGTGCATTCTCAAGTGCTTTTTCCAGTTCAGTTTTTAAAAGGTTCAAGCGACGGTGAGCTCACTTCCTCTGAAATACTATTATCCAGTTGAATAGGCTGTGTTGTTTGGAGATATCCCTGCTATTAGCTAAGTTCATAAGTATGCAACGTAAAATCTGCAGCTATAGATAACACCCTGTCTTTGCCAAGGCAGAGCCCTGACCCTATGCCAAGACCACAGACGTACGTATTAAGCTGGGCTTAATAGATGTGCATATCTCGTTCTTTCCACTTGAGTAGAGAATTCTGTGGCCGCTATGCACAAACTTCAGGGCAAAAATTCATCTTCTCCACCATATGCAATTACATTTAACAGTATAGTAGATGGTCTTCTGTTTTCTTCATCCTCTTCTGAAGTCTCAGGTACAACAGAAGGTTCACTATCATAAAGAGCTGCTCTGAATCGTAAGCCCAAGAGAATTGCTGGAATGAGACATGGTAAGAAAGATACCCAACTCAAACAAACCACAGTAGGGTTTTTATATTTGATTGACTGAATCTGCTTGACCAAAAATAAATCAGCAAGCTACTTTTTATGATGGCTTTTCAGATTTAAAAACAAATAAACAGAAGCACAGGATATGTATACTTAGTACTACAAATCTGGATGTTTGCTATGAAGCAGTGTGCCTTATGAAGACATGGATGCACCTACCCTAACATGAGCTCTCATAAAAGGCTGAGGTTTTTTGTACTGATTATAAAGAAAGCCTACAGCTACTAGGTTCCTAACACGGGTGTTTCAGTGATAAGTAAAAAGCACACTGGATTAATCTGATCCTAAAGATCTGCAAATCTCTTTGACAGAAAAAGCCTACCAAATGAAATTACCTGGAGTAGTATTAGTATCAGGTACCAGCTAGATAAACTGAAGTCCCTTTGCTAAATGGCTTTTTCCTAGAATTTATTTAATATCTTATCCTTTTTATCCACTTAATCCATCTGATATGAGATGATTCTCATCTATAGATTGTTTGCAACATAACTACAAGATCAGTAACACCCTTCATTACGGATTTATACAGTTTGCAGTAGTAACAGTCTCACTTCATTAAAAATATGTTTTTTCACATGAATGCAACTCCTGTGTACAAATAGTTTTGTAAGAGTTGAAATTTCAGATACAATTAAGGAGCTTAAATGCTATTTATTATCTTTCTACCATACTGATATGAAAGTGCAGGGAAGATGGATAACAAGTTTCAGAGTTCTTGGATCTTTTATCCTTGACGTACCTCCAGTGTGTCTCCATCTATTTCTCCTTCTAGTTCCAGAGTACTGCCAACTGCATCAGACAAAATTTCTTTCACCAACCCACAGAACCTAAAAAAGCAATAAATAGCACAGGATCAAAGAAAAATATCCTTTTGGGAGGAGATTAAACAGATTTTTTGCAAGGTGGCCTTTGCTTTCAAGCTAATAAACTGACTAGCATGTTCATAGGTTTCTTTCATTACCTACTTTCTCCATAATTATCCTATTTTAAATGAGAAAGAACATCAAACACATTCTGAAAAGCCAAATTATTTATAAAATTATTTTATTTGCTGTAGCAGAACCCAATACTTGCTTGTTATTGTAACTGCATAGTAAAACCTTGGTAGATCCAACTCAAATATTTTTGCTGTACACTTTGATGGAACATGCTTAGAGTGGCCTTGTCTCTACAAATATAATTAGAGGAAAAGTTGAGATAATAAAAATTGAAGTATTGATTTTCAATGGTTCAATACAGTAGTGCTGATTTTGCAACATCATATTGGGTGGTTCTCCTTCTGTGTGGTGATGAGAATTCTATTTAATTAATTTAAATGTTCCTATAGACTTTGGTTGCAAGTGTGATTACTCAGTATTTCTGAAAATCAGATTTTGTGGCTTTCAATCAAGCTTCCAGAAAGTCAAGAACATAAAAGTAGGAACATGCTTTGAAGAACAGAGTTTTAACTAATGTCATCTAGTTCTCTGGGACAAAGAGCCTTAAGTACAAGACCAACTTTTCCTGTAGTTCCCTGCTGAAGCCACTCACTTTTTTCCTAATTCCATAACAAATTGTTAACGATTATTACAAATTATTATAAAATATTCACATCTTTCTCACTGACTAATAGACACATATTTCTGGAACAGATTCCTGTTGTGCACTGAATAAAGCATAAAAAATGTCACCATGTTTCATAACACACAAATTGCAATTTCAAATTAAGGATGACTGGGTAACATTAATTTTAGTGTTTCTTATGTTTCATGCACTGCACTCTGCAGAGCTAATAATTTTGTTAAACCTGAGTAAATAATAATTATTGCCAAGAAAAATAAATATACCATCCAACCCCAAATATTAAGTGTATTAACAAATCACTCCTACTACATTCAGAAAGTTTATATGCCAAATATTGGTCTCCAGGAAGAATTTGATCTGTAAAGGTTTAGGCCTGAAATTCAGTTAGCATGCTTGCTGTTTAGAGACAACAGATCATCAGGAAATATTTGAATAGAGGCACAAACAGTAACAGAAATCTGTGACACTACATTACACTAGTTGTTCTTACTTAAATGAAACTGAACAGGTAAATAATGGAACCTAAACCAATATAGTAACTTATGTGACATGGCCAAGACACAGAAAAAGAAGATAATAGTTATAAATTAGAATAAGATACTTAAGCCTCAGGTCTGATGACTTGTAGGTAAACGGATGAGAACCAGCCAAATAGTGTAATGGGACATTGCTCTCATCACCTTAAATATCACTATGTTTGGCTCATTGCTTCTTAATCAAGAAAAAAAAGAAGTGGAGAAATAAATAATTAACTTCTCAAGCAAAAATGTCAGCTTTGAATCTCTACTAAATCAATTCTATTTAGGACATAGATTTCTCATGCAATACCTGCACAAACTGAACTCACCGACTACATTGGTTTTCTGTAGAAAAGTAGATTTGAAAGTCGTCAGAGTTGTCATGGACATAAAGGAAACAACATCGTTCATCAAACTTGGAAATGCTATAAAATTCATATTAAGAAAAGATTATTTTGGATATAACTATTAGAAGAAATAGAATAAGAAGAAATTTATATTTTTGAATTACAAACACTAAGCATACACCTTTTTCACAGTTAATTACCTCAGAGAGGCAGTACACTATTATATTAATTTTCCTTACAGCTAGAAGCTTTGAGTGTATTTATATATCCTATAATCCTACCTCCAGTTTGATAAATGATTAAGCTACTGCTTACTTTGGTAAAATACTTGTTTATCTGAAGTGTTTTGTGGTTTGTTTGTTGTTCACTTCTCCTTCCATTTTTACATAGTTCTGTCAGATTTCTTGGTATTTGATGACACCTCTATGGAAAATGAATTGCTATGACACTAATCTAGCTATCAAGAAAGCCTTTCTTTTAAGCTTGACAAGTACTTCTGTTTTTTATAATTTCATTGCTCCTACAGTAAAAGTGAACTGGAAAATACCTACAGGGTAGCAGGTCCTTCACAGTATATACTTTTAATGGACGTAATACTGATAACAAGCTTAAGGATGACCAGTACTCCAAACCACAGCAATAACTCTGACAAAGGGATAATTTATTGCATATTGTGTTTTGCCAGTGTCATATATATCCCAGCTAAATGCACTGAAGTGAAAAGTGAAGAGACCATAAAACATCATATCAATGTGAAAGTAAATCCAGGAAATAATCTCTTATTCCAAACACTTGCATTTCAGTATTATTCTACATAAATGCCAAGTTGTTATGCTTGTTAAGGCATTCTTATGATTTTTGTGCATTAAATCTAATAAAATTTATTAGATTCTTGTCTGATCTGATTACTCAAACTCTCAGATTTTGCTTAGCCTCTGTTGAGCCAGTTAGTTAAAATACATGAGTTAAAATACATAGACTATACTAAAGCTGCAGAATGTTGCAAGACCAACTTGCTGTAGCACCATTTGGACATATGTTCCAAAAAACTAGAATTTTGCCAGAAGATTTTTTTAAGAAATATGTGAAAATACACTATGCCATTCTGTAGCTTCATTCTGATATACTGACTTCTAGTCTGGCAAGGCAGATTTAAAAATATCTGACACGAGAACTAAGCAACAAATCAAAATTATTCTTCCAAGGGCAAATATAGGATAGACAAGACCGTATCTAAGTAACAATACTGTATTATAAGATATATTACAGTATAACACATGTGGTACGTAAGACGGACCGGTTAGCATAAACACAAGTTAAGGGTTTTGACAGAGTATAAGTTAACTGAGGGCACTTGTTTTTTTTTTTTTACTAAAACTAATGCAATTTCAAAACTATAGCATTTTTAAGTTGTCACATACAAAGCAAACATCTATTTCCCCTAAATTTAAAAAGATTGCCTCTTTGAGCTTTATGATCCCCAGCAGTGATTAAGAATCAAAGTAAATGAATTGCTTGCTTCCATTTAACTACAAGTTATCTTTCTCAAAGATTAATGTCTGTGTAACATGTTGACTGAAGGTAATTAATGTGTTTCAGAAACGTTATGCTGAGTTATGCACAGACAGCTCCACAGATTTCAGTAATAAAAACTTCACATTCACTCACAATGCACTGGAGTAGTAGAATAAAATATCACATTGAATTCATTTAAACCAAAACCTGCTTCTTTTAGAAGAAAATACTGACATTATGGTATAATCTATGCCCAAATCCACAATTCTAGGCTTTCATAGCAATCAGCCCTCACTTTATTCAGAGAAATACTTTTTCACTGAGCTTATTTGCTTAAGCAAATTATACAAGTTCAGAGAAGATAAACTTGGGACCTAAAATTTACGTCAAAATTACAGCCCAGAAGTCCTATGCTTTGAAAACTATAGAACTCACTAGGAATCTGAATTTACACTTGTCCTTGAATCAGAGTTTTTCAGGCACTTAAGCTTATGTGCTCAATCCAAGTGGCCCCAGCCAAGTCATTTACAGCCCTAGAAAGGTCAGATCTACCAACATAGTGACTCATGAATGCAGAGAGAAGGCAGAAGCCCAGCTCGTGTTCCCTGTGCTTATGGGCTCCTGTGGTTCTTAGCTACAACCTGCATAATGCGGAGAGCAAGAATGCCATAGACACACTGCCAGACTGTACTGACAGGTTTCATTTTTTTAATCTCCTGGTGCTCTGCCACTCCTCTTTCTGGCAGCAAAGTAGCCCAACTTAAGATACATAAACTAGCTTCTATACGTAGTCATGCATTATGCAGTTGTTAATACCAAATGTGATTCTTTTCTAACCTTTCAGTTCTCAGAACAATCCTGTTCTTTCTATATAATATTCTGATCTTCTTTTCTACTACTATGTGGACCAATTTACTTGTGGCTAGTGCTTCCACTAATCTAGGACTCACAAAATGGAACTACTTTATCTATTTAAAGGCTAATCCTTGAGAAACTCCACTAGCAGCCTCCTTCCAGCTCAAGAATTTTTTCCTTAGCACAAACTATGTCCATGCCTCATTTAACATTTGTCTAATAATCTAAGTTTTTAGCTAGTAGTTTTTCCGATAGAGCCATATCAGAAGCCTTTCTGAATTCCAAACAGGAAATAGATACCATGTTATCCTTTTCTTAAAGGAAAGCAGACAGGCTCTTCTTTCACTTATGGAAGGAGGCAAGAATAGCTAAGGGCTCTTCTTTCCTTCTGCCCTCCATGTTTCTAAATGCAGAGATGGCAATAACTTCACTGAAAAATTTAAAAAAATATATAAAAAGCAGGTACAAAACTAAAACCAGGAAACTCTAGCAGAGAATACACACACACACACCCCTTAGATGTGTATTCCTATGAGAAATGTACAGCTCTGCCCATGCATGGAAAGGCAAACATTTCAAGGCAGGTTGGACAAGCTTTTATAATAGGCAATGCAAAGCAGAGATTTAAGGCAGAATCCAGATTTCCCACTTAAGGGAAATATAAAACATAAACAAAACCACATTTAACTGTTTTCTGACATACCGACCTTATTCCCCTAATGGAAGAAGCTGTAAAATTCCATTCATGAATCTGTTTCTGTAAAGAGTAAAGAGTTATAATCAACAACAGTTACAACAGTGTAACTTTGACTTACTACTGAAAACAAAGTCACAGCATGGTAAGGAAAATAAAGTTTTTCATATATGTCTCTTGTCCTTTCTTTCTTTCCACCCAAACTTCAAGAAGATTGATGTATAGGTAAAGAAAGGCCATGCATTGCTGCTTACTCACTTGAGGAAAATGAATATAAATGGCACAAGGTGGAAGTAAAGGCTGCATTTCCTCATGTAAAATTAAATTTGAAGAATAAATCTTGATTTATTTACCAATTTACCAAACATTATGTTTTGACTCAATACTCAACATTTCATATTAAACATGGAGCAGACTATGCCCTGCTCATATCTAGGTTCAAAGGGAAAGGAAGTTTCAGACACCTTCCTAAGAGGTATTGAGTGAACAGTTTTGGCCCAGTGAACACACTGGAGGCCAAACAGCGAAAGGACAGCCTGTGCCTAGGACTGTAGCTCTCCATAAATCTCTAGGTAGTACTGGATCTTATTTAGGACAGACAGACATTTACCAAGAATTTATTACATAAAGCAAAGTTGTGTCACATACATTCACTCAAAGTAGTGAAGTAGAACAGTGTACTGGAAAAGAAGTTTAGAGATCCAGGTAATTCTCTTGCTCTAGCATGTTTCTTTTCCACACTTTGCCTCTCTGCATTTTTAGTCTATTCTCCACCTATGTTTTTCTGATATTAAGAAGGGGTTGTGAAATACATTCCAGATTTTATGTCTTTCAATGTGAAACTGAAATTACTTCTCACTTTGAAGAGATTACACTGTCCATAACTGTTCCTCCTCCTTTCCTAATCTCCCATGCCTTATCCAATAGCTCAAGACATCAGATATTTCATCTCTTGACACTTATTTTTCACAGACTGCCATTTTTTTCTAGTTTCTAATTTTATAATTGTAAAACTTTAAAATTCCTAAAACATTAAAAGCAACACTGGGCTTTATCTTTATTTTTTATCTAGCTTTAAGCTGCATCTTAATAAAAATCACACAATTCTAATGAGAAATATTATAAGCAGACCAAATAGCCCAAGAACTTCTAAGAGACATAGTCAAGATAAGTGAAATTTGAACATGAAATGTCAAAAACACTTGAGTTCTAATCATAGTCCCTCCTTTTATTTTCTCTGTAAAAAGCCAATTTTCATATCTGCACAAAAGAGATATAGAGGCTTGAGCTTCACAGAAATGTGCAAGACTGCAAATTATTGTACAGTTCTCCAAAATCTACAGGTAAAAAATTGACTTTAAGCACAATGAATAAGAACACATGAAACACATCTGCTCATATCTTACCATTTCAGTGGGAGAGACATGCCACAAAGAGAGAGATCTCTCATCTGCTTCATTGTTGATTGAAACATACGCAGGCTGGTACACTTTCGTTGGTTCTATCACCAAAACCTGAAGTGAGAGAACATTTGTCCTTAACAAGCCAGCAGCTAATGCGCAACAGTATCTTCAGATGCTCTGATATAGACAATGGGCAATCTCAAAGTAAGGCCTAAAAAATTTCCATGGGGAAGGAGAAGGGCAAGACAAGGCAGGAAGAGGTTGTGTCCCAAAACACAACAATATCATCACAATTTTTTGTAGGAGACTTAAAAGTATATTTTAGAATGCTTTTAGGGTGGTGGGTTAATTTTTTTTTATAAAGATTAGCAGAATACAGGGGTTTGGTTAATGCAATGATGTAACAGGTAGTTAAGTATGTAAGCATTGTGTTTAGAGTTGTCCAATTCTTGTTATATCCTATCCAGAAACATAAGACACAGAAAACTTGTTTGGACATAACATCTTACTGGAAATCTCAGTCCATTAGTTGTTTCTTTCGTTGCCTCAAAAATTATATCTAGCCAGAAAGTCAATCTTTCTTGTCTAGGAGAATGTTCTATGGTGAGTTTCTTGAAACGCTGAATTAACATCAGATTCTGAACTAATGATTTCAAGTACCTAGAATGTATTGAATTAGTGAGTTAAGAGAGAGAAAACAAAATTTGACCAGATTCTAAAACCACTTAATTGACTTACACATGCAAAAAAATTAACTGCAAAATTAAATGTACTTTAAAAGCTACCATGATGGAAATGGTTGTGCTGATTTTTACAGATTTCTGGAAAGAATAGGAAGTTTAGTCTAAATCTTAAATCATAAGCTGATGTGGATGTTCATGAACAGTATCTTTTTGCAAAAGGGTACAGTTACATGAGTAGTTACATGGTGATTAGACAGGATATTATGAGCTAGGAGATGGTAGTGGAGGGAAGCAGCAGCTAGTTAAACTCTAAAAAGAATGGTTTCACAATCTTTTCCCAATTTCACAAGGAATCATCACTAATTTACAAATTCTTTCTTATAAAAGATGTGCTTCAATGAGATATAGACCCAATAATAGATGGGCAACTTAATTTCTTACCTTCCCCCTTCCTTCCCAAAATAAAAGAACACAGTATAAAGTCAGAGTTACAAACAATCTAAGAGGGAGAAATCCAGTTAAGTTATCCAAGTTACTACAAGATTTTTAAAATTTGTGTATTTCCCCATATTTGGGTGCTTGAGCTACAATCTTCTATCACATACCACACTGGAGGTTTCAGCTTAAAAAGTTTCTCTGCTGCTTGTACTGCTTTACCAACATCATTAGCCAGCATGCTCACACTGAAGAACTGTCCCACATCCCAGTAACTGTTCATTTTTTCGAGGCTTCCTTTTCTTCCCAATAAACTGTTTAACCGTACACCTGAAAAAAATCAATTAAAAACCATATTGTTCTATCAACAAAACACCACTAAGTGTTTTTCACTGATAAGTCTATCAGCAAATGACTAATAAGACTTGATTAAGCATTAGTGATAAAGTGGAGCAAGTTTTCCCCAGAAAAAAGCCACATGCCCAACACAGAGGCTGGGTCTGCAAATAACGTCCCCAATACAGGTCAGGCAGTCAGAACTCCTACCACACACAGTGATGAAAAATCTCTTGTGCTATCTGCCTGGGCTATCTGCTTCCTGACTCTCAGTGTAAGCCATGCATCTCTGTGTCCTCGAGGTCTGCATCCACTGCAAGAGACAAATGGCTAGAAGCTTATGCCAGTCCACCCCAGAGTAACGTCAGGGGAATGACTTAAAGCCACCTTTGCACTCCTCCCCTTTAAGGTTCAAGTATGTATTTCAGACAGGATCTGATTCCAAGTACAATTTTCAACTATTACCTTTTTAGGAAGAACAGTATATCTGCTTCTACCATACAATTTCTTCAGAGATGTACAGTGGTGGGTTTTAGTTTGCACCTACACAGAAGATGTGAATCTACTTAGACAACTAGTTATCACCCTCGTAGATCCTTCCAGGAGATAATTCCTGTGAATCTCTCAGTTCGGGGCCAACAGAAATCCTGTAGATCCTTCCCTGGCATCCCCGAGGAGAGCTGGGCAACAATCTGTCACTTCCTGCCTTTGTTCCCTGTTGGCTATGCAAGGGGATAACCTCTGTGGTGCAGTAAAGGCAGTTTGCAGATGGTGCTGAAGTTGGTCCATCCTTGTTCCTCTCACATCTCTGGGACGCTTTAGATGGGCCAAGTTACTAGAAAGCTGCTCCAAGGCAACATGGAGAAAAATGGTCCTTCAAGATCCCTGTGTTTTAGACTGCCATCCAGGACCCACCACTGAAAACCTCAAACTGCCTTTCTGTCTATGCAACCCCTTATTATAAGGATTTTGGCTTCTTCATAAGGAGAGAGGTAGAAAGCTTGTCTGTGGCACTGCATGTGGATATTTACCTATTTTTCTCAGTTCCATTGAGCTTTCAAACTGTTGTCCTGCAACAAGTAGCAAAACTGCAAGGTTAATTCCAGAATACAGAGTTGACTGGAGTTCAAATCCTTTGCGATACCTGCAGAGAAGAGTCAAGAGCTCACATCTCACTGTATAGAAGAAATGAAATACTACAAAGTTTTGGTAGGTATTTTAAGCTATTAATTTACTGTAAGGACTATATGGCTAATTGCACTCTTTGCAAAAAGCACTTGAAAGAAAACAGCTTTTTGTCTCTAAGCAGAAAGAAAAAACTTCTGCTTAGTTTTATGCCCTGCCACCTTGTGTAGTTTTGTGAAAATAAAACAAACTGGTTACTTCAAAACTCTTAAATACAATAGAACCTAATTTTATTATATTAATCATATGAGAAAAGCACTGAAAATATTAGTCTTCAGTGCAAGTTTTAAAAAAGGCTCCAAACCCTTTGTTTTAAAGCTTCACATTCATTAAAGGTAACTGAGACACAGCCGACAGGCTGAATGCACACCACTAGCTGATGCAGGGTGAAGAGATCCATCTTAAGGTTGTAAGTGCACTACTCCCCATTCACGTTGCACTAACCACATTGAGGTTATTTGGGGGGAAATAAGAGAGAAAGGGGAGTATTTCACAGTTACAGTGCAAACATTATTGTACTCAGCAGTAGTTGATACGATTATACAAATGTACTTATGTGAACTGTGTATCAGTTAGAGCCTGCATGCACATGCATGCCTTACTGTGTTAAGAAAATTAATAATGTAGTTTATCAATATTTTTCCTTATATACAGTAAATCATTGCATTTCCTTAGGACCCAGCATGGAAATTATCCCTGCACAGATGACCAACATAAGTCTCATGATCTCACTTGTACTTTGTTTTGACCTTGAAGCAGACTAATTGTATGTTTTCTCTACAAAGACATGGGTGAATCATCATAAATCCAAAGATCTGATGCTCACTAAACCAATTACTCAAATAGGACCCTGAAAAAAAAAGATAAGTAGAACAACTGATCATCTAATTCTTACAGCCCTGATTTTCCACAGAATTAAAAGTATGAAAATGTTTTTAAGTAGATATTTTTGGGGTTTTTTTTCTGTTACCATTCAATGGCATGATCTCGACTATTGGTATCTTTACAGTCAGAATCAAGAAACATATCCTTGTAGATCCGTCCACATAAGCAAAACATATCTGGAGCAGGGTGATCACATGTCTGCAGGACTTGAAGCATAACTTGCAGTGCCTTCTCTCTGTCACCTGCATTATTTCTTCTGAAATCAAATACAGAGAATAAAATCAATGAGTTCAGATCTGAAACAGTAACTGCAAGATGGTGGAATAAGATTATCCACCCACTATCCCACAACCCATCCATAATTACTATATGCAGACTTGACTTTATTTACACTGATGTATGATTGTTGGTTGATTGATAAAACCCTAATGTATTCTCCTACCATGGGACTCTACTTCTGGCTTACATAAGAACTGACTGACTTAAGCCCAGAACTCCCCTGTGAAAAAAATCTGCCATCTAACTTGTTTCTTGTCTGTATAAGCAGACAGTCTCCACATCCTGCGATGAAAAACAAGTGCTTGTTTAGTGTTCATTCCTCACACTACCTAACAAAACTCGCCACTTTCAGCATTACAGAGCCCACCTCATTCACCTATGTCCAGGATTTGTAATCTTGAATCCAGAAGATGCAGGGACAATACCAGGCAATACTGAGTAAGTACAGGAGAAGCCAGGCTAATCCTATTTCAGCCAAAAGAATTATGGACCTCAACATGGGCCTTCAAACCACAGGAATAAAGGGGCAAAACTGAACTATATTTCTTTCTTTATTAAAATTCTTCAGATTAGAGAAAATTTTGGAAAACATACAG
The DNA here is from genome assembly GCA_033628505.1 of Tringa tobata. Classification (NCBI taxonomy): domain Eukaryota; kingdom Metazoa; phylum Chordata; class Aves; order Charadriiformes; family Scolopacidae; genus Tringa; species Tringa tobata. The sequence goes on from JAHREE010000480.1 coordinate 13,638,223, forward strand.
CTGTCATAAAGCTTCTTTTGACAAATATTTAATAATCATATCAGTAAGAAATCAGTGATTTTCTAATATTTCAGTTCCTTATTATTATTAAACACATCAGAATCTTTGCCTCCCTTTACCTTGTTGGTTTTGTAAGTTTATAATTCAATATTTACTGCAAAAAAGTCCCTTAGAACAAACAAAAATGTCTATTTGCAAGAGTAAGGCAAAGACAGCTTAAGAGTTTAATAGTCTCTTCAAGACAGTTTTTAATCACCGGAGAGATTTAAAATATTTACCAACCCCTTTTCAGAACTGTTTACCATTTTTTGATCCTTACCTAGGTATCCAGGAATAGGCTTACAAGTACTATGATTACTTTGTCAGCAATACCAGTAGCAGATAATGGTTTCTGGTAAATTTATTATTTGCATGCCCTGAAAGGATTAATATTTACTTTAAAGCAGCTCAGTTCCTTAGGTAACCAGCTGATGCAGTAAGACCAATAACAACACGTCTGCGGCAAAATTCAGGCTTCTGTGCCTGTTAGGTGATGGAGAACGCCTAATAAGATTAAACAGATTTGTAGCTAGTTGTGCAGGCTTCATCCTGCCTTTGATGTCACTGGCAGGGTGCAAGCTTTCACAGCAAGTACTTGAATGTTTTTTAAAGCATTTTTTCTTCAGATTGATTGTAGTTCTGAAATTAATACTGGTCTTCTCTAACGAGCACACAAGGAGAAAGTTAGTATCTTCTTTCAGTTTTACAAGAAATAAATAAAAGTTAAAAACTGTGGGGGTAAATCCATTGCAAGGGTCAGTGTGCTGTAACACAACCTGTTCTGAACTAACCAGATTCTCTCAGTAATACTACCCAAGTTTCACTGTTGTTAATAGGAACACAGAGACAGCTGAGCAAACAGAGCTAAGAACAAAATCAAGCCCTAAAAAGTAAGTCCAACAGGTCCCAGGTCTTGTGTAACATGGTCAGAGAAGTCAGTATGTGTTCAAGCTTTTGCTGAAAACATATGAAATGCAATAGTACCTAACATACAGTACTTTCACATGAAAAAAGGAAATGAATAAAAAATAACTGCTTCCCAAACAAGACAAACTTTGATTCAACTCCGCCTTGTATGAAAACAGGTTAAATATTACTGATAATATTAAGAGGTGTTATGTATTGCTTGAAAAAGCATAATTTTATAGAAAAAATACAATGCATGAAGCAAGACCCTGCTTAAAGTAGGACATTCTGCAGATTAACACTTCTGAATATCAAAGGATGAACCTGTACACACCAAATACAATACTAGGAGCATTTCCAAGGACAAAGCCCTAAATAAAATGTAGTAGAGAACTCAAAATAAAATTAAAGGCCCTAAATACAGTTTCACCTTTACAAAACATATTTTAATGGTAAATGAGCTAAAAAAAGAATATTACTACAATTTATTCAGAAACTATATTAAAACAAGTACGTACCATAACAGACTTGGTAATAATACTAACTTTTTTCCACTGGTTTCTTTGTTAGCACATTTTAGTGCTAACAAAACTTGCCTTGCTAAAACTTGCACCACAACCAAGCAGAGAAAACAGGGCTAAATTATATGAACACAGTAACTGGAAAAGCTACTGCCAAATGAGAAAAGAGATCTTTAAGTAACTTCTAAATACTAGGGCATTTATGAAAATATCCTAGTGCTCAATGAAACACTGCCAAAATCCCACAAGCAGCAAAATGCTAGTAATTAAAAGGAAATGGACAGAGAGTAGAAATTAAAAACTTCATGATGCCTTTTTACAAATACCCAGCACATGAATCTTCAGTACTCTGGACAGTTTTAGGTTGTATTTGAAAAAGAAACTAAACCATTAGGATTGGGGGGTGGGGAATCAAGGAAGAGAACAATCAATGGTATGGAATGGTTTCTATATGAAGATAGCTTCAGTAAGCTGAGCTTTTTTCAGACAGAAATGACTACACAGATACTTTTTTCCCCCAAAAAAGGTTGTCCTGTAGGTCACCTTTATACACTCTTATCTCCTCCTCTAAATTACTCTGTGTCCTGTTGCCAGTTTAGTTTTGCCTGATAGCCTGCATTCTCCAGAAACTGCTCACTGATTCTCTTGCCAATGTTGCCAAGATTGCACTTCCTCTGCATATCAGTCCTGTCCCCATCTGCCACCCCCACAATTCTCTAGGCCTCTCCTCCTCCAAAGGTCAAGAATAATTTGTCCAGGTTTGCTTCAGTTCGTTCCAGTTTTCTCTGAATTTGTACTAATAGAGGGAGGTTACAAAAACAGCCATCAATCATCATTTGCAGAAAGCAGAATCTATCATCCTTTTCCCTTCCCAAATTTACTTGCCAAACACAAAAACTAGATACTGCTATCAATACATACTATCAGGAAGTGCCTGAGCCACAAGTTGGTGGAAGCAGTGGGAGTATTTAAGGAGATTTATCACTATACATTTTCCTGTCTCCATACTCTTCCCCAGGCATCTACTATTGAGCACTGTCACAGATATGCATCTAGGCTAGAAAGAGCTATGCCTCAAACCAATATGGCCATCCTTATCCTGTTTCTCTCCCCTAGCTCTCAAACATCATAAAGAAATCATATTCAGATTACAGCCTCTCATGTGGAATAACGCCACCTTAAAAAAAAAAATTATTTTTTTTTTTGCTGTTTCTTTCTTTTTGATTCCATGGCTTCATACTTCTTTCTTCCCCCCCAAATCCATTCTCTTCTATGAATCCTTTTCTGCACTACAATCATTATCAGGAATAATAGTTTTAAATATCTCTAAAACAAAAATTCTTCCTGCTTCACAGGATGTTTTTACCAGCTTTAAAACATTGGCATGGTTAAGGAGCCAGAACTACACTAAGTAAACCAAGCCTTTGTTCAAAGTTAACAGGAACAACATGGATTTCAGTGGGACAAGAATTAGCTCGCTCTGTAAATAAGCTGATATAATCTCTTTTTTCACCTTTTTGTTCACATCTTCCCCTGTATGGCTTATTTCCATCTGTCTAGCTTGAAAAGACTATAGAAAACCATATGTCAGTGAAAAACAATTCGCTCAAGGGAATCCATCTTTGGTTTCTTATAGTTCATGTTGACTTATTGATTTGATCTTCTCTTATTATTTCAAGGCCTCTATCAGCAAACAGATTTCTTAAAGAGCAATGCACAGGGGAATAAATCAAACCGTAAGAAATAATTCTGAAAATGTTTCCCATAGAACAGCACATTCAAAAAAAGTAACCTATTTTTCCACTCCAGTCCTGTATGAATCTTGTTTATCTTCTGATGTCAGCCTTGAAGCAGCTATCAATAGCTTACTGAGCATAATACAATTAAAAAAACCCACCCTGATCTCATCTCACTGTCACATTGCAGAGGAAATGTCAGTGAGACAACTTAATTGGTTAGTATATATACAACCATTCATAAAGTCACTGGTCTTCATATAAGATACTGTGTTCATTTATTATCACGTACAATCTTTGCTTACTGTAATGATAAGTAATTAACAAAAACATGATTTGAATTTTCTTGCATAAATAGGACACCATTAGTTAAGTGTGCTTTAATGACTCCACAGCAGATTATCTGAACTGCTACTAACTGGACAGAAATCTACAGCAAAAAAGATTTCAAAAAAATTCATAATTATTGAGTAAAACAACAGATTTGAATTGGAGTTATTACACTTGCACTCTCACTTAAAACAATAAATTAATTTGTGAGTTAAGACACATTTCACCAAGGATGCAATCCGATTGTAGAACTTTCAATATTTGAAGCAGTGAATGAGGAAAACAAGACCCTAAACCAGGCTTTGAGACTGGAACTAAATTTGCAAGTCTCCAGTTAGATATGACTGAAAAAAACAGCTTACCCTCCTCCCTCCCATATATACTTCAGGTGCTTCATGCAAGCCACTCATATAAAATGAGGAACCCCATTATGTGTTTTTTACTAAATCTGAGTAATCACAGAATAGAACATTTTAAATACCCAGTGTTTTTCAATGGGGATAATTTCTATGGCTGCTATTATTCACAATTACTAGTGATTTTTCTACTTGCACCCTGTTACGCCCTTCACTTGGTAATTGCCTTTTTTATTATTGTATTGGAATACGTTGCTTGTTAAAAAACAACATGCTGAGTTAAATAATAGTGACTGTAGCTGCCCTCATCTTTAATATAAGCGAAGACAGAACTGCCTTGGAACAAGACTGAAGTCTTCACAGTTCTGGCTTCATGCCAGGGCTGGGTTTGGTTATAAAAGTCTACTCTGCTTTAAACAGAATTTGGCATACCCTTTGGCCTTTTTGCAAGCTTCCAGAACTTGTTAACTCCAGTCCCAGTAAATAAGGCCAAATGGAAAATACTCAAACATAGGTGTACTGTGAATCATCAAAAACTTTGCTACGCAGCCCTGAATTAGTGAACTAGATCCTAAGTAAATAGTCAGCTGACAGCACACTTAGCATTTGACTTAACTATAAGTATCTGTACTTTATCTATCAACCAGATATATACTACAGCAACAGGAAACAAAACAATAAAGAACAAACTACCCTCTGTTTTTATTATTCTTTTAACCTGATTACCAACAAGTAAAATTCACGGAAATTGACTAAAAAACTTTCTCCCCCATTGCCTTTGATCATGATTTGTACTGCTCATGTGACTTGCTCTACGTTTTTAGGTAATTTGAGGCAATAGAAAACACAGAATAGGAAATGGTTCATTTTATTCTAAAATAATTAAATAAGAGAAGATACTATATAAACTTTTTTTTTAATACAGTATCACAGTTATTGCTTTCTACAAAAGACTTGGTAGAAAACAATAGTAGTTTTTTTTAAAAAAACTTTAAGATCTTCTTTCACTGTACTTTCTTTCACAATTACTTATTGAAGGGGTGACTGGATGTGTTCACATATGGAGATTCTGTAAGAGATCAAATCCCAGGGCGAAAGCTTCCACAAAAATAGGATCATTGACCAGCTCCTCTGTGTGTGAATCTTAAATTCATCAATAAAAGCACTTGGGAGACCTCAGCTATACGAGCAGTATGTGAAAAAGCTCATTTGGCAAGAGTCAGGTCCTAAGACTAGCAATATTTGTCTAAGTTAGTCCCATGAACTATAGCTGTAACTCACACAGGAAAGCAGAGTGGATAAAAGTAACAAACAGTGCCATGCAAACCATGACACACAGAGGAACACTCTTTAAAACTACAAAAAAATCAAAATTTCAGAAAAAATGCAGACATTCAGGTCATCATTACAACACAAATTCAGGCCTCATGTGTGTACTTGCCAATGTAAAACTAAACTGTGTGATCAAGGCAGGGGTTTATGTGATTTTTTTTTGGCTGGTTGGTTTTTTGTTTAAAGGAAACATGACTACTGCTCATCTCATACAAGAGGTGTTTTTCCTGTGAGGTTCTGGCATGGACATATAGTTGCTATTGGTATTCAGGCCCCTGCCTTGGAAGTTGGGATGCAGGCAGAGTAGAGGGCAGGAGCTTGAGGAGAAAGAACAACCATTCAACTGAGGCAGCTGGAGGTCACCCTGCATGACTATCTTCCATCTTTAAGCAGGTCCTTTCACCCAAAGACTTGCCACAGAAACGTGGAGTTCTCATTTTATAGGAGTGCTGGCTTGAGAGCCTGAAAGCTAATTAATAAAGGCACATTTACATTTATTGCTGAAGACAATGGGAACTTTAGATATGTTTCATCATGCTTTAGACTTCGAAAGAAAAATCACACTGTAGACACATCAAGCTAAGAACCTTTAATAAGGTTCATGTATCTATGTGTTACTTCCACATCTGTAAATGTAAGTAAACACCATTGTCCTATTTCTCCATGATATGGTGATAAATTATTCAGGTATTGCAACAATAAACATGAAAGGACCCATAAACAACTAATGATAATTCATTTGTAGTATGGAGGGCTGTGTCATATAATAAATGTGTATTTATTTATCATACAGCATTGCTACATCCTTAAGAAACAGATAGACATAAAATATTGAGATACTGACCAGCTGACCTCCAGCTATTCCAGTACACCACACCAGGCAAAACTCTCGAGGAAAAACCCAGACAGCCTTCAGTCAGACACACATTTAAAGCAGAGGGAATAAAATGGCAACCTTAATTCAGAAATTTCTTAGCTTTGAAGGATCTGGAACTATGACAGCAACCTTTCATGGCAGGTCCCATCTTCACGTTACACAGTGTTTGCCTCCCAGGCAAACATCGTGCCTCTGTACTCGGCACTGGTGAGGCCTCAACTTGAGTACTGTGTTCAGTTCTGGGCCCCTCACTACAAGATGGACATTGAAGTGCTGGAGCTTATCCAGAGGAGAGCCACTGAGCTTGTGAGGGGCCTAGAGAACAAGTCATATGAGAAGAGGCTGAGGAAACTGGACATGCTTAGTTTGGAGAAGAGGAGGCTGAGGGGAGACCTCATTGCCCTCTACAGCTACCTGAAAGGAGATTGTAGAGAGGTGGCTGTTGGCCTCTTCTCCCAAGGGAATAATGACAGAACCGGAGGAAATGGTCTGAAGTTGCGGCAGGGGAGGTTTAGATTAGATATTAGGAAGAATTACTTTACTGAGAGAGTGGTCAGGCACTGGAACGGCCTGCCCAGGGAGGTGGTTGAGTCACCATCCCTGGAGGTATTTAAGAAACATGTAGACAGCACTTCAGGGCATGCTCTAGTGCCCAAGATTGTTGGTTTGTGTCTGTTTGTGGGTGTGGGTTTTTGGGTGGGGTTGGTTTTTTTTTGGTTGGACTTTATGATCTCAGAGGTCCCTTCCAACCATGAACATTCTGCAACTGTGTGAAGTACACCCATGGACTGAAGCTAACAGCCACCTACCCGAAAACACCCAGCCCTCATTACACAGCATCTTACTTCATACCACAGGTGTGAATACAAATATGAAAAGTATTCATGTTCTACATTTGGGCTGAACTTACTTCTAAATGTATGTTCCATCCTAGGCCTAAATTAAGATACAATCAGACCTAAATCTTGTCCGGAAGGCAACAACGAAAAATGTCTTAAACCAATCCATGTCTGTATAAAAGAGAGTACTCTACTATGCTTGTGTGTGGACTCAAAATTAACTAGCTAAAAATATGGGTGGAAGAGTGGCCTTTTGCTCCCTAGGACTTCTAAACAAGCAGCACCTAAACCTATTTAGATAGCCCAGGCTTGGAAACAAGCACAAGCCTGTCATTGAAAACATCCATTATTAGCCTCTGTTATTAGACAAGACATACACATCTAAGATGCTCTCAACTGACTGCTCTGAAATTGAAACCAGGGAGAAAGTTAATGATCTATGAGAGGGGCTGTGCTTAAAAACCTGGTATGTGACTCAAGGTAACAGGAAATGTCTGCCTCCCCTACATAAAGTAATAAGTGCTTTAATACATTTCTGCACAGTACCCTGCAGGCAGGCCCAGTCTTGGTTTGCTCATGACCCAAGCCAGGACAGACCCAGGCTGGCTCTGAACCAGAAGACATGCAGGTAGAATGGAACTGTGCTGAGTCTGAAGTAAAACATGCCTGTCCCTTCCCCTTAGCACAACTTGTTAACTTGGACCCTGAACTGCACACAACTGTGGTTCAGATTGGGCTTGTGTCCACCTGATGTATCAGCAAAGACCCAAGGTCCCCAGAAGCAATCCTCTGCCATTTACCTGCCACATCCCCAGCTCTGTGCAGCACTAGAATAACATTGACTTAAAAACACTAAGTGAAATTAATTGCCGAGAAAACTCAGTTACAGAGTCCAAGAGGAAATAAATTAATGACTTTCTCTGTTGATTATGATCACAGTTCTGGCACACTTTCATAATGAAATTCAGCAAACATTAACTTCTGGAGGGTCAGATATTCTTACAGCTGCTAATTCTGTTTTGCTTATGATGTATTTTGTTCCTGGTAGGCTCAATCAGTTGTACTGTGCAACATTAATACTGTTCTGTATGCTGTAATTAATAAAATATTAAGTGAAAACATTGTTCTGTATTTTTATAGATTCTGATAGAACTCGCTAAAAATAATTTGTTTGTAAAATAGAAAAAATAAGTGAATCAAAAATCCCATGGAAGTAAGATGCTAAAAGCAACACTTTAGGGGTCATTTTGAAGTAAGTGGGCTTGTTCTAAAAACATTCAAGTCTTAACTTTTGACTTTAGTCCATAATTTTGTTTCAAGAAGGCAAAAACATCTGTAGAAGCTTACTGATGGAAAACTGGTCATTTATTTCTGAAAAATCTTTTCCATTGAAATATTTAAATTGTTCCCAGAAGAACACAAGGAGAGTCACTCTAGTTCAGGCTAGTGACTGATTTAATGAAACCTGTTGATGGGAAAGCAAGTTCACAAGCAATTCATTTTGTCTTGTCTCACCAGGGTACTATTGGCATTGCCAAAACAGAGCGATAGAAAAAAAAAAACCAACCCAAAACACAGTGATATCCAATATTTTTCTGAGCAATGGCTTTGCGTTTACTCCTAAGTCTGATGAAACTGTCAAATGGCACCACTTACTATACTTTCCATAAACTGCCAAAGGAACTGCTTTTATATATCTAATGTTAAGCAATTAATCCCTTTGACATACGCCATCCTGATGCTGCCCAGTGCTAATTTTTAATTAGATTGCAGGTCACAATTTTTAGTAACATGTGGATTGCACCTAATCAGTTCCTTTATTATTACATGTTGTTTCATTTGTATAAGATCTATTTTCTGCAATACAATCTTGATATAAATTCTTTAGAAATTAAGTAACTATTACACATAGGCATTTAGAAACCTGTAGCTAACTAGAAAAGTTCAGTAAGATTCTGTGCTTCCTAATCTAGCAACATGACTGTAGGCCCAGGACACCTTTCAATGACTGTATCATGAATCTGTATTCATGGATCAAGCACTGCTTGTTACCTATTACTTTAATAACTTATCCATAACTCTATTATGCTAAACTTTTCAAGACGTTCAGAATAACCAGTGACTCAGAATAAACATTCTCAGCCTAACCAAGAACCGATTGGTATCACTGAAGTCTTTCATGATTGCTCAGGTGGCCTTTGGAACTGATCCACTCTCATCAGGTTGTTAACAAAATGCTTGTTGGAAAACAATGATTTCAAAAGTTACAAGCTGTCCTGGTATACAGAAAATATGGGATCAAGGAAAGATAACTGTGGTGAATATCAGTGTGTGCAGAAAGGGAAAAGAATTTGATATTATCTGCACTATAAATTTATATCTAAGCCCATATGGAACAGCAATAAAATGAAACAACCTCAAACAATCATTCTTACCGATTCAATGCAAAAGCATAATGAAATTTAATATTGTGTTGATCAGCCAGATCACAGGTTGGAAGCATTTCTAGTGTTTCTACCAGCTTCACCATAGCATCGTAGTCCTGGTATGAATTAAGAAAAAAAAAAAAGAAAGAAAATAAAAGAAAATGAAAGCAGAGGAAAGCATCACTAAACTGAAACATATCATGACTGCTAGAGAATATCTCAGCTAAGATAGAGTCATTGAAACAGCCACAAACTCTGTGTAAGGACTTAAACAGGGATTTGTCTATCCATGTCAGTACTTGTCTCTTCCTCACATCAATGCTACTCCCCAAACTACTGAATCCCTCTGGCCAGTTTGATCAATTACACTTAAAGCATTAGGAAGGAAAGGTGATGAGTCTGGCTCTTTCAGACCCTATTAAGGACTTCTGATGAATGATACTTCATCAGGTCATTGCAGGCTTGAGCATAGTTCATTCTGCAGCACATCAGCCGGGTATGCATTCACTTTTGTTTCTCAGGGGTAACCCACATACACATACCTGAAGAGGCCAGTTTACTGACATCACAAATGTCACATTACTTAATTTGTTTGTTCAAAACATATTTTGAGATGATTACATTTCTCAACAGAAAAGATCTTTCAAAAGAATGCAAATTATCACAAGAGGTGATCAAAACGAAGTTGGATCAGATGCTGCAGGGAAATATGTATCTCAGAATGGAAAGCTGGGTTATGCAGGATGATGTGGTCAGCCGCTGCTCTCATGACCCATTTATACTTATGAAATAACCAACATAGCTCTTGACTAAAATAATTTCCACAGAATGTTTGGAAGTATATTTTAAAAGACGTGTCAAACACACAGACAGGCAGTTTGGAAATACAGCATGCAGGCTGTGTTTTATCAAAAGCAGAACTTAGTTAAAAAAAAACAAAATCAAGAAAAAAAAGGGTGCAGCTATGTTTTAAAAACAAATTAATGTTTCTTTGAAGGATAGTTCTCAACTTGAGCACCTCTGGCCAATACAATGGTCACAACAAATGCATTTTCTTCATTTCTAAATATATTTGACATTGGGGGCAGAAGAAGAAAGGGAGGGAAGGGAAAAGCAAACATCTTGCATCAGTAGGGGATTTTTTTTTCTTTTTTTTTAAAGGACATTAAAAATGACTAAAAACAAAGGAGTACACCTCAGGAATTCACCTAATCTGTGTCTCTTGTTCACAGGTGAAATAAATAAGAGTCTAAAGTCCCTTAAGTTGCCCAACAGACAAATCAAACTGTTAATTTAACAATTTAGTGTCAGCTTTGAATCACTGTTTAACAAACAATGAAGTATAGCAGAACAAACAAGAGTCAAAAACCCATGGTAAAATAATCTTCCTTGGTCTTTAGGAACATACCTGAATATCTCTGTAAGAAAGAAGCAGGTTTATGACAATATCAGAGGTCAGCACTTCAGTATTATCCATACGAAGCTTAATCCTGGCCAACTCCTTAGCCAGTTCATCTCCTTGATACTTCTCTCTAGCTTTTCTAATATCATTGAGCAATGTTTCTTTATAATAGGCACTAAAGAAATAAAAGATAGACATATGGGAAGAAGACTGTTAGATATTTCTTGTGAAAAATGGTTATATTTCTGATAAGAAGCATAGTTTCTAGTAAAAAGTACCATTTCCTAAGAGTGAGGTGCACATCAAATGTTTCCACATTTTTCATCTACTCATTATACATATTTCACCTTGCACCACCTCAGACTGTGGTGCTATGTATCAATATGTTTATAACCAGAATTGTGAGATAATTTTATCAACACAGTAAAACTGGAGGATTTCTTTTTCCCCATTACTGACCATAACAGATGTGGTACTCTGTATCTGTATCCTAAAGAAGGCAGCAATTGGGATAATAAAGTGACAGAGAGATTAAAGACCAGTGTGGTGTAAAGAGGAAGTACATGATTTTATCATGAAAGGAGGTAAGAGGCTTTCAAACAAAGAAACTAAAAGAAAAACAAGCCATCAAAAGCTGATTTAGTTACAGTCTGTTTGATGAACACAATACATAATGTGGGCAGGTTCTATGTAAAATCCCCCAGAGTAAGTGCATGTTATTTACTCTAACATCCGTGCACAATGCAACACCAGAGTTTTGTAGAATACAAAATCATATATACATTATCAGTATGAGAGTTATAAATGACCTGGACAGGCTACTTTAGGTGGTAACTTTATCTGGAGCAGCTTATCGAGTCTGTACAGTTTGGAAGATAGCAGGTGTCACCTGACAGATAATCAAGTGCATACAATGCTTTTGTTTACAAATGAGTATTGCAAAGTATTCAACTTTGCTTAGCATGAGCCCTACACATAGCAAAGAAAACTAAGTTGTCTGTCTAATAAACATTATATCTTACATATAACATGTAAGATGTTTATAATGCAAATCAGTAAAGTCATAGTACACACTATTGGAAAGCTTTTATTAGTTGTTTCAATGTCAGTGGAGGTTAGGCCTAATCCACCATGGATTTCCAATCTCAGGTTTCTGTTCAGCACTGCCTTCCACCAGGCTAATGATAATTAGTCCTCCTTGTGCTAACCTAACCAAAGGGAGGTACTAGATAATGTTTTTCAAAGTATCCAAATGACTTCAGAATAGGAGTGTCTCACTTTCAAGAATGATGCAACACAGCTCTCCTGTATGCTGACCAACTTTACTGAGTTTCTGCTCCTCCTCTTGTCCCTCTCCTCAAAGAGGGCCTGTATTGCTTCCATGTAGCCTCCCCTCTAGCACTGTTTTGGAGAAGTAGGAGGCGGCAGCCTGAGCTTCTTTAGGCCAGCAATATCCCAGTCACTACCTATCAAGGTGCCAGAGAATAGCAGACCTGCCATGGATGGAGGTATAAGGGACAAGGTGTGTGTGGGCAGGGTCATCTATGCGGTCTTAAGAGTGGGAGCAGATGAAAAAAAGGGAGATTTTTAGGCAAGCCTTTCACTGGTGTGGGATGGCAATGGTGAAAGAGAAAGAAATCCAAGGCCCTCAGTGCTTCATGCAACAGACACTGGGAAAAGGAAGACTGAGCTTCTAGGTCTATCTCAGTGTTTTCAGATACGCAAACAGAACCACACTAGCTGCAGAGTACAGGGTGAACAATCAAGAGAGATTTCCATCTCCAGCCCAAATCCTCAAAACTCCCTTGTAGAAGTGGCAACACAGTATCATGTTTGGTGATATCAGAAGGCTAATACTTAAAAAAAAAAAAACAAAAAACAAAAAGCACCAAACAAAAAACCCAAACCCACAAACAAAAAACTAGCAAAATCAAAAATAACAAACCAAACCACAGATGTTACATTTGATTGCCCATTGCTGTCATATATCTACATGTATTTGGTGACAGAAATGGACAGTCTTTGCCTTTGAGCACTGCGAAGAGGCTGTCATCTTATCTCCTATTACAACTTCATGCGCTGTAATTTATACTTTAGCACTTTACCTTACCCATGGACCGCCTTTGCTTACTGATATTTCAGAAAATAAGCAGAAATCACTTTCTATCGTAACATTGTTAGTTAACTGCAACAGCTGCAGGACATCAATACAGAAAGCAGTAAAGTTAGCAGTTTCTTTTAACACTATGTTAAGTGCAGTGAAAAATAAGAAATTAAAAAAAAAAATATCAATGCTACTAGAGATTCTGTATCTTTTTTATAACATTAAAAAGAGAGTATCAAAGGTTCTGGAGGTGTGTGTGTTGTAAAATTACCATGATGTAACATGAACATCCTTGAGAAGGCTGATAAACTTGTCCACCAGTGGGACACAAAATGGTCCCAGGATATTGTCCCAGCTGGGTTGCATATACTCAGAAGCTCTTCGTTGGGCATCACTTTCACAGCAAAAGTAGTCAGCACAAGGTGTGACGAAGTATGGAATAAAATAGTAATTGCCACTGGAAGCCTGAAAGAAAAACAGGCACAGTTTAGAAAACAAATGAAAGTGGAAATATGTTTGTGCATACACAGAATATTTTGCTGTCATAAAAACCAATTAGATGGTGCACTATGAAGCTTTAGCACACTGTTTAGCACAAGATTTGCAAGTACTACATTCAAGGAATTTTCTCTATAATAGTTACAAACATTAACAAGGGTGATGAATAAGGGTCCAGATCTATTAAGAGACAATATAGCAAAACTGTTCAACTTTTTATGTGATGTATGAAGTCTACTTGGGTCTGACAGTTACCAGCTAACCTTCTGCTCCCAAATTTTTTTGGTCAGTGATGTACTAGCACCCTCTCAACTCTCTGTGCTAGGAAGAATATGATGCAGAGCTCTCCACAAAGAGAGAGAAAACTACAGAACCACAGGCATTGGAAGGACTTTATGGAGATGTTTAATACAAAGGAGTGTACAAAACACATGTTACATGCTGCCGTCAAGCCAACCAACCAACAAAACTTTGAAATGTTTTGTAATACATGTAAGACTTAACACAAAATTCTAGAATTAAAAACCAAAAATTCTTATCATGCCACGTAAAAGTGTAAATGTGCTCAAGGTGCTGAAAGGGGAGAGGAAACAAAAAATGCTCTTCAGAGCTCAGAACCAGCAAGTTCAGAGTCTTCAGCTCCCGAGCAAGACTCCAAAAAGCAGACAACTGCAAAGTTTTCCACAGCTACTAGAAGCACCATTATCCCATTTTGAGCTAAGACAATTCTCTGGTGTTCAAAAGGAAAGTAAGCTTTGCATTTCAGAGTAACCAGATAGGACCACTGAAGCATGGGACAGTATGATACACCTAATGCAATCAACTACCACTAAATATCATTCAACCGTCACCTTGGGGATATCAAGGCATCAAATAAAGGCATCAAATACATACAGCAAATCATACCTTTCATTTTTTCATATCATCTAAGCCTGTAGTAAAGCCATAGTGATTTAAAGTCACCTTGAACAATGGGAGAATGCTGAGACAATGGGAAGAATGGATATGAAGATGGCACATTTTTATATGCATTAATAGACCAGACAAGAGAAATAAACTGTTCACAGGACGTAACAATGTAGGACAGGCAGTTACTAAAAATACAGATGGAAAAAAACTGTATCAGTGACATCCTGTTGCTGATCTGAGACTGCAAGGATTTAGAATTTTAGATTTTTTCTAACAGATAAAGATCAAGCCACATTCCTTCCTCAAAAATTCTACAGTACAGTATCTCTGTTGTAACTATATAATCTGTTGCAAAGTATCTTAACTTCCTACAAAAAGTCAGAAAACTTGTAACCCAAACTACCAGTATGTTAAAACAATTTAGTCTCAGGTTCATTCAAATAAACACTGAGTTCAGTGCAATGTAAAAGCTTCTTGTGTATAAACTCTATCCTTAAACCTGTAACAGTGAATTAGCTCTTCCTGCAATGGAAAAAAAAAAATCCAGTTTGAAGTATGATGTATCTGTGACGCAAAGAGGGCTGCACTTACCTACCGCAAAAGCAATTTTCAGAAAAAAATTAAATTATATGTGTGAAACACTGTATTAATCTTATTCAGCCAACATCTCATCTATTTGACTTAGATTTCTTGCCTCTTTTTGAATAGTAAAATCTATGCAATTCAAATCCCATTTTTTATCTATGACAGACACATGTTTGTGTGAAGTCATGAACCCTGCACGTCTATGAGCATGTTACCTTGTCTGAAAAGCAACCAGCTCCAATTTTCTAGCTCCTTCTGTCTGATATTTACATATTTATTATTTTTACATATAATAAATTATAAAGCCCCTTCATACAAGACCATCTAAGGAACCTGAAGGAATGCAAGTCCATAGGTACTGACAAAATCCATCTGTGGGAACTGAGGGAGCTGGTGGATGATGTTGCTAAGCTGCTTTCCATCATATTTGAGACGTCATGGCAGTCTGGTGAAGTTCCCACTGACTGGAAAAGGGGAAATGTAACTCCCATTTTTAAAAAGAGAAAAAAGAAGAGCTGGGGAACTACAGGCCAGTTAGTCTCACCTCTGTGCCCGGCAAGATCATGCCTCCTGGAAACTCTGCTAAGGCACATAGAAAATAAGGAGGTGATTGATGACAGCCAACATGGCTTCACCAAGAGCAGGTCATGCCTGACAAATTTGGTGGCCTTCTATGATGGGGTTACAGCATGGATGGATAAGTGGAGAGCAACAGATATCATCTACCTGGACTTGTGCAAAGCGTTTGACACCGTCCCACATGACTTCCTGGTCTCTAAATTGGAGAGACACAGACTTGATAGATGGACCACATGGTGCATAAGAAACTGTCTGGCTGCACTCAAAGGATTGTCGCCAACGGCTCGATGTCCAAGTAGAAACCAGTGATGAGTGGAATTCCACAGGGATCAGGCAAGTAGGGCCAAACATAAAGTGCTTTTTGCCTTAAAATACTCTAAACGTTTTGCTAATGCTGTTAAAAGTAAACTTTTGACCTTAATAACATAAACCTGTTTTAATTGAACTGCTAGATTTATTCCAGTGCAACTGTCACTTTTGTGACAGAGATGCTACACTGTAATTAAAGGGCTTTCCCCCCCCCTCCCCCAGATAAATAGTGTTGAGTAAAATCTCTGCATTTTTAGAGAGAGAACTATGCCTGCACAGCTAATAGCGCAATTATTTTACTTGAACCATGTAGTTCATTTTGCTGCTTATTCAAGTATCAAGAGTATTAGAATAGAGTGCTTACTGTACCTTACAAAGCAGTTAGATGGAAAACACACAGGATAACAGAAAATGAGCTGGATTCACTCAAAGTCGTCACTAACTCCTGAGTGTTCAGAGAGTTTAATCCACTGTTGTCTTCAGACTTAAGGTTTTCACAGTAGTTTTCTGTGATATTACATTCCTATGCATCTTGCAATATATGTGACTAAGATATTACAAACTTTTAAAAAATATTTCCTCTTCCGAAATGGAATTTATGCAGTATTTTTATGTAAAGACTGTGAGGAGAGACTATCACAAGCCAAACATCCTAAATGCTCAGGATCTAGCTTGCAAGGAACTAGTACTCCAAGTTTACAATCCCTTTGAAGAAAGGACCCTATCAGGCACTATTCTTTATGTATCTTTATACATTTTTAAATGCCTAGAAACACAGTAATAAGACAGCATATCTATTCAACAGAAAGCAGATTTAAAGTGATACATACTTTGCCTATCATATTACCACTGTGGTATTCAGGAGGTACTTGAACCCGAAGAAAAGCTTTGTGGTTGGCAACCTACTCCAAATTGAAATAAAACGACAAAAAGGAAAACACCACCACAAAACAGCATAAGAATCAAAAAGACAGACATGACACATGAATAGAGAAATTATTAGAGAAAGAAACAACAGAAAATGAATATAGATATTTCTAGCAAGTCCATATTTACAAGGCCAAGAAACCAATGCAATACTTTGCCACCCAGAATGTAAAATTTCTCTATCTACATGATTTATTTGTCTATACATCTCCTTCTGTAATCATTAAGATGCTTTCAAGTCGTACTTTTATGAAGCTATCAGATTCATTACCTGATTAGTTAACTATAATCCAACCACTACAAATACGCATCCTTTGTGATTGTAATATTTCCATAAAAACTAACTTCCATAAATAAATTTTAAAAGCTTTGGGTTTTATTATATCAATAGTAACAGTGGCGTATTTTGTGATTAGAAACGTTAAAAGTAGTATTTAATGGGTCACCCATTCCCTTTGCACTATTCTCCCCCAAAACGAAAAATGATTGTCTGTATTAAAGACATTCCTAGTCCTCTTTCATTCTGTGCACTTTGCAAACACTTTTAATACTTTTGCTGCTTCAGGATTTTTTTGGAAATACATCATTATATGACCATATCACACAAACTTTTATATATTGTAAAAATAATCAGAAAATAAAAATAGAAACCTACTCTGCAATACTACTTTTTCATATTGTTAAATTCATATAATGTAATCATACTTTAGAGTCTTGGCTCTCATATCAATCCACCAGGGCTACTTGGAGAATATGAGTCAAAGTGCCAAATTTTTTCTGTTTAATTTTCTTAAATGTTCGTTGCCTTGAAATAGTAGATACAGTCTAATTTATACAGCTACTGAAACTCTGAAGAGACTTTCTGCCAATTACAATAAAAAGTGATTTTTCAACATAGAAATTCCTTGTGGCAAGGATAAATTGCAACCCTGTTCTCGTTAGATCAAGGAGAATTTTTGCTAATGACTTCTCCATGGCCCAGACATTATTCTCTGCTTACTATAAGAGCTGCTACAGGATTTAATGGAAAAAAAAAAATAGAAATTAAATCTCTGAAAATACTTCATCAGACCCACAGGCCCAAGCATACTATAATAAACCTTTTGGTTTAATTGCCAGCTTACTTTCCTTTAAATACCTTCTCTGAAAGCAATTAACAGGGTTATTCAAATGTCTTCAGGCATACCATCAACTAAAGAAAAATTAACTATTAAGTCTTTCTCTTTATATTCTGTACTTGTCATAATAATTTCTCCAAAGTGGGAACTTCTAGTTTGTATTCTCAGTGTCACATTCAAACAAATCAAAAGGATCAAAGTATGTATCTCAAACTATGTGCAACCAATGGTAGAACTATTGCCAGAAGGGCTGTACATTCTGCTTCCTGACTCCAGCAGGTTTTTAAAAGCCCCTTGTGCACTCTCTCCTTCACTCAATCTGGGACTTTTCTTATGCACCATTCCTTAAAGTTCTGTAGAGGGAGAGGAAGTTTCCCTATTAAAAAAACAAAAAACAAAAAAACCAAACATCAAGGAGAGCAACAAAATGTTGCATCAAAATAGAACATTCCCATGGATTTTGTCTGTTACATTGGTTTGGAGGAAGATTATATTTTAAAGCATTTTTTGAAAATCCTTGAAATTTCATTTTTCCAGTAAACCAATGTTTATCTGACATCTAAAAAAACTCCAAAGCACAAACTCATTTTCCACAGATAAATAATATTGTCCTCTACCCTACAGTCCAGCAGTATCCACTGTTTTCTCAAATCTTGATTCTTCCATACTGACACAGGAATCAAACTGTTCTGCAAGTCTGCATGTTTGCAATTTATTTCATCAATGATTATTTTGACAGAAACTGGGAAGCTGTGCATATACCCTAAGTAAAATTAGCAGAAGATAGTCCTCAAAGCTCAGATGAACTCTATAGAAGGAAACCTAACCAATGGGACACAGAATCCTGACCTTGAATTTCATGCAAGGGCAATTCTTTCCTGGGAACTGAACTCCCATAGCAAATAATACTTTCCTTTTGTATCCAAGGATGCCATAAATTATCAATACAGAATTTTAATTGCTTGTTTGGGGGAGTCAAGTAGAACTGAATCACATTCCACATCTTATCTTATCCCTGAAAATTTCATTCCTGGATAGTGGAAGGAAGTTCTCCTACTCTCACACTCTTTTTTCAGACAGTAAGCTATTAAATATCTCAGATATTTATCCTAGCATACTACTGTAACATTTTCACTGTTATATCAGCTATATTGAGGCCAAATCCCAAATGAATTGCTGACCTTTTTTCTATGCATTGTTTTCAGCTGTATGTCCAATTCCCTTGCTCTTGCCTCCCCCTTGATGCTGAATTAGCATACCAGTTTCCTTGCGAGGAAAACACCAACTTCCTTCAAGGCTTACTTGTAATACACAAAAGAAAATCACCATAAAGCACACACTAGACATTCTCTTCTCCATAGCTTTAACATGGCTCACCACCTATTCTATGCTATGATTTTTTTGCACCTTTGTACGTGACCAGAGATTTGCAGGATAAATAGCAAAGCTGAGAGCAGGAAAACCTCTGAGAAATCACCAAGCTACAGCAGCCACACAGCAAGTTTCACTTGTGCTGCTGGAAGATTGGTGCGCAGTGTCAAGTAGCAATCTCAGTTGTCCCTCTTCCCTTATACACAGTGCATATGCTTGGGCACAGAGCTTGTAAGATGCAGAGAGGACTTACATAAAACCAGAAATAGTATTCCTGTGGCTACCTCTGGGTTGGAGGAAGGTTTACCAGCTCCAGTATCGATCCTGTTTCCAACATGTCTGCAGATGGTAGTGAAGAGTGCATTTAAGCTCTTTTTGCTATTCCATCGCTATGGCAGGGACATACCCACACTTTTCAATCAGGAAAAGGTAAAGGAAAATACAAAACCCTAGTGCAAGGGTTGTACCTAATATTCACCATTTAAACTGAAATGGGTATGTAACCATGTACTTGATTGGACCCAGTAATTTCACACCAGTTCTGCACCTACTTAACTAGTACAGCAACCCTCATTAGCAATTAACTTCCAACAAGACATGGCCTGTATGGTTGTAAAATATTTAACCAAGCAATGAAGCACATAGCACCATACTGGGGAGGCAAACTGCATGTCTCTCATGACAACTCATTGGATCCGAAAGGAAGGGAAAGCAATTGTCTATTTGAAGTCAGCTCCAACTTAGAAAAACATAAAGTTTTAACCTATTAACTACTTAGCTTGCTAATGAGTTTGTTGTAATGTCTGATTAAAAAACTGATAAAAGAATGCAATACGGGAGTACGTTTATCTAATAAAAGACAATGTGAACAAGCTCAAATAACACAAAAGCGTCAAGAATACATACTTGATATTTAAAGCCATTTATTTTTTTCCTCACTGTATTTTACTCACAATTATTTTCTTAATTTAAGCACTTGAAGAAAGTGGATTAGGCAATCCACCCTTTTTAAAGGAAGAAATCAGGATCCTAGTTTCAGTATGCCTCCCTGCCCCTTTTCCTAGCCACATGGTGTTTACAGGTCTAATACCAGGCCCTGCTGCAGAAACCATGTCATCAGATCCATCTTTTCTTTTCTTCCACATGAAGGTAAATACCTCCCCCTCTTGGGAGAAAGAATCTGCCAAAAGGAAAGATTGCAGGGTGCTAATCTGATCGCACTAGGCTGAACTTGCCACTGCCCTCTTTGCCTTTACTCCATTTCTGGAGTTACCACCAAATGGCTCAGTCACAATTCTCCCTCTTTTTCTGGATGGGAAAACACATGCTTGTGACATTTTGATCATCCACCAGTCAATGGACAGTAGCATGCACAAGCAAATCTGCCTCCTTCTGAGGGCCCCTCCCCCCATTCACAGAGCTACAGGCCTGTAAATGCATTTCTCACCCCATGGTGAAACTATTTCAAAGATCACCAAGACAGAGAGGAAAATGACTTGTATTTACTCCTGTGCTCAACCTGATCTATCTTTAGCCTGCATGCAGCCCGGTGGCCAAGTATAAACAGCAGCTCAAAATAAACTGCTGTGACTAAGACTTACCTCTTCTAGTTCTATTTTAAATTATTATCAAACTCTAAGAGCATTTTATTATTTTAGTCCTGCTCTATATTCTTCAGAAGAAAATAAAAGTATACACTGAATGTGGGGAAAAAGAACAGGATAAATGGAAGTTTAAGATTTTTGCAAATTCAATAGTCTTCAAAATAACAGTGTAGTGTTTAACAAAAATAATCACTAACATGATGTAAAGTATGACAAAATATATAACAGTCTAAGATATTATGGCATATTCCAATAAGCCTAAAATAACCACTAAATTTTACCTTGGTTCAGGATTACTTACTTGTTTGGGTTTACTTGCATTAAAGGTAAGAATATTTTTACTTTGGGAAACAAGCTTTTGCATTCCTAAGTAAAATCTGTGAATTTGTGAGAAAGAAGATGGGTATACAGTAACCAAAGCTGTTTGAGATACAAGAGTAAATCCTGTATTAAGGTATCACACACATATACATTTGCACAAGTGGGTGGAAAGTGGTAGAGAGAGAAAGAGACTTTGAATTTCTGAGTTTACATTTTGATCCATCAACCTACATATGTAACATATCTACCAGCACTTTTCTAGAACTTAAAGAAGAATTTCTAAAGAAATCTAGCTTTACTTTGGAAAGGGAGTCAACAAGATTTCCACTAGTTTTAATTGCATACATAGAACAGGCTTCCTTCAATCATCTTGGCAGCTTTGTTATCAAGACTTGCTTCAAATGTAGTATCTCAATTTTGTGTTTTAAAATGAATGTGGATTTAATACTTACTGTGTTTTTCTGAGATACCATATCCTAGGGGGAAAAAAAAAAGATAATAAACATGTTTATTAATTTTTACTGGAAGTTATTATTTCCAATAAAAATAATTGGTGTACTTATATATACACACATACAGACGTGTTCTTCAAAGCATAATATGCATTTCCCACTGCAGCAAATTCCAAGTATAGGAACAGAACATTGAGAAAAGTCGTAATAGTTCAGGTTAGAAAAAAATTAATGATACAAAGAAGAAACATATTTCAAGAAGTGCCCAGAAAATGAAGTTCTACTTGGCGATAGACCGACACTCCACGCATTTGTGAAACAAAAGCATTCCAAACTGGAGATACTTTTTTTTCCTCTGAAAGAGTATCCTTAAGATTCCTGGGCCCCTTTCCTACCTGTATGGGCACAGACTAACACACTCCACCTACACCCTAATTCTTCTCACCTCAAAATATAAAGAGAGTTATTGATAATACTGATACTATGAGGCATATGATAAACTAATGAGCATGTAAACCAGACCTCAAAGATTTCCAGTTGCTGGTAAGTAACCTCCTCCTCATTCTAGTGATGGCTTCCACATCCAATGAACACCGCTTCATGAAACTAAAGAGATCTCCAGGTAAATCATGCAGCAAATGTGAGATCTAGACTTGTTTCTAAGCAAGGTTATTGATATAATTTAATTATATGTGCTCTGACACCCTAAGATGATTCTGCTTAAGCAACTTCACAGCTGACTGCCTGAAATCCACTTGGACAACCACTGCACCAAAATCATATTGCCCATGCACCCTTTTCTTCAACAACAGACAAAATACCAGGGACCACCTAAGAGGTTTAGTTCTGCAAACCATCTTGAAGAATCTGGTTTATATATATATTTTTATATGCTTGGAACTAAGTTGTTTTGGAAAGAACATTAGCGAAATTCAAGAGACAAGTCTTGGGAGAATTTCAGGATGGGCCCAGCAACTTAAATCAAGCTTTCTGATCCCATAGTAAGATATGGGCCTATGCAGGCCAAGGAGGTTATGGAAACAACTGGGAGATGAGGAAGAGGATCAGTGAAGCTCACAGAGTTCGCAGTAGAAAAAAGATGAAGGCAGATAATAGCTTTTCTAGCCTGAAGAGGCCTGGCTTCACTCCAGGTTTCCCAGATCCTCAGACTTATCCTTGAGCTTCACATTCTTGGGAAAAAAAGCCCTAGCACTGACATTGCAAAGACTTGCAAGTTCTGGCAACAATCTGAAGATCCAGCCCATGGATGGAGGCAACTGTGGAGGTTGTTCAACGCTCCAGTTATGGAGCGGGTCCTTGCACGTGTGCTTGGCACAAAGTGCAGCAATCAAAGCCATCCACAGAGGTCTTCATTGGGTAGAGACAAACAGAGGATTACTAGCCTGTGCTTCCCAAACTTTAGCACATCCTTGGGAGAACTAAGTTGATGAGAACATCTGAGTGACAGCAAAGAAGAAATGTAAAAATGTTTTAATGAAAAATAAAAATGAGAGGTCTCCTTGCAGTCAGGCAATACTAACTAACAATGCAGGATGAAAAGTTGTATCCCTGCTCACTCAGATTAGCTAGAGGAATGGAGGGCATGCAAGTACACCTTAGCATGTATCCGCATAGATAACCTCTTTGACCA
Source organism: Tringa tobata (assembly GCA_033628505.1). Taxonomy (NCBI): domain Eukaryota; kingdom Metazoa; phylum Chordata; class Aves; order Charadriiformes; family Scolopacidae; genus Tringa; species Tringa tobata. The sequence goes on from JAHREE010000480.1 coordinate 13,661,415, forward strand.
ACGAGCATGAGAGGCTCCAACTCTGAGTACTTGTGACTCCAGGTCACATGAAATGTGAATGTGTATGTGGATCACCACCTGAAGAAAGGAAATATGGGATACTAGACATATCAGAGTAAAATTGATGACACTGAGAGCAGAAAAGAGGAAAGAGAAGCTGTGATGGAACAGAGCTTTTCTGCGAAAGGGAAGGAGACTCATACAAATTAAGATTCAAATTAATATTTCTTATAGGATCAAGAGATGTTGGAGAATTCCAAAAAGGATTTTTGGACATTGGTGGTGTGAAAAATATAAAGTACTTAGGGGTAATAACTCAAAATAAGGAAAAAAACCAGGAAGCATGGAAAATGCTGCGCTCAATGAAAGCAGCAAGAGAATGGATGATAGAAAAAGCAGCAGTAGGTGATGATACAGAGGATAAACGTCTAAATATGACCTAAACCAAAGAGAACCTGCACTGAGAAAGACAGAAACATCCACAATATGACCTGCATCCAGAACAGCAATTTCAGGACTTAAGTGTACAGTATGTATTATCCTACTATAAAAAATGAGCAGCAGGCCTATAAAAAGATTTGGTGAGGATCTCTTTTTTAACTATAAACAGTAATAAAAAGCAGATTCCTGTAGTCTTATCTACTCAGCACCTAGGAGACACAAACCTCATCTGACAGAAGTGTTTCAATAGTAGGAGTAGGTTGCAATACAGCCTTTGTTCAAGTGTTATCATTATACAGAGCATTACTTGTCTTTTACATATACTCAAAGAGGGAAAGGAAGGGAAAAAATCAGAATTGCACTCTTATTTCAAGTCTAAACATCTGAAGAAAATTGGTTCAATATTATGGACCTTCTCTAAATAACAAGCTTTTATACTATTCTAATCATTAGTATTTTTGCTAGCAGCTGTTTTTCTAGCATGATTTTGTTACATAGCTAGCAGGAAATCACATTCAATGGAAGTTTCAGAAAAACACAAACGTTTGCAGGATCAGATATTTAAATACACTTCTAAAATGAAGCAAATTTTGAAGTGAGAACCTTACCTTGAGAGACTGAGCAGTGTCAGCATCAGTGTCATGGTAGAGTATAACATTATTAGCCATGTCAAAGCTTTCACGCACACCAAGGTGGTAGAACAGTGATGGCTGCTTGGAAATATCGCTCATGTCCACAACTGCAACATCTGAAATAAGACAGGGAACAGGAAAAGTGCTAAAAAAATAATAATCTTAAAACCAATTTTATCCTTACACAGGATTTAAAATAAATCCTGAAATTACACATATATTTGGAAAGTACAAATCAATATATTCAGATAAGAACAATTTTCTCATGGTACAAGTAAATTTTACCATTCATATAAAGAATGATCTCAGGAAATTATCAATGTGTTACAGTAACTAGGAGGCAGAGTTTATGAATTCTGCTTGAGGTACAGAAATCACTGTACCAGCAATATGTCGGGTGAAAAAGCAGTTCTGCATTTGCTCTCTGAGCTAGGCCTGACAGCCTGAATGCCCAATAGAATGGAAGGCTTCAAACCTTCAGGTGGAACATCTAAGAACAATAATGTAGCAGAAAATTAGGGAAAACCGTGAGACCAAGTTTATCTTAAAAGGCTGAGGTTTGAAGAACTGGAAACCCTTAAACAGTAGAAAAAGAAACGACAGTGAAAGTTGACTCTTAAAAGCTAGAGGCAAGGAATGAGGGGAGTCAACTACTCCAGCAAGACTTCCACTGCTCTTGGATAGTATTCCAGTCAGAAATGGAAGTAAAAAAATTCACGTCAATGGAAGATGACCTATAGAGAGAGCTAAGGAGAAATATCGCATATTATGCAGAACAGCTGAGACACAGGTGAAAGATTCGGTGCTCACCATTTGGCTCTCATATAAGCATGAAGGCCAGTACAGAGAGAAGAGGTAACTGGAGAACAGGACACTTAATGCTGAGGTTTTTCCCTTGATCCTTATATCCTCTATGCTACTGAAGAAAATTTTGGTTTAAATCTTTTTAGAGGTCTGTATCTATACATCTGTCTGTTTTCACCACTATGGGATAGATGAACTTAAATCCAAAGTATTCATATGACTAGAGCCTTGCCATTGAAACCAGAGGGGAATCTGAGGTTCAAAACACATTCCAGAGACTCAGTGCAGATAAGCAGTAAATCCTACATCTCTGAAGGTTAGCAGACAGTGTCTGTACCTACGGGGAATGACAGAGAAGTGTGAGCTACAAGTAAACAAGAAAGCAGATTTGATGTGTAATATCCAAGCGTTGTCCCAAACACAGCAGCCAGTTTACTTGGGCTTCATGGAGGTTACACAGAATCAACAGCCCATATACTAGTATGCAAGTTCTTGGAAAAGCCTGCAATGAATATACACTGCTGTACTATTCCATCAGGCTATAACTAACACACCACAGTGGGGTCAGCCAGTTCTTCTGGTTACTAACAGACTCCCTGTTAAAGAACACGGAACATTTTGAGTCCAAAGACAATGAGGTATCTTAAGATTTACAAACAAAAAAACCCAACCCAAACCAAACAAACAAAGACAAACCCACCCCAAACCAAATGAAACAAACAAACAACACAAAATTACAAACACACTCCCATCCCCCCCCCAAAAAAAACCAAAACCCCAACATAAATTCATGGCAACATGAGAAAACCCACTTATTCCTGTGGAACCTCAAGTCCTGCACCATCCACTTATGATCTTTCCAGTTCCTGTTTAGTCAGCTGCTACAGTATGGACAAAATTCTTACTATATTGCACACTGTAGGATCACACAAACCAAGCAGGTTTGAAGCAGTAAATTCCTGCTCCATACACACATGCAAATTTAGTTTACCCCAATATTACAAAATCATTTTGGAAAACTTAAATGATCTATAAAACAAAAGTTAAGATAAACTAACAAACACACTTAGAATCAAACACCACCTAGGGCAAAAAAAAATAAGTCTAAGAGCTTGGACTGTTTTTAGCAATTGTATTAACTGTTTTTGTGGAAACAGTGTGCTGTGAAATCAAAATCACCACCCTGATAAAAGAATTCAGACAATGCGTTCATGTAGCACACAGATACTGCATTTTACAATACAACACAAGCAATGATTTCTAACACAGTTCATTGAAACAAGGTTATACAGAGTTCATTGCCACATGTAGTAGTCTAAAACTGAAATTTGTCTTCTATTGACAGGTTACAATGTAAGTAGCATCAGAATGGACACATTAAATGGACATAAGAACAGAACTAAACATCTACATTAGGAAGCATAATTATTCATCACTTATATATTGAGTCACACTGATAAAAAAATTGTGAGAATGAGTTTTTCTTTGCTTATTCACACCTGAGGAACACAGGTGTGAATAAAGTAAAAGAAAATAAAAATAAAACAAATTGAAGACTAGCAGAGGAGATGAAGACGGTATCACAAACATACACTGATCACTGGGTCTAAGAATACTACTCAATACTACTATTTTCAGGGTTACATCTCTCTTCTTGGTGTGGGCAGTTTTGTAAATAGCTCAATGAACAATACTAACATGTGGCACCACAAATATTCAGTTGTCCTGTATTTTTCTTCTGGTTTATGCTAAAATCTTTCATCTACAGCTCTTTAAATACAGACACAGGACTTCACCCACATATTTAGTATGGCTGATAAGAAAGAGATAAGAATTCCCTTAAACGTCCTAAACATTCCTTAAACATAAAAATAAATACTACAACACTAGTATATGCTTCGCAAAGGTTGATTTATGAATAGAAACATACGTCAATCATACCATTCTCAACTCCCATCCTCTATATCAGGAGAGCCTGTTCAAACAAAGGCTTCCCCTTCCAAACGTAGGTTCAACCTCCTCCATTAGAGACAAGTGTGAAGAAAGAGCTAATGCCAACTTTGATCAAATCTTTTAACGAATTATGAATTTTATGAAAGATTTCACATAGCTCTAAAAGACCAATGGATATGGTTTCCCACATTCAGGAGGAAAGAGAGCAGGGGAGGGTATACAGCTCTTCTGTAAAGACAGAAGGCTTCCAAATGAAGTACAAAGATCTTTACAATTCATCCACCAGAGGATGTGGAGGGGTAGGAATGCACTTAATGTTGCACATGACCAATTTTGGATGATTCTGGAACAGAATATTTAAGCTCATTGCTTTGCTTCTGCAGCAGCAACTCACATTCAAAAGAACTAGAACACACTCATAAAAATGTGTCCTTCCTCATTTTCTCTTAAGCATAGGAGATCTTTTCAAGTCTTTGTTCTCTGTGCAGTTGTGTAGCTTTCAGGATGAAAATAATTCTCTTTTGTCACGATCCTAAAAATTGATCTCACTTTATTATCTGATTACAGTTCATTTGTTTAAGTTTTTATTTCCATTGTAAAACTATTACACTATGTGTATATTTTTTACTGCATTAAGGTAATTCACCAGTATTACTAGTACAATCTTGATTAGGTCTTTTCATTGTCCCAGCAGGTGGCACATATATAACTTTTTATATTACATTTTATGTACTTTAACACTAGTGTGTCTTCAGAGACCAGACAAGGAGAGATAAATACGAAAACTGAAATGAAGATTAGAAATCAGTACCTGTGGTAAAACAGCAGACTATGAAACTAATTAATAATTCAGAAAGAAAAACATTATTACACAGGTTAAAACCAGAGGACTTTTTTCTCTACCTGGAATACACCTGAAGAGATCATGAAATTTAATGATCTAAGTAAATCACAAGTCTTCATGTGAATGTTGTATAATTTATGGCATTGCTAGCAACAAGAAAAGGAAAAATTTGTCACCAGGCTTTGGGATTTTTAGCTTAAAAGTAGTAAACAAGAGAAAATGAAGAAATAGCTTAAAATATATGGGAAGTTAAATGGAATCTAGGAGGCCTAACAGAAGAAAAAGTCAGAAAAAACATCTACTGCTTTCAACTCACCTCCATCCAGCCTTATCTGTGCAGAGAGCAAGAACCTTAGTCTACTATAACTGATTCAATATTTTTCAGCATTTGGAACCTATCTATACATAGTAGATTAAAAAAAAAAAAAAAAACAAAACCAAAAACCCAAACACAACCCCTTAACATGACAACAGACACCTTACTGGAGGAAAATGCAGAACTCTGCCCCTTGTTATTCACTAGCATCCCTTCAGGTTACTATTGCTTCAAATTATTGGCTATTAGCATCAGTGTCCTTCATACTTAGTAAATAAACAAATGCATTATTCATTAAATCCACTGGAGGAAACTAGTGAAGTTATGCCTCAGAAAAACAACAATGCTCCTAAAAAAAAAAACAACACAACAAACACCTCATAACTATCTTCAAGAATGCATAACTTAAGGATGCACAGTAAACCTTTTTTTTTCCGCATGACTGCATGGTCCTTTTAACAAAAGAATAACAGATTTTATAGGGAAACAATTCTGGTAAAATTTGAAGTGCATTTGTAAACTAGGAATATTTTGCAGCTTTCACTTAAGCTAAAACAAAAGGCACAATACTCTAACATACCCTGTATTCTCAGAAACTGGGAGAGGGGTATAAAGTAAATAATTGCCTATATTGGCAATATTGCTCAAGGCAATAATGCATAGTAGTAACTACCAACAGAACCATTAAGGCAGTTTTTCAGCACAGCTTGTTATACCAGCAAACCCTCAGTGCCTTCTCAAACTCTCAGATCCTAAACACAAGCCAATTTTAGTGTAAAATGCCTGTCAACATCAGTGATGCTGTTAAGACTCTCACAGTGCATCAATTTTTATTAAAATCTCACTGCTCTAAAATCATGCAATTCTGTAAGAACCTGCTTAATTTTCTTAAAAAAAAAAATAAAAATTGTTTCAATCACAATCACTTAGTAAAATACAAAAATATAACCAGAAGTTGCCTTAGAAGATGAAAGTCTCAAACATAAACATGCAACTTTTTTTCTAAACTTAGGAATTTCTGTTTGAGTATTTGAATTCAGCCTCTTCAAGTTTGCGGTATTATAGCGTAAACTTTGCTATTTCACTGGTTTGCTATAGGGACAGAATTGGTCACGAAAATAAAAACCAACGAGGCAGTAAGGATTTATCCTACAATATAGAACTGTATATATTATAATCACATTATAGATACAGACTTGTACATATTAGAATCACATATATATAATAATCATATTAAATAGATGAAACAGTTTTGAAAATCCTATTTCAGACTAGGCTTAATCTCTTGTAGATTAAATCAAGTGCTGCACTTTTGTCTACACACTAAAATTAAAATTAACTGTAATAGTTTAGAAGCTGGTTACAAAGCACCTTTAAGAAGGAAGGTTGTTCTTCTAAGGTGCAAATGACTTTTGCACAATAATTCAGTTGCAGCTGGAGTCTGACTACAAGTTGCAACCTACTTCCTACTTCAGAAAAGGAAATACAAGCGTGCACACTGGAGATCTGAAAGTTTTTGATACAGCAAGGGCACTTCCTTTAGAAAGAGCATTTAGTTCACATGCCAAAGGAATTGAGAACTCAATGGACAGGAAATTTAAGAATTAAGAATTAAATTAGGTATGAATCCCCGTATTAATTTGGGGAAAAAAAAGAAGCTTTCTTTCTGTTCACATATAATAAGTGCAACAACACCAATCACAACTTAGAGAAAAAAAGACAACTTTAATATTGGCCAAATAATTTTTAATTCACTTTTTTTAAAGGGTTATTAATTTGGGAGACAATAGACAAAATTAGATTCTGATTCTGGTGTATTATCCTTCCACAACCACTCAGATTATAAAATGAAGCAAAATCTAAACTTAAATATATCTCACTTCTGACAGCTCTAATGGATTTGTGAACTGTTTTAGGAATTCTGAAAACCTTGTCATCAAATGGCAAAAATTCTGAAATGTGCTTGTCTATTGTCTCTTTACTCAGGAAAACAAAAGGACATAAAAGTAAAGTGGCAATTTCAGGCACGTGTTGTTTTATCAAAACTGGGCACCACCTCTAATTTGTGTTCTCAGACTGATTTTGTGATTTGCTTTTCACTCAGTTGTGGCTTTAATCTTACCTTCATCTTCACCTTAAAATGAGTTTTATGTTACAAAATATCTGTTGGTGAAAAAGATGCACAACACACCAAAATGTATCAATTCCGATCCTCTCACCTAGCAAAATGGAAGGCAAGGAAAAAATGCCTAACAATTGGGGTCCTTTATAAAAGTCAACATTATCAGAACAGCAAACGCAAGTCAGATCTTTCTTTTGCATTTCTTCCTTCCTCTGTGTGAAATCTCGCTCTGGGAAGCAGTTTCACATCCTTCCCCATGAAGTCATTCTGCTCTGTGAATGTGAATACTATGAGTGCTGAAGAAGTAATTTTAACTATGTATTAGCTGAGTAGAAACATTCTTGCCTAAGGAAAGTTGGCTGCTAACAGTAACTTCTTTGAAAGGACCAGACAAATCCAGAGTCCTGCTGTTGCTAGCAAACTGCAAAACTTTAATTTTTAGATAAGCCCTTCCCCTGGCAGCATTACTAACTGCAACAATTAGGACAATTGCTTTGCTCCACTTAACACACAAACACACTAAAACTGGCAGTTTCCCACCTCCAGAGACAAATCTGGGAACAGCTGTGTTAAGCAAAGTGGTCTAACTGGCACTTCACAGGCATGACCCAGCTGACCCACTGCCTTTGTTTGGAAAGTGGGCAAATCGCATAGAGGAAGAGAAAGAAGAGTTGACACGCAAATCTGTTTCCAAACAGAGCATTTGAGTGAATGCTAGAGAGTCCTTTCATGTGGCCCAGAAAGGCAACTCCTCCTTCCCCATGCACTTAAAGTTTGGAGCACTCAAACTCAAGCCTCTCAGCTCCCAGTGCAAAATGCTGAAATACAGCAAACTACCAGAACGGGTAGAATTTACCAAGCAAAACTGTACCCTGGATTACACTCTGAAGGTGGAGATAAGGAAGCTGGTAAAATTGTTTTTGATATATAGATCGCAAAAGTGCCCCATATGGCTTCCATTCAAACTACTGAGAGAACTCCCAGAGACCTGTAACGGCATAGGAACAAGCGCTTTTTAGAGAGCCATCCTGCAGGTGGTGAAATGTGAAGTCCAAAGAAGCAGCCAGCAGAATAATCCAGTGTAGAAGAAAGAAGCACAGGTAGCTGGACTGAGATCAGTAACAAATGCAACCAGCACAGCAACAAGTGCACAGAGCCTGAAAGCATTTTAATGCAGGTAAGGAACAGAAAAAAACATACTTATTTTAAATATTTACTTTAGTCATAACCAGAGAGAAACTTCTTGTTTGTGAGATCACCTGCACGCTTTTGTCCTTTCAACTTCAAATACCAGCCTTCAGCAACAACATTTGATAATTTCAGTCTTAGGCTATCTTAGTAACAGATGATACTATGACATTCCCTGGCAATTCCCATCCAGCAAAACTGACCCTCAGGTTACAGTGAAAATCAGACAACCACCCAAAACAGCAGCATGGATTGAGGGGCTAATGCTTATCTCTGGTTTTCATAACTCTGTACAAGTACCCATCTCATACAACGAACTCCACAACAGGGTTACATTCAGACCCAAACACTACAGCCACTAATCATGTTAGCACTGTGGTGTTGCTTTACAGTTGTACTCAGATACTGCATCTTTCATCTGTCCTCTGGTACACGGAACACATGGTAAAAATAGAACTAGCACATATTTTTCATGCTCCAGTGGCATTTATTGCAACTCAGGATAAACTAGTATCTAAACTATTCATTTTTCTAAACGATGACAAAGGATTTGTGCCATATTTATAATCGATACATATTCCTTAGTATCAAAATAACCATCTGTTCAGAAAATTAAATCACCCAAGAAACTGCACTTTAGTTAAAAAGAACAAATTACAGCAGGTGAGCAACACTGCTCATTCTATGGGTTGATCTGTAACCTAAGCTCTCATTTATTTTTATGATTTGGCGTTTTCTTGTTAACTAGATAAAACAGCTGAAGCTTTTTCTGAAGCAATTGCACATTAGGAATTTTTTGTTAAATGGAAGCAAGGATTCTTCCATAAACCTTGGATATCAAAAGCAAGAGCTTTAAGAAACATTTTAGATACGTTTCTCTTAATTACTTATTATCTTAAATACAATTAAATTCACAGTAAAATTATGTTTCCAGCAAGGCAAGACACTACATTAAAATAAGAATACAGTTCTACTGATCCAGAAAAGCAAAAATTGTGTCAAGAGCATGCCTGTATTTATTATTTCTTTAACTGATCTTTAAAGAGAGTTTCTCAGACTGCCAAAACAGAATACAGCCAGCACCCACAAGAACTGGTGTGGGAAGTAATGCAGTTAATGTAATATACAGGGCATCCAAACTTAGAATGTATTTTTAATGCTTTTGCAAAAGTATGACGGAGAAATATATTGTATGATTGGAATAGTGAAACACCTGAAAATAACTTGCCATTCAGAAAAAAGCAGAAAACTATTATTCTTTGTACAATTCACAGTTTAGGGCAGGAAGGAAACAACGAGCTAATCATCAAAAATCTTTCTTGCAATACTGAATTGCAGAAGTTAGGAAATAGATAATTCACTGTAAACAGTGTACAACTAAGTTTAGAAGTTGCTTAATGTTTCCCATGACAAAGTTTTGCTTTCAGTCCTTTTTAACTATGCCAGTCTTTTCTTCAAGTTGTTTTTTCTTTATAAAAGAGTTAATTAAAAACAACCCAGTAATTTCTGAGACTGTGTTGGAGAACTTTTCTGGCCAATGTTAAACATCCTTTCATGCCAAATTACGAAGTCTTAGTGCTTCCAAGCACCAAAACAGAAATTTGTCAGACAAGTCAGGCTGTCTGGAAGTACTCTTGTTAGCCTCATGAAACGCTGCCCCTTCCAAACTTAAGATTTCAGCAGAGTTGGTCAGTCACAAGGGAGATGTTTGGTCTCAGATGAGCCAGTCCTCACCACTTCATTGTCAATGCAGAGAGAGGAAAAACACTTTCAGAGCACCATTCAACTGATCTGTCAGAAGTTTACTTTAGGATGAGATGAATTGCAGCCCAGAAGCGCCTGTTTCCCTCCACTAACTATGAAGGAAGCAAGTCAAAGCCAACTGCAGACACCCACACTGAAGGTATTCAGTGCTATGAACTGCGTCCATAGAGCCTAGCAGCTCTGCTTTGAAGAATTTCATTAACCATTAAGGCATTTCAGTCAAGAATTGTATCACCTCAACAGACAGCTCCCTGCAGATGTTCCCACCAGCTGGCCAACGAATTTGTAGCCCACAGAGAAGGACCACAGCTCTTTCTTATCTGTATAATACCCACAGTTACTCTGCCTGCAAGAAAGAAAAGGAAGGACTGTCACAATTCAAACCCTCAGACCCAAAGGAATCTCTGGAACATCTAACTCTGGCTTGAGTGTTTAATAAATTGGGAGCTCATTTGTGAATCCCAGCTTATGACGTTGGGCTTTTTTGCACTCAAGAAATATCATTATCCAACTGTGTGGATGATTGTTCTTTAAGAGGTGTTTTTGCATGTACTATCTTAGCCCAGAGTCTTTTCTTCTGGTCATATAATTTGATTATTTAGTTACATTGAAGCACTGAGTGTAACTTCCAGGTCTATGGGTTAAGTTTATACCCAAGTTAAATTCTCAGTAAAATTACCTTCAAGCCAAATATAAACATTACATTTCCCTGTAAGCCAATGATATTCATCCTACAGCTACTAACAGATTTTACGTTGTTCTGTTTTTCATACCATAGCTTGTGAGGTCCTGGGAACAACGTAGTTTCAAGTCTGGGGGAGCTAACTCACAGGGGTGTCAGATCTTAAAAAAAGAATGTACACACACTGTCACAGGAAAATCACCCAGTACACACTCCTTTGCACAGTCACCCTTCCTTGAGGAAGGATCGTACAAATTTGCCCACCCCGAGACCACTATCAAAGCCGCTGATCTTTAATTACCAACTACAGTAATATCAGATGGATCTTGCCAAGGTCTGCAGAGAGCTAATAAATGATTTTGCAAAGTTATGACATGCACAAGAGACCAACATTTAAAGTATTTCTTTGTAAAATTACAGCCTTCAAGCTTCTGGATTAGAAACTGAAAGAGACCTCATCACTTGCATCTTAGCCATGTGGGCAGTTTCATGGCTCAGAAAGATGAACACTTTCGCCCATCTGCAACTCCTACTTCTTTCCCATGTCCCTGCTTCCCTCTCGTCCTGTTCTATCCTCCCCATATCCCTCAACCTATATTTAACTTGATAACTTCTGCCTAGCAGTGCTAGCACAGCAGTAGATAGAATCTGGGATAGACTAGGGAAGTGGTCATCCCCCTGTATTCGGCACTGGTGAGGCCACACCTCGAATAGAGGCATACAGGAGAGACGGGCAGGGACTCTTTATCAGGGCCTGTCGTGATGAGGCGTAATGGTTTCAAACTGAAAGAAGGAATATTTAAATTAGATATTAGGAAGAAATTCTTTATTGTCCAGAAACACGTTGCCTAGAGAAGTTGTGAATGCCCGTTCCCTGGAAGTGTTCAAGGTCAGGCTGGATGGGGCTTTAAGCAACCTGGACTAGTGGGAGATGTCCCTGCCCATGGCAAAGTGGTTAGAACTAGATAATCTTTAAGGTCCCTTCCAACCCAAACCACTCTACAATAAGACTGTGTTCAGTTTTGGGCCCCTCACTACTGAGCTGCTGGATCATGCCTGAAGAAGGGTAAGAAAGCTGGTGAAAGGTCTACAGAACAAGTCTGGAGAAAAGGAGGCTGAGGGGAGACCTTACTGCTTTCTACAGTTACCTGAAAGGAGGTTGTAGCAAGGTGGGGGTTGGTCTCTTCTCCCAAGTAACAGGAGATAGGACAAGAGGAAATGGCTTCAGGTTGCACCAGAGGAGGTTTAGATTGGATATCAGGAAAAATTTCTTCACTGAAAGGGCTGTCAAGCATTGGAACAGACTGCCTGAGGAAATGGTTGAGTCACCATCCCTGGAGGTATTTAAAAGACGTGTAGATGTGGCACTGAGGGACATGGTTCAGTGGTGGACTTGGCAGTGCTACATTTATAGCTGCATTCAATGAGGTCTTTTCCAATCTAAATGATTCTATGATTCTAAGCTCTGTCAATACAGCTTATCAGTCCCATGAGTGGGATCAGCTACCAGCTTCCCGCTACCCTCCTGGAAAAGCACTTTAAAAAACTATTAGACTTTACAACAATTGAAAGAAATAAAGGTTAAAAACTCAATTTCATGAAAATGCGCTTTTACATGTCATGTATTAAAACATGCTTGCATTTGTCCTTTGGGCTGAGATAGTACACACAAAGACACCTCTTAAACAATAGCCATCCAACACTGCTGTATAATCATATTTTTTGAGTGCCAAGCCAAAGTACTTAAATTTACAGTGGATGTTACTTAAACCATGTAAGCATGCACCCAACAGAACTAAAAAAAACCCCAAATTAAAGTAATTTGTTGTTGCAGGTTGACAGCCAGCATTTGACCATATATAATGTAAAAAGCAACACCTATTAATCACTGCAAGTTTCAGGGAAAAAAAATCCTTCCTTTAAAAAGGCAAAATACAATACATAGTATAAAATACTCAATACTCACTACCTAATTACTGTTAAAATATGCTGAAGAATCTTAATATTCTAAGACAATTCTTAAACATCACGATTCAAATATCATACTGTGAGGACCTAACACATACCAAGAATTAAGCTTAGCTGGTATCAAAAATGCTATGGCCAAATACATATCATAATGCATGCTTTAAAATTTTCTCTGAAGGTTCACTGCATCGGCAACCAAGTTCCAATTTTCTGTTACTTCAGCTTTCACCTTTATTCCCCCACCACCCCACCCTGCAGTCTCTTTTACCAAAGTAGAGGCTGGATAAAATGTGTATTTGATTCAGGACTCATCATCTACTTGTCAAAATGGGATGAGAGAGAACCCAGACTTCCTAAGAAGCAAAGAACCAACAATCAAAGAGCTAACTGCGCAGTGCTGAGATCCAAAACAACCACAGCAGACACGTGAGTGTGGGGTATGCGGTCAACGAAGCACATGCACCTCAGTAGCTGCAGAAGATACGTAGGTGCACCGTGACAGAGGCTGACAGGATTGCAGGAAGAGAAAGGGCAGTATCATGGCTTAAGGAGCTGAATGCTTGTCTGTGTAACTGAATTCCATCCCTGCTTCTTTCTGCCCCACAGCTCCTGCATGATACTAGCCTAGTTACATAAGCTGAGATTTAAGAGATGGACTTGGCGACCATACAGTTATCAAGTTTCTGATTTTCAGGGGGGCAGGGAGGAATAATCAAAATACCCCAATGGAACACAAAAAGCAGCTCTGAAAAACAGACCCCTCATTTTAAAGGTAGTTTGTAACAAACCCATACATAAGAAATGCCTTTAAAGAGAAAAATCCTAATATTTTACTTAAGCTATTCCCTTCTATTATCCAGTTTTTCCTCAGCACGAGTTAGAACTCAAATAGTCACTGATTTAACATCTGTAGTCTTCCAATTGCAAAATAGTTAAGCACCTACAGAGCAATCAATATACCTGAATCCTACCTCAAAAAAGACATGTATTTGCACTTCCCATGTGCTCATTCAATCTTTATACCCAAATGAATACTAACAAAGGAGCAGTCAAAACTTCTCAAAGAGTATTTAAATAATCTATGTTTGTTTCCCTTTTTGTTATTCAAACTAGGCAAATAAGGATTCCAGAAGTCAGTCACTTCTTGCTTTTTCCCAAATTCATTATCACTGATTGCAAAAGGCCTCCAAATCTACATATCCAGGACACTACAAAAATTCTTATCCATCACAGATGATCTGAGAAAGATACTTCTTCAGTAATTTTCCCTGTTTATATACTCTTAGTGTATTAAAAATTTTTACATAGATGCTAGACAGCCATAATGAGTAGATGTCTCACATCATACATACTTTTCACTATGCCACGTCATTAAGCATAACATTATTTACTAAAATTTCTCTGCAAGCCAAAGTGTCTACTAATTCTACAGAATCTATCATTCCTCTGCCCTATTTAACAGCAGAGAAGAAAAGAAACAAGGGAGTAAATTAAGAACAGGCGCTTCACGCTTGCCTGCCGCACTAGCAGTGTGCCAATTGTCACATGAGAATATTTCCACCTCAATGTTTACTAGAGCTGAACTAGCCAGTTGAGAGAGCATTTGGAGAAAACACCCCAACCCCGAACCCAATTTGAACTTTGCCCGTAATTTGGGGGGAAAAATGAGAAAGGTGAACTTTATTTAACTTTTCCTACACCTCTGCACTTTCAACACTGGGTCATAAAAGGCAATGAAAGGGAATGAAGTATAAAAAAAAAATAATTAAAAAAGATCACTTATGGGATAGGAGCATGAAATTCAACAAGAAAAGCTGTCCCTTCTTCCCTAACTGCAGGAAAATCAATTTCTAGGCCAAGGAGGTTTAGATAAACTCCCAACTTTCAGACGTTTATCCAAACTAAACCACTTGAGAGTCACCCATCATTTAGTGTTGAATACTTTGGCTAGGGTGCAGAAAAAAATCTGCCAAATCTGCACATATCCAACAGGTCACACACTGGCTAACAACATATATCAAAAGCATTTAAAAAAAAAGAATTACACAGAACCTCATCTTCTGTCCAAAGAAATGTAAGAGATAAGAAAAATAATCCAAATAAAAGGCACTATAATGGAAAGAAAAAAAGATTTCAGTACACTAAAGTTCTTAAGTCTGGGTTAAGCTAAGACCCTTATTCTTTTCTTTAACAGTTAAAAAGACAGCATACAAAGATAAATGAGACTCTCCTACTCTGAATCTCCTATTTTTCCCTTTTTAAAACAAACAAACAAACAAACAAATATCAAGAGGCATCTCCACCATTAGCACTGGGAACCTATACATACCAAAACTGAGGTATCCCACTTCATAACTAGATTAAAAATTTCCTCTTTATGTTGATAGACTCCAAGGCTGTCATTTAGGATCCACATAAAAGCACAATAAATTATGCACAGAGAAAATATTAATTGAGAAAAGGCAGTATTATTAAAGTGCAAATGAAAATAAAGTTTAGATAAAGCCACAGCATCCTCTGTGAGCCAAGACACCTGCACTCACATATGGATTCAGAGTTCTTGATTTAATATTCTGGATGCTGGGCAGATGTGAATTCAATCTGCTATTTTTAACTTTCCTGTAAACAGCACAAGCTTTATGTGTGAGCCTAAAAGACTGCATGTGGTACTGAAAAAAGTCCTTTTGCACCACTGAACACTAATTTTAAAAATGGGAAACATCCATTAAAAAATTAGAAAAATCTATTTCAAGGCACTAAGTGGGGATCAAAAAAATCTAGAATTTCAGTAGAAGCTGGCCTTTCCAAAGAAAGTCAGAACCATTATCTACTTAATGTTTAACTATCCTGTAAATACAGTATACATCATTACTCCCAGCATGTAGATAGGGAATACTGAGCATCGACACAGCTTATTTGTTATCACAGCAGATCCATTCTGGACTTCCCTACTTTAACTATAAGTAAGATACCCAAAGCTAGTCATCATAGGATCTCTACAGAGTCAGAGGAATATTAGCTATTCCAAGTTGTGATTCATCAGACACAATGAATCACATGAAATTGTCATTTTAAATCAAGCCTCTAACCATGGCCTCCAGCATTTATTAAATGTAATGTACAGTAGTTCACCTCAAAACACACATACATACAAAGTTGTCACAAGCCATGTTCACCCATATTCACCAGTTCTTATCTGTGGCCAGGCCAGTCACAAGGCTGCCTCTGCACCATTAGAACCATTTTGAGTGGGTTTTTTTTTTTTTGAGTGCTCTGAACTGCGATATGACTATGAGACACGCAGGCTATTGGACGATGTCAAACACTGTTGAAAGTGGGCATTTGCTGCTTTTTCCTTTGGAACTAGAGTTTGGCTGCTATTCACTAGCTGGAATTAAGTACTAGGCTTGAAAGACAAGACTAAATCAGTCAATGTTTCAATGGATTTTTTAAAAGTATTCAGGGAGTAAGACAACAGTGAGCATTTTAACAAATAGCAGCATATGCTCCAGAAGGAGGAAGGGATCTATTCGACACATTGCAGCACTTTTCATGAATCCTTAAAGCTTTATCAGCTTTGGTGAAACACAAGTCAAAGTTAGGTTTCAGCAATTACCATAGTCAGATCTGAGGCCTCACAAATTTATTAAACAAACAGGATGAAATAGCAGCTGCCACCTCTTTCAAGGACTACAAGGTGGAAACTCAAATTTCAAGTCATATTGAAGGAAAAGGATCAACAGTACATTCATAATCTGTATCTTGTGAATGTGTCATGGTGGGAATATGCAAGAAAGTTTAAATTTAAGATTCTAACTTCTGAATATCCACCTTTTAAATTGTCCAAAATAGCAAAAGTTAAGGAAATTAACTTGTTATTAATCTCAGAAGTTGTGTTACAATTTAAATGTGTTGGTTTAAAGGAGGAGAGGAGAGGAGAGGGGATAGCAAGCAAGTGGCAAATAAGTCACTATCCCAAGTGTAAACAAAGTAATCCCCCTGTTACTTTCCCCACAATCAGTTTCATGAATCTACAATTCTGTTTTTGACAGGCCTGGAGGCAATGGAGTACCACAATTCATGGAAAGCACTGCTGACACCAGTAGGAGACTGAAGAATTTTAGGGAAAGCTCATTATCATGCTGATTTACATGGGAGTTTGTTTGCTTTCCAGAACTAATGGATTTTGGACTTAGACTTCAAAAGCTTTAGATATTATGTGAACAACATTTCTCAAATTGTTGAGAGGCCAATGACCATCAGTGGCTGAGATACATTTCTCTGCATGAAGGCATGTTTTCCTAAACAGGAGAAGAAAAAACAGAAACAGCAGAGTCTAGACATTTCCTTCCATAACTTGATACAAAATGAAACTAAAAAAAGATTATACTAAGTGAAACAAGAACAAAAAATGCTTCAAGTTGATTCTATTTACAACTACCCTTTGTTTCTTACTTTAAAGAGATACTGAATAAATTTTAAACAGAATTTAAGCATAAAAACAGTATAAACTGCAGTAGACACAACTATATGTGCACAAGTTCAGCTATTATAAGCTAGAGTACTTCCCTTAATACTGGATTTAGCTATACCATCACAGATCAGCAGAAAGCCAGGGATGTAGTCTTAACAGTGTCATTACTGCTTTGGATTTGTGCCTGTCATCAGAGCCCTGATGCACTTCAGTTAATGAAAGATCATGCTTACCAAGGCTGGGATCATGTACTTTCAATGTAATAAAAGCTGGGGTACATTTTTCAAAGTTTTGAATCCCATTTGGTTTTGAGCTCCAAGGCATAGCTGTTGTTGAATTACTGATTTAGAACAAAGTTTAAATACTTGGAAGCTTTACCAGAGAATATCTGAAAAGTTTCAGTTCTACCATCTTGAACACCACAGCAGAATCATTTATTTGTCAGGCTGACTATTATGAAGGATAAAAAAAAGCAAGCACAGTTTATCATGACACGATCCAGTACTTTTAAGCATCAGAATTCATGTCCTAGCTTTGGGTCCCTCCTCGCAGACTCCAGTGATGCAGTTTTTGCTCCTGGCATGCCTTTATAGCCACCCCAGCCTTTCAGGAAAAGGTAGTAGCAGCACTGCTGACAGAAAGAGGACAAGCTAGGTGAAAGCCTACTGTGGGACACATTTGGCCCATCTGCTGCCAGCTGAATCACATTGACCTCAGCAGACACTGCAGCTATGCTCTTTATAGCAAGCCAGAGAGCAGGATAAAGCAACAGCTGCGCTCCCTTCCTTGGCTCAGTCTCAGGCATCAGCATTGCTGTTCAAAGGTAGCCTGAAGCTAAAGCAATTCACATCTGTGCTGAAGTGCAAAGCAAACAGAGCTTACCATGTTCATAAATTTCACCTGCAAGTGGCAAACCCCATGGAGGTCCTCCTAAGAAAGACCCTACACCTGTCTTGACTGCCTAATTTCATAACATTACTGTAGTGTGAAAAGAGTTAAGCCAAGCAACCACCACCGGGGCTGCTCCTCCATGTGCACTGAAATAGCAGTATGCCCTGAGTATTGACTGAACACAGGTTTGCACCCTGTGTGGACAGCCAGTGAGTTTGACCTTGAGGCCACCTTATCAGCAGAATACAGAGGAAGCCAAGAAGTCGAGTTTCCAAGTTCCGAGTTTCCAACTACTCATCCAAGTTCTGCACCAACTCCTTACACATTGGAAGAGCTTTACCTCAAGCTTCTATGTCTGCAAACCAGGAATGTTAGTTACTTTTTAACCAGGGAGTACATCAACATTTGTTAATGTGCAAGTGTAATTTGTTGATTAAAAAAAGCAATGTATAATTACAGTCATAAAAGCAGGACATGACTGCAGAACAGAAAATGAGCTGCATAAATCTGTCTATTTTATGGCAGGATGGAAATTAAAACAATGTAATAAACCCACATAAGCAAATACTTCCTTTTTTTAAAAAAAAAAAAAAAACAAAACAAAACAAAACAAAACGAAACAACTTAATTTTGTGACCTCAGGTCTCAGAGAAACAATTCTTAAACTTATGAAAAATATGCTACATTGCACAGCAAGACTGAAGAAGCACACAATCACCACAAAGGAGATGAATGGCCAGGAACCAGGCTCCCACCTAAGCAGCCTCACACACTCACTCTCGTTAAGTCAAGCCTGTCAGCCTCATGTACAGCTTCTTTTCAGGAACTCTCTGATAAGATTGAGGGTCAACTTGAAGTTCAACAAGGTAGAACCAGAGATCTGCTTGACAACATCTCATGGTCAATGGCACAGCAGATTCCCTCACAGTAACTTTGGAACTATATTGAAAAATACATTTGTATATCATTCTTAAGCAAAACAAAATGTGACCTTTAGAATTCACTGACTGGTATACAGAGTCAGCACTTTGCTTTGCTCCCATCAGAACAACATTTACTTATATAAGGAATTCCAGAAATGCAACATTTCCCACAAAACATTTAAGTAATATTTAAAAAACAAAATAAAACAAAAACACCCTAACTGTGGTGTTTTCAAGGGCTATAAGTGTGATAATAATTGGTCTTCAGATCAAGAGCAGGTCAAGATAGATGGAGTTATTAATCTCTTCAGAATAACCCTAAATATTCAGATTTTCTAAATCATTTGTAATGGATGTAATAGACATAAAGGCTTTTGTCTAACTAAGTCTATTTAGTGAGAATCAATAAGCCTTTTAATCACACAGTGAAAAATATTACTTGCAGTGTAAACTAAAACAAAACACAAACACAACAGGAGTTTTATTGTATTCATGAAGAAGACTCCTTCTCAGCTGATTTAACACCTAGAAATCATCTGATACGTTCGTAGCTACAAAACCCAGTGACAGAGGGTTCACAGTCAGATTCCAGGAAGCCTTCTCAGATTTTAATGTTTAAGCTCAGGATGAGAGAAAGACAAGCAGAGAAGATGGAAAGTTGTAGGTTGAGCTGCTTTTTGGTTTTGGTTTGGGTTTTTTTTTTTTTCATGCATGTAAGTTGCATGCAAAGGAATGAACAGAAAAAAAAAAAGTGCATTCCTAATTTTTTTTTTCTTTTATTCAAAAGCCATGGCACAGAAATTAATCACTTCAGATAGTGCATGCACATGTTCTCACATTGGAACAATGAAAGAAGTGCATGGTTAGCATCATATTTTGAGAGGTGCAAACAACTTCAAAGCTTCATTTGGTAGGGCTTGCACTGGTTTTGGATTGTCAGTATTTCTTTCCATATGACCCATCACAACTAAAGAGATGTTAGTTTCAAAAGGAGAAGTAGTACAATAGAGTCTCTCTCCATTAGACAATCAAGGTATGTTTTTTCTTTTTGTTTTTAACACCTTCATCATTCTCTGAATAGAGTTCTGGTCTTGCATTTGGTCCATGGCAATATACCAAAGGAAAGTTAATTAATCCTACATAACTTATTTATGTTTATTTATTTGCATAACCAATGTATGGTTATTTATCTGCGTGTTTCTAAGTTTGTTCAACTGATATTAAAGGGGCTATATTTAAGGTGAAGCCCTTCAGGTTACACAGAATAAGCAACAGTGTTGATACAAAGGCATTTTTCACAGGTGACGGGTAGAAAATAGCATTCTCCACTGTTGCATGAAAGCATGGAAATCTCTGAACTCAAATAAGCATTTCTGCAAGAAGACTTCATATTGCAAATGGACCCCAATTAATACCATTAAACCAAAATATACCTCTTGAATGTAACACAGCACCTAAGATGTATCATAACAGTAAAATACAGACTTGATGGATTGTATCAGGCTTATTACTGTCATTTAAAACTCACCTCATACACTCGGATATAAAAGGATTACAATACCGGTATATTACAGGGTCTTATCAGAGGATTTAGTTCGATGGCACAATGCAGAGCTTTGCTGGAGACACCTGTACTTGCTCTAGATGTGCAGCACCATGCAGAGATAAAAGATCAGGTCCCAGCAGCTTTGCTGTTGTATTAAAGCAGCACAATATCCAACCTAGTTAGCCCTAGCCTCTCAGCCACCACTTTCCACTTCTGAAGACGGTTGGTTTGCTTCTCTTCACATTTCTGTGTTCTGTGGTACATGCATCTCCTCAGATTTAAAGAAAATACACCCCTAGCCATTGAGACAGTTGCAGGGGAAAAGAAAGAAAAAGTACGAATCATTCCTCAGAAAAACAGTAAACCCTGCCTGCTGAGATAAGCATCAGAGAGCTAACCTTTGACCCCTTCCCCACTGTTCACTGTCACACCCAGGGGCAAAGATAAATTGTAGCAGGAAAGTTTGTTGAAGTTTATTTAAGACGTTATTGCCCTCAGCTGCCATTCTCACCTTCCTGCCAGAGATTATGATCCGTGTGGCAGTCAGCAAGATAAGCATGTGGCTCCAGCTCAGCTCCACTAGTTACTATGCCGTATATTAGCTTAAACTGGTGACAAATGTTTACTCTACCCTGACACACTAGCCTCTGGGCTGAAGAAGTTGAAGCATCCCTGCCAATTCTCTAGTGGGAACACTGGCGTTCAGAGGGCAGAGGCCACCAGGGCAGGCAGCTGGACACAGGCAGTGATGATTCCTTCAATGGCTGCCAGAGCCTGAAAATCAGGATCCACAACATAAATTTCTTCCTTCCCCTTTCATTGTGTAAAATGAAGAAAAAGTTTCAGGGACAAGAAATCACAGTTATGTTAAGAGTGGTTCAATTACAACAAGGAGGTAAGGAGGATCTATGTTTCAGTCTCTGCCTAGGCCCCCTCCCAAGTCTAACACTGACTCTGAGTGAAGATGGGGCTGCAGGTTACCAGAGTATCAGTCAATGCATTTTGGGACTGCCTTATCATGCAGGATGTCAGTTAGAGAAGTTCATACATAGCAAAACAACAGAAACAGACTTCAAAATACTCCACTATACTCACAAATGATCATACATAATTTCCTGGACTGTCAGAGGAATACTCATTTTTTCTCAGGTAAACTTTTAGCTTTATTCCTCAGGTCTCCAATCTCTCTCTAGCTTGACTTCCCTTCATTGACTTTCACCCTGACGACTTCAGTGACTCCAGTCATCTCAAAACTTGGTGGTCAAACAGTCCAAGAAATATTCTAAGACTCAAAACAGATTGCTGTACATCCTTCATAAGGTAAAAGGATGATCAGCTACAGAAACAGGATTTCATAGAACCAAAATGGGAACATCCAAAATTTATAGAACTGTAGAGGCAACTCTTTCACTTAACACTAGCCAAATACTGTGGCACTTCAGGCAATAAGTCTTGATAAAGTTTCAGGTAGACAAGTAAAAGCTACATCTTTTTCTATCTAGTACCACCCTTCCATAGGTGCAAGGCAGACTTTTAACTTTGACATCATGTTTGCTTTCTCAGTAGATCCAGAACAGAGAGATCATTTGCAGCTATAGTAAGAGCACAAAGAGGCTGAACCTACCTGTAACAAGGTCCACGTTGACCTTTTCACCATGTCCCTTAAGCTGTTAATGAATGCACTACAATGTCTGCAGTTTGATTTTCTGCATGGGATAACTCTGAAGAATTTTTTAAAAATCCTCAGTTAGCTCCTTAGCTCGCTGCTCCTCTTAAAATTGCTTTTATGCAATTTTTTTTCTGCGCAAAAAAGCTTCACGCTAATGCCCAGTATCTGTGGCTTTCAGTCTAAAAATATTGCCTCTCTTCCCAGAGATACAGTCAATGTGTGCAAGTATCCTTGTTGCTTCTCTATTAGGCAGTAACCATCACCCACTTCTGCATAACAAATTACTTTGTTCACAGCTTGTTTCTAGCACAGACTGAGCAAAGAGGCCTCATCTTTCTGTTATCAAGCCCTTATTTCACAATTTGTTGTAAGCTTGCTCTCACAAGTGCTGTAGTTCCCACTTAGGAAAAACTAGAAAGTTTAGTGATTTCAGGGTCATTCTGCATTACCTAATGATCTGCAATGACTAACTAAAGACCTAAGTCCCACTTCTCATGATAAGAGTTCAAAGGATGGGAAGTCAGTAATGAGTACACTCAAGGAGAAAAGAGACATCATACTCTTATTATGGGATATAGGTGGTTTTACAGCACTCTTCTCAGTGGTTTACTGAAAAATCGTCTACTAGATCTGCCTGCTGACAGGACAAAGAGGTTCCTGTTGATCATTTTCCTTGCACTCGGTCCTTAAGTTTGCTGATTTTGTCATCAAAGGTACCAATTACAAGAATCATTATGTTATAGATTCATACTAAATAAGCCAGATAAGTTTGCTTGTGGGGGTCATGGCTACAATTTCAGGCGAAGTGGAAAAAAAGGGATAATGGCTAGCACTTTTAACAAAGACCCTGCCGTTACTATTCACAATGAAATGGACCTCACTGCTCAATCTTTACTTAGTGGTTAAGGTTCCAACTAGTAAACCAAGAGATGGCTATGGGCAAGGATCTTTTAGAGAACTCCCACTCAGACCAAGGGGACCTGCTTCTCAAGGTTCTGCCCATGGTGTACAGAAAGTACATTATAATAGATATCTTACACAGGCAGTAATAAAACTTGTTCAATTTTTTCTTTTTAAAGTAAACACAGAGTAATTTCCTAACACAGAAAGTTCATCATAAGCCATAGGATTGCTCATATTAAAACTGATTCTTAGTGTTGTTCTTCATTAAGAACTGAATAGATGCCAACAGTCCCAATCCAACACATATTCTGGAAAAAGAATACGGCAACAATTAATTGTATCTATAAAATATAGACATTTAAAAGGACTGATTCTTCAAAAATTAAATAAATCGCAGGGTAGCGGATTAAGAATGTTGCATGTAAATGAACAATTATCAAATTCAGCATTTTTGGATAATAGCTTGATAAGTATTCAAAAACATGAGGCGGGGAGAACCCACCAATGAACAACACAATACAAGAAAATAAGAAGGGTGTAACAAAAGTTCTCAGGAAACAATGACAAATCATTGCATGGAAAATGAGAACTGAAAAAAACCAAAGAGGCAGTACTTGAAAATCCAGAGTAATGAAAATCCAATATGAAATTTAGGTCCACTGCTACTGATACCAAATGGATAAAAGAAAAAAAAAGGGAAGGGGAGAAAAAAAAAGGGAAAGCAAAACAATAAAGTGAAAAGTGTAATGGATACTTTTTGTCCCTTTGCAGAATGAAGCAAGAAGAATCAATTACTCCATATGACACTGTTAAATAAACATTTCCCCATCTCTAGCACGTAGTAGGAAATGAAGCAACAAGTACTAAAATAAAAACACTTCACCTCAATGTTCCAACATAATTTTATGAGTTTAAAGGTTTAAAGGATTTCTCTGAACATCAATTTTAGACATACCATAGGAATTGGGGAAATTCCAAAGGATGGGGCAAATGTCACTGCAGCCCTACTATTTTAAAAAAAGGTAAAAGGGATTACAGAGATGACCAGTTAAAAGTGAGACAGTAACTGCAGCAATGCAAGAATGAAAATGCGATTAAAAATGTTGATGCTAAAAGAGCTACTTATTAAAAATATTAAAACGACAGAAGAGAAAAATAAATATTTAAATGATTGTTTATACTTAACAGCATTATTTTTTTATTAAGGATGCTTGCATTTTCAGGGTAACATTGCAGTTAACGGCAGTTAATATGGGACCCCTGAGAACAAATAAATGCTGAAATACTAACACATTCAGCGGAGTTTTTGAAAAAGTATATACTGACAAATAAACCTCTCTGCATTTTGACAGCTTGCAGGTCTGGTTGATAAAGGTGACTCACGTTAATACACTTGGGTTTCTCTTACTACAGGCACCTTAATATAGGTGAAGGATGGTTCAACCAAAAAGTTTGCCAAATAGAGGCATACATTACACAGATTAAGAAGTTGTCCCCCTGGCCAGTCTCAAAATGTTGCTACTGGAAAGAAATCCACACAAAGACTATTTTAAACAGTCTCCCCTGAAACAATTATTGGTTCAGGACTATTCAATTAGTTTTTAATGAACACTGAAAATTATAAAAAGTATTTGCTGACTAAACGTGGACGTAAGTGTTGCAGGAGTATCTACTAACAAGGTGTTTATACACTAACAAGGTGTATCACTATTACAAAGTGATATTAATCACTGAGAAAATGATCTTGGTCCTACAAGATGACTTGAATGCAAAAGTCTGCAAAGGTAGGCCACATTCCCAGCCAAAAGACACCCACTTCAGCTTGCAGCAAGTTAAGAAAATGTTTTAAATAACTGTCTCAAGCTTTCAGTACAATGCAGAATAGGTGTGTGCATAATACATTAATAGGACTATTAGTAGAAACAGAAATAATTTTGCATTGATCAGACCATCAGTACACTATTATGCTTACCTTCAGAAGGGCTACAAAAACACTGGAGATGCACAAAGAAAATGCTAGTTCATGGTTGTGCTAAGACACACAAAGAATATATTTATTATACACTTTTCAACCTTGCTAGCAGAGATATAATAAAATCCCCTGATTGCAAAGTTAAAAAACAACAACAACAGGTATGAGGTTCCTCAATATTTGGGTGACTTATCAGGGGATGAAATGGCCTCATCATCATGAGAATTTGAAATAAGACTTAAGTTTTGAACACATCTCATGAGCAAAACAAAGCTCTTCTTGTGAAAGACGGACATCAACACGGACTTAACAGTACTTTCCCTTTTCAGAGTCTGTGAATCCCCCAGTTTCATAATGCCTGCTCATACAGATATTACAAAAAGTATGTCTACATATCTGCAACATGTCCACATACCCACCTTGATTAGTCCCCCTATTGACTCAGGGGCTTCTTTTGTTGACTCAGAATGCTCACATTCTCTTCCACACCACTCAACCAGCCAGGTGGTTTTTTTATGTGGAGAAGCGACAGCAGCTTATTTTTGAACCATCAGGGACCAGACACCAGCTGCAGCCTGGACAGGGTGGGCAATACTCTCAAGTCTCCTTCCTTAGGGTACATTTCTACACTCTTGTTCAGAGCAATCCCGGATCGCTTTGTGCCTGGACATGTGCAGGCCCATTTCACTTTCCAGGGGTCTGAAGTTAGAGAACGTGAACCATCTAGTCAAGCCAGCTCTGAGGCTTTTGGCCGATGTGTTTTCATGCTATGTCTCACTCTAAGGTCCCAACTAGGCTGGGAGCTGGAAGAGGGTTCTTAGCAAATCACACTAGCAAGAGTTCTACTACTCCTTAAGGCTCGGTTGGTACCATACGATCCACAGTCCTGCTGAGGCACCACACCGTGGTGACTGAAAGAGTTGGTGCACGGACCAGAATCT
>JAHREE010000480.1:13692398-13787459 GCA_033628505.1 Tringa tobata
GATTCTTCTCACAGTTATTGGTTAAGTGACTTCGGCCACTGACGCACCATCTCAGAAGTTTGGATGACAGTTCTTCCTTCAGTTCCCTCTCTTTTCTTTTGAAAATCTCCCACGATCATGGCAAAATCAGCTCCTAGAAACTCTGTGGGAACTCCTGGCTTCTTTATAAAAACAAAATTCATTTTAGGCATCCCATTCACTAAGACATTTGTTCTTACTAGCAAAACTGATGATGGCAGCCTCGGCGTTGGCAGGGCCGTTGGGCGAGTTGCTGATTTCTGCAGCAGGACGAAGCGAAGGGCAGCTGCTTGAGGATAACTGTGTGTCTGGGCCTTGTATCCCGGCTGTCTAAAGGACACCCATACACCCTCTGGAGAACACGACCTGCTGGCAAGCAAAGGGACGGTGAAAAATTATTTGTATTTGAAGCGGTAAACCTGGCTGGAAAGCTTTTTCATCTCATTTTTCACAGAAGAGGTTTTAAACAAACAGCATCTTCACTTTCTGCTGCAGCATGGCTCCTTACAGCTATCCAAGGTTACTATGTTTAGCATGTGTTGTAATACAACAAAAACAACAACCAAAGATGTAGAACACAGCATTTCCCTCTTTTGGTGTCTGGCACTGTGGTTTGGTGACCATAATAGGAATTGCAGTAGCCCATCTTTTTGAGAAACTCTCCAACGTGAGGGTAGCATAGCGCTGTGCAGCATTTATGTTTGCTTAATGCCTCATAAGGATTTTAGAGAGAATGCAGAGAAATAATTTGAGGCAAACCTGTTTCTCATTTTGGAGAGTATGGGGCAAATAAACTGTTGGATTTGGTCCACAGGTTGGGGGTGGTGTGGTGTGTGCTTTTTTGACAAAAGCACTGGTACATGAGACTTTGGAGGAATGATTTACCATGGCCACCAGAGATCCCGCTCATTCCTCACAGCTTTGCTCTCCAAGCAAGAGCAAGCCTGCTTATATGACAACTCTAACTCTATTAGCCTTGATCCAGTAATGCACCAATTAGCTGATGTAACAGAAGAAAAATCTAAATCTGCATTTAGAAGATGCTCAGTGTGCACATTGAAGCCTTTGACTGATGCATATGTTTATGATCCTCTCCAACAAAAATTCTATTTTATATTTTTTGCATTATAAGAAAGTTTGGGTTCAACAGCTGGTATTAAAATTTGAAATGAAAAATACAATACTGGCAAAATTAAGGGATTATTTGCAGAGAACTCAAGAATGTTCTTGGGCTTTCAGCAACTAACATGCAAAACTAAATCGCAATTTAATGGGTTCAGAACAAGAGATGCATGGTGTGGTGCTTTCTGTAATCTTGAAAACAGTTGAAATGTTAATTTAGAACAAATATGTAGTCTGGAATTGCTTAGCGGAAGGCCACTGAGACATAATAAATAAATGCTTTCTGCCTTCTAGTGATTATCAAAATCTAGTTTGTTGTAAATCTAAGACTTGTCTTTGGGCTTCATTTTGTAGTTTTTACCATTCGGTACCATTTCACATTGCTTGCTGAGAGGTCTGTCTCGTGATCTTGAAACAGAGTGACAGTCTCTTAGTAGATACTTTATGTAAATATCATTATGAAAAGGATACTTTCTCCTTTTCTTAATTCACTCGTTTTACAAACAGTATCCTCACTATTCCATGTGCATTTTTCCTAACAAGCTGTCAGGTTCTGAGCATCCCTTTTCAGTAGTTTAACATGGTGCAATTTGTTCGGAGTTTGTACACTTTTTTTTGGAGGCAGAAACAAGGAGCATTTTTAAAGGAAGAAGCTTCGTTTTATATACTGTAACTGAGCCTTCAGAAACTGTGGTTCAGTAGTGGTATGCCTGACATTTCCGCTGAGCAGCAGTAGTATCTTCAGATCTTGCAAGTCACCTGAGTGAGAATAAATGGGAGATTCAGGTTTGGGGATATTTGAACTCTTTCTGTGCAAACCGAAAAATGTTAAATCCAGAAGGAAAAAGGTAAGTCATGGAACACTCTTTCCTCTTTTGGAAATGTGGTCCCATTACAGAATGGGAAGGGAAAGGCAGGGATGTGCCCCAGAAGGAAACATTCAGTTTTCATATACCTTCCCATGACCTTTTGCCTTTGCCTAGCATAGACCTGAGAAGTCATTTGCTCTCATGCAGTAACATAAAGATGATGCCACAATTTTCTCAAGCAGCGCTTTGCACCTATCAAATCCACTTGGTGCAGAATATTAATTACCAACTAGCCACCAGGAGCAGTATGTTCACTGCAATTCACAGAGGCAGCAAATACTCCACAGGAAATAGATGTCCTTGAAATTATTTTTTTCCCATTTTGCAAATCCCTAAGCAGCAGTTGTTTCTCTAGACATAACGGGGATAGCAGGGAGCGAGTCCTTTTTTGTTTTTGTTCCCCCAGGGTTAAAACTTTTAAAACAGTTCAAACTGTAAAGCTGAGCTGTAAATATATACAAAGTTTGACTCTACAGGCAGATGTGCCACCTTTTCCTCTGATGCATATATAACTACAGCATACCTTAACTTCCTTGTTTTTTAAAAGAAAGCACACACTAGAACTGGTGGCATAAATGCCAGGCTGCAATTTCATTGTACTTTAACATTTTCAGCTACAAAGAGGGCTCCTCCCATTTTACCCAGGGCCAGGGAAAGCCATGATCTCTTGACTGAGGTAAGTACCAAATAAACCAGAAGAAACACAGGTACGCGGGGAACCTGCAGACCCGAGCTGTTCTTCCAAAGTGCAAACCCACCCGCCCATGCCCTGACAGCATTTCCTGAAGACTGCCTGCTAGCACAGTATCCCAGGCATCCATCCATCCATCCATCCATCCATCCATCCATCCATCCATCCATCCCACCACCAGATGCAGAGGTGCCCAGGAGTCCACCCAGGGGCACTTGGCACCTACCAGCCTCACCCATGGGCACATCCTTAGCCACAACCACATCTCCCTCCTGCCTGTGTGTCCTGGAGCCCACAGCTGGGGCCAGGAGGCAGCGTCCTGTGCCAGCTCTCCCAGGAAGCACCATCAAGGCAACAGCCACCTTGCAAGGACACGCATGCAGAAAGCCTGACCTCTGTATCTTAAATGTGAGATTTTTTTTCTGTATTGTGAAGATCAGACACTGGGGAAAATATTTGGATATCTGAATTCTTTTCTGGGAAGCTACTGTACCGACCTTCCACAAGATAATGCAATTTGTGGTGTTTAAACTATTCCGAGCAAACAGGCTGTTAATGGACTTTTTGGTATTAACTGCTGCTACTGTGCTACCCCACTTATTTTCATTCACAGTGAGCAGGTCTCCAGGTAACCATATAGATAGTGCTGTCATTTGGATGAGGAGGAAAATAGTTAATTTCTTTGCTGAACAGGAAAATAAGAATTATTTTTTTTAAAGTATGGATTCAGACGAAAGATGTTTTCTTTTTCAAGGTCATTGTGTAGAAGCTTCGCTAGAGTTTAAAGAAAATGCTGTGAATTCTCCCTAAGAATTCTAATAAACTGCTTGGGTTTGTTCAGGAGCCAGATTAAAAATATTAAGTCTACAATGGAAGCTAAACAATGTGGGTAATTCTGGAAGACAAGCTTCATGAAGAGGAGACCTAAAAGTACTACAAGCTTTCAAAGTTGACTTGCAGCAAAGCACACCTTCTTTATAAGGAGAAACTTGAGTGCCTCAGAGTGACGTGAAGCCAAAACGCCTTGGCCACCAAATCAACATCGGGATGGGGTTCAGAGATCTTGGGGATTCCTCTTGGTTTTCTTTCACTGGAGAGCGTGGGGCCGCCCGAGCTCATTTGACCTACTGAGAAAGAATGAAAGCAAAGAAAGTGACTGCTGGATCAAAGAATATAATCCCCAGCACAGCTTTCTCTTCAGATCCGCTGCTCTGCACAGGGAAGCGCGTTGCACACAGCATCTGCTTGTCACCGCCCCTTGCAAATGAAGGACAGTGACATCTTGTGCGAAACACAAAGTTAGTCAAAGGGTGACCTTTCTCTTCCTCTCTGCCTGCCTTAGAGAATGATAATTTCATACATATGCTCTGCATGCTCGCAAGTATACAGAGCAAAATGTAATCAATTTTAAAATTGGCTTTGATTCCAAATTCCTCATCTCCTTTAGTTTTGAGCACATCCGGCACTCTAATCAAAAGTTCTTGCCTTTGGATTTTGAGTAATAATAGGGAAAGCCTTTGGGAGCATGAATGATGAAGGAGTGCAGGCTAGCAGTGAAGAAATTATGAAGGTCTTCTCAATAGCTGCCACAAAGCCAGAATTTCACTTAATAGCTGACGGTTTGCATTTAAAAATAATAAAAAAACCCAACTAAACAAAACTCAAACCAAATAACCCACTGGCAAATATAGTAGCAAAGAGAAGGATAAAAAAAACAAAAAAACCAACAAACCCAGCCTTTTCTGAATCTCTGTTGATGCAGAGAACTTGTGCTTTCTATATGGCTGGCAGTTGGCATTATTTACATCATTTCTCTCTCTCAGACATCTTGATGAGATCAATTATGCAAGACTCAGGCATGTGCATTTATAAAGCCTGGTTAAAAACTTTGTTCTGATTTAAGTACCTGTGGCTTTCTGCCCTTCCTCACTCAGTTCAGGAATTGAAAAGCAAAGAATCGGTTTAGAGCCAGAAGTTAACTCAAGTTCTCCAAAATAGAGTGTTTAACCAATTAGTCCAACAGAAAATCACTTACCTCCAGTTTTCAACACACTTAAAATCTAGTCTAGACATCAGATGGGACAAAACTAAGCCAGGCCCCCATCCAGAAGGACCTCCCTTAGACTTTGAAATTTCTGACTCCCCACTAAGATGACTAATGCTAGAGAAAACCTCAAGAAAACCCCAGGGAAAGAGAAAACTTTCAACTTAGGAGAACAGAGTCCTCAGCTGACTGTCGATATCTTATTTTTAGTATTCGAGTACTAGATATTAATACTTTAACAATATCAGCCCTCGATTTCTTCACTTGTACAGCATCTTGACATGACAAATATTTTCTCTTTTGCAGTCCTAAACCTAACAGGCTGCTCCCTGTGTTAGATCTTTCTTCACTGCAGCAGGTCCTAGGGGTGAGAAATACACATTTCCTTGAGGAATAAGAAGCAACTTCAAGAGGTCTAGTTTCAAATGTTTGCACGGGCAGAAGATTAAATATTCTTACTGGGCCTGATTAATTTTCCTGTTTCCAGCTTGATCAAAGTATCTTTGACTTCTTTACATGTCATGGCTCAGCGCTGTTGTCGCAATTGTTCTTCCATACTGTTTTAAGACAAGACAAGATTCTCAGTTTTAGCCTTTCTCAAGTTATTTCTCACTGAAGAAATATTCATTACAAAGGCCATTTGAGTATTCACTATGATTCCAGTTAAACAGGCTTGTTCTGTCTACTGATTAACAAAAGTCCAACAAAATTATGACTGTGGCAGGGAAAGCAACATGGTTATATACATATTGTACAAACAGTGTAGAGGACTAGAATATGTGGTTCATTTTTATTCACTTTTAGGCTATTTTTTTATTGCTGTAGATTCCAGATACATGAGGATTTGTGGGGTTTAGAAGCATTTTCAATGTCTGTAATTCCAATGGGTTTGGTATTACTAGTTGGGACTGTGAAACAAAAATGAATCCTGAAGAGGCAAGGATTGCTTGGAAGTGACAAATAAAAAAACTTTCTCTGTTATGTCAACACTCGCTTTTATAATAGCTACTAATGAAAACTTAATATATTTAAGCAAATATGGAAATTTAGTGCAACTTCAGTAAGAATCCTTAAATTGCATCCATATTTTCTTGTTAAGTCAGTTGAGAAATCACAACATTTATTAAATACGACCTTGATATGTGAAGAAAGTCTTTTTTTTTTTAATCAATAAGTAATTCACGTTCAATGTGAACAGTCACAGGAGAACCAAGCAATAATTGGTAGGCGCACAGCTAAGGCACCCAGTGAGACAGAGCAACATTAGCCTTTCTCAATTCTGGCAACTATTTTCTCTACTTGCATGATGCCCTTGCTTTGTAAGCGTGAGCTTATTAGCATCGGGTCTGATTTGAATATTGGAGTTTGGCTAGGTGGAGTTCTCAGTACTTTTAATGATGGGACCTGAATGTATGTAATACTTACTGTGCACCAGTCTACAGCTGGTCCTGAAGCTCTCTCGGTTACACAGTGAGACAAGGTGTAATGCCAGATGCTCCGTCTTCTCTGCTTTGTTAACTTCTATTACATTTATTCTTTGCTACAGCAGTGTCACATGCTCGAGGCTATTAAAGCCACTGCCAAATAATGCGTCACTCTTGTACAGTTAGAAATTTTATGACCAGATACATTGTCACTCAAATGCGGTCCCTTCTCAGACATCTATCTGCCAGTATGATAGGAATCATTCCAGAAAAGTTTTATAATGCCATAAGTGAGACCTTCAGCCCATCACTGTGTCAAATCACATTTCTGTCAAAGTACTGAAGAGTTTCTTCCTGCACTTTGCAGTGAAAAACAAGCTAAATAATAACTCACTCCCTGTTCTAATCCAAGGCACCTAGAAAGCACAGAGTGTTCCTGACCTTTTCACAGGAAACAATATATGCTTTGCTAATAGCCTTGTAATGGAAACATCTATTTCTTTTTATTTGATTTGGGAAATTCCATATAACAGATATCTGAAGAAAAGAATTGAGCTGATGATACCAGTGAGATTTCCAGAAACAGTAGTAAAAGGTAATCCTTTTTGTTACCTGACAGCCTTGTTTTCTCTAGAAGTTTAAATCCAGTTGGAAAACTGTGAATTATTTCAGTATCGCTCTAGAGTGTTTTTAACTATTGACACAGCAACAAAGAAATAAAATACTAGGTTATTACATTGGCACACACATGCACGTAGGACAAAAGTCAGATACTCTTTCTTACATCCCCAAATGAGAAGATCGATATGCTGCAGATTTCCATATGACATGCACATACCACTGCAGCATGAAACCAACTTGTGGAGACTTCATTGCGTGTAATGTAAACATTATAAAAATGTAAACATCCCATTTGCTTTGTGTTTAACGAAGCTACAGCAAAATCCCAAGTCCAGGCTGCAAAGATACACCAGCCAGAGCCTGCAGAAGGCAACTGGCTCACCTGAGCTGCAGCAGCAGTGTGTTCACATGGGCAGAGGTTGATGGGCTGCATCCTTAGGTGGGCAGCTCCCCCCCTGTGTGTCACTGGGGTGCTAGGACACACATTTGTAGAGCAGGGAGGTGTCAGAGTCAAGACAAGAGGAGGTTTAAAGTCTGAGATTGCTGCCATTTATAATTATTCAAGAGAAGGCTGAGAAAGCACAAGGCTTCTGTCAGGAGACCTGGAAGGTGATCGAAAATGTAAGTGGGAGAATTTGGGCTTATCCCAGACTTGCACCCAGCTGGAGAGAGAGAGGTGCTGCTCCTGCTAGTGCATTGATGACAGGTATCTGCTGCACTGGTGACATTTGGGAACTCTGAATCCGGCACTTTGACTGAATCAGCCTCATTGACTTTAGCATATCTCAATTAGTCCAAGTCCAATATTGAAGCTCACAGCCATTGCAGTAACCTGGCATCCTTCTTGTGTTAGAGTTCCCCAAGCACAGGTTACTGAGCTGTGTTTCTGAGGTGAAGGCACTTCAGGTCAGAGCATCAGAAATTTTCCATTCTCCTGAGATCAGTGACACACACCAAGCATAACTGCGTAATCACAGCACAAACATCCTGAACCTCCGGTGAGAGACTTTCCATCCATTAATGAACAAGCTTTCTCCAGCCAACACTGCTTTTGCTGGGGTCTCAAAATGTATGCAATGTTTCCCCCAGCTTTGTGCTTTTATTTGCTAAATGGCTGCATCTGGGCTTCCAGTGGGGCTCAGTAAATGTGGCTCATTGAAACCAGAGTCACCAAATTATCTAGCAGCAGCAATTTCCATGCAGGTGCACCTACTTTTCTACTTAGTCTTTCTTAGCTGTTCTGCTTTTTGGTGCTTTGTACTAGGAGAAAGAGTGCATGGATTGTGTGTGCTATTTCCTGCACTTGTGCCCTTAATCATGAAAGCCATCCTCAGAAGGGGGTAAGCCCAGGTGACGGGTCATCCTGTAGCAGGGACAGCTGCCCAGCTTAATTTTCATTACCTCCAAGAAGAGCCCCAAAAGTGCTCTCACAAAATCCCAAACTCTTCATTGCGGTTATCCAAGGAGACTGTGTCTCTCAAGCATCTGTTCCAGAGGCTGCTGGTGCCTTTACATTCACTACCTGTAAAAGTTTATGCCTGCACGGGATTGAAAATCATCTTAATTAAAAGAGCTAACACCAAACAACACTGTGGTGAATGGGATCCGATAACTTACGTTTCCTGAGTAGGAAGCAGAGGCGAGGGTGGCCGGGAGCTCTGGCCAGGCAGGTGTCGAGGCCCCAATGCCCCCAGCAGCGCACACACAGCACCACGGCTTCCTGCGGACACTTAAAAAGTGCCTTTTCCTCCTTCAGCTGCTCTATTCCAGGCTGGGAAGCCCCAGCACCACCTCAGCTTTAGGGCTGATGACAACCCAAGGAAGTTGGTTATTTTCCAAAGGCAGGGAAGGGCAGGAACAGAGGGACAAGAGGAGGGAAGCAGCTGCAGGAAGCCGGGAGTGAATGGGCCAGGATGCAGGCAACCAGCTGCTGATGCCTAGGCCAGCTCAAGAGTCAGCTGAGGCCAAAGGTGCCAAGGGAAATCTAATTTCTGGCTGAAGGGTATTAATTACCGTGGATACAAGTACCCGGTGTTTAGTGTGGGGAGATTGGCTCCACCCCCTCTGGCACCTTTTTAACCCAAAGACTGCTCCGAACAGAGGTCAATGCTTGGAGGACCCTCTGCTACAGGAACTGCCACCCCACATGATCAAAAAGCCTCCTTGATGCACACGTTGCAGAGCAGTTGGTTGTTCCCACTTCTAAGCACTATTTTTGCCTGCCTTTCGAACCACAGCCTGCCTACATGAAAGGCATCTTCTCTCTAACCAGCCTTCACATTTTCCTCATCAATGCACCTCTGTCCTGCTTCCAGCCCCAGGCTCCTCTCTGCAGAGGAGAAGCAGACACCAGAGACCTCACACCTCTTCCCGGCCTCGCGCTGCAGCAGAGGCTGCCGACCGGCCATTCCTGCAGGCGGGAGCACTCCACGTCACCCCCACCCCAGCCTTACTCTCTCTGTGACTCCTGGTGCTGGGATATTTGTGGGACCCATGAACTGCAGCCCCTCTGACAACCGCCAGCCCCTAGGGCAGGCCCACAAGAGCATAACAGCCCCAAGCCGAGGTGAAAAGTGTGGAGCTGCCAGCATAGATTTCACCGCAGTGTGGCATGGCCAAGGAATTCACAGGAACATTGGATATCTTCACACCATGCCAGCCCTGCAGCAGCACATGTATTTTTGTGCCAGCACTGAGCCCACCCACGGGGTGCCGGGCAGAGGAGCTGGTAATCACAGAATGGCTGGAAGGGACCTCTGAGATCATCGAGTCCAACCACAAAAACAAAAACCAAAAAAAACCCCACCCCACACCAAAAAAACCCACAGACACAAACCAACAATCTCAGGCACTAGAGCATGCCCTGAAGTGCCACATCTACACATTTCTTAAATACCTCCAGGGATAATGACTCTACCACCTCCCTGAGCAGGCTGTTCCAGTGCCTGACCACTCTTTCAGTAAAGTAATTCTTCCTAATATCTAATCTAAACCTCCCCTGCCGCAACTTCAGACCATTTCCTCCGGTTCTATCATTATTCACTTAGAAGAAAAGGCCAACACCCACCTCTCTACAACCTCCTTTCAGGTAGTTGTAGAGGGCAATGAGGTCTCCCCTCAGCCTCCTCCAAATTAAACGTGTCCAGTTCCCTCAGCCTCTCCTCATATGACTTGTTCTAATGACATTATGACTAATGCTGGCGACCAGGGCTAACCCCCAGCCGGGCTGCCTGTTGTGGAGGGTGGGCAGGGGGAGAGCGGGACCCTCCTCACATGTGAGTCAACTCCATGAGAAGATGAGTAGCTTCAGCAAAATATGAATTTCTGAGGGTGTTTTACGGCACTCTCACCTTGCTTACACAGGCGCAAATTTCAGCCCCGGCTGTCACAGAGTACGGCACTCCTGTGGACTTTTCACACACAGAGTAGCTCACAAAATTTGCTGGGTGGCTGGCTATCACACACCTAGAAACAAAAATTTACTGCAGATAGTTGCGTTCAATCCTTTGAGCTATTACCATAACAGATTCATCTAACCCTTTTGCTCATTTAAAAATGGACTGTAAATAAGAAAAATACAGAAGATTAAATTTAAGTAACAGAACTTAATGAACACTTTGAATATTTACCATCTTATTTCCAGCTAGAACTGTTTTAAATGCTAAGTGCCATGATCTCACATTAAGAAATACTTTCTCCTTTTAGAGTTGAAAGAAGAACATAAAGAGAACTTAAAACTATTTTTTTAATAATCTAGAGATTTTCCAAATCAAGAATTTGAATATTGCCATCCAAAGGTATATTTCACACCTGACTTCTACATGTAACCAGAAGTCTGCCACAAGACTGGTGCGTGCATATTAATGAAAAGTCATTTTACACAACTCTTCAAACAACAACATTTAATCATTTTCACAGCAAAATCACTTTGTAGCTCACCGGCATTTTCTGTTTTCCTTTAAATATAAACCCAAACACTTTTAAAAGCAGCCGTTTATATTCACAGGTTTAATGCATATTTGATCCTCTTTAAAAAGGGAAAATCCATGTGTTATGTGAAATACTTTCTGTTCTTATAATAAAATGCAGTAAGAAGAGCTTCTATTTCTACAAACTCTCTTCTCGCAGAATAATCAACTTTCAAAACACAGCATTTTCACAAAATCTTATTTAACTTTCTTTTACAAAGCATGGTATGCTGGACTTCTAACTTGGATTTATAAAATGACAAGTTATCATCTCAACAGGAGAGGAGAAAAAAATGTAACCTGATATAAGGAAACTCTGTGCCAATTTTAGACTTTCATTTGCAAAAAATGGAACATTTCTGCGATGTCTCATATTTCTGAGGACCTCAGGAATTAATGCTTTATTTACTACAGATAAAATAGTTTATCTCTTTCCAGGGATACAATTAGGAGGCCAGAGCTTTTAATTTCTGGATACATATTGCAAATATATGACTACAAACCCAAACAGAATTCTTACTCCTTACCCCTCATTTCCTCCTGTTCTCCTAACTCTTCTATTAACTTCACAAAAAAACATTGAAGTAATCTAGGAATCTTTACTGCTGGCAAGCTATGGTGGGACTATCATTCTTTGTACAAAAATACTTTAATGCAGTTATTTAGAAATGTTAAATAAGAGCATTTCAGTGATAAAATATTTTATTAGTGCTTCTGTTTGAGTACATTGAGCAATGTATTGGAACTTTTAAAAAAATTCTCAAGTTTCACTATCCGATCTTTCAATCTCAGACACAGCTGTTACAAGAGAAGCAGATGCTACCGTAGAGGAAATCATCCCAACAGTGAGGTTCTGTATTGCCAGTTGAGACCCATAGAGCAAGACTCGAGTATGGTGGAGTGTGTATTTTATATATCTATGCATATCAAAAAGATTATAGGAACTCTGCCAACCATGTGTGAACGTGACAAGCCAACTGAACACTACGTCTCATCCAGCTCCTGGCAGGCAGGGTGGTTAGCTGTGATAAAGGATATGCTGGCTGCAGCCAGCTCTAGCATTTGATGAGGTGACAAACAGATCCTTTGTGTGGTTTTTTTTGACGCTCTGAAAGCTCACCAATATCACTCACCCACTCACTCCACGCTGTGCAAATATCCATCATTTAAATGCTTTAACAGAGATTGCTGACAAGGTATGAGATACTCCACGGCTAGTAAAGAACACACAAAACTACAACCAGAAAAACAAGAGACCTTATTTTGAAAGGATGAAAGTAAACAGAGAAACTGGAAGAAATGAAGTAAGCATCAGGTTCAATAAAACCATGAAAAGAAAGTCCTGCTGCAAAAATAGGACTATAAAGTGTATCAGTCTATAAGTGTACAAGATAATGTAGCAAACAATACCACATAAACAGCAAATGAAACAATGTCACACGATAGAGAACTTTGTGCATGAAATAATACAACTTTTTATTCACGTTTTATAGATTACTTTTATTTATTTTTGCTTTAATAATGCATATTCTGTTCACTCTGTGCAAAATCGGGGACAGAGGCGGGCGTTTAAATCATCTAATGAAAATCAAGCGGAGATGAACATTCAAGTTGAGGGGAGAAACCTATCAAAACCAGGAAAGCTAAAAAGCCACAGCTGCTCAAGACAAAGCTGCTCTCAGCTGCGCCCTTTTGTCCTGCCACCTTGCACAAACCTGGCTCTACTGACGGAGCAGCTGTACGTTGAGAAGGTGACCTCCGCCGGACACCGGGGACGGGAGTTGTCGTGGTAGCTACATTAGGGAGACCTGGCTTGCAACCAGCTCCAGTCAGTGTGTGGCAAAGAAAGGCACAAATCATTGCAAGGACCAGATTTCTGTTGGTTTGTTTCCTTCTTGTAAATACGTTACTGTACACAAAGTAAGTTTAAATTGTAGGGGGGTTGGGGACATAAAATTGCATATTTAACAGAACTTAAAACCATAACAAAAAGTAGGCTGTTCTATCTCGAAGCAAAAATAATCCCTCCAGCCCCAATGTTAACATTCATTCCTGGCTATATGCAGTACAAACATTTTAAAATCTGTGACAAAAGACAATTAAAAACCAAAAGTCAAAATCATAAAGCTTGTAAACAGATAACCTGAAATACACTTTATTTATGGAAAAATATCATCAAAATAGTACCACTATGGACTAAACTGCCTGAGTTTTCATTTCACCTAGGATCTTGAAGTAGAGAGCCTTTAGCACAAGAAGATCAATTTCAGTCACAACTAGTGCCACACAGCACTGCTTCGGGTGGAAATTTCTTGTTGTTGGTATTGTTGTTGTGCTATCAAAAACTGTTGTGCTAATCCTTCAAATAAAGGGATGTTGAGGCAATTCTTAAATCATTTGGCACAAAGTTATTTTGGCTGGGGCATAAATTTGAGTCTCAGTCATGAAGAATAATGCAACATTCCACCTATCAAGTATTCACTTTGATTGAAGAGCTTTCTTTATGTCATTAACTTCCATCTGAAAAGAAAAGAAAAATATATGTGGTAAAATTAGATGCTTTAACAAACTGAGCCACAGTTGGTGCTGCTTGAAAAGCACATGTTCCATCTTGTCCACAGGTGTTGAGCACGGGTTTTATACTACTCTTATTTCCTCAGATTTCACAAATTGAGGTGACCTTCTCAGCTGCATAAGATGGCCACTCACGGCTTCCTCCCCTCAGAGCTTGACAAGTAGAGTCATTGAATGTACTGCGAGACCTTTCAAACTTTTTAAATTTCAACATTTACAAGACATGCAGCTTGCTGCCAGGAATTACTTGCAGAATGAGGACTGTGTCTGTGCACCCGCGGCTGCACTTAGACCCGGCACAAGTAAACGGAACTGCTGACAATGCGTGCTGGTAGCTGAGGAGCAAACCCTGTCACCTCTCCTGTAGGGTCGGCTCTTGCTGTAGGGATGGTGGTTGCTTTCTGCACCCATCAAGCCCACGTCCAGGCACCTTAAGAGCTCTGGTGAATGTACAGCTGTGTGGTAAAAGGATGTGGTTGAAACGATCATCAGCCCTAGTTGTACACTTGGCTCCTCTGACAGACACTGGAAACCCTGAGGCAGGGGTGTTAGATTTATTCAAACACACCCGCGGTACTCAGCTGCACCATATCAAGGCAGACTTCTTTAATATGTGCACTGAGAGCTGTGCTGCTTTATGACTATCAGAGCACTCGCAAACGAATGCAACTTTTGTGTGTTGAACTCTCATCTTCATGTAAAGCTAATAATGCCACACCTCGGTGAGCATCTGAACATTAACCAATATAAGCAACTTTTGAATTGGAGTAAAAGCACTCAGCTATAAGATCATAATTTTAAACTCATCAATGCAGGTCTCTATAAAAATGTAAAGCCATCCTTGAATAGTCTGGCCTGTTAGACTAAATCAATAACCACTATTAAAAATGTTCATTGATTTTATCTGAATAAATTTAAATTTTAGCTGATCGTGAATTATGTGTTACTAGAAGCCATACTCCTATGCGGCTGCACACATAAAGCCCTTTAGGCAGCCCTGGAGCACAGACATTGGTGGTCCCCAGTTTTGTCACCCTTTGCCATATTCCCTAGCACTTTACTGAGCAGGAACAGCTCAGTGAAATTACAATTTGATTTTCTATCCTTAGTACAAAGTAAAAGTACAGTTGAACTATACCATGAAAACATAAAATATAATCAATACTGAACCATTTATCAAGTACACAGAAGGGAAAGGAATAGAACAGAAGGGAATAGAAGGGAATAGAAGGGAATAGAAGGGAATAGAATAGAATAGAATAGAATAGAATAGAATAGAATAGAACAGAACAGAACAGAATAGAATAATTTCAGTTGGAAGGGACATACAACGATCATCTAGTCCAACTGCCTGACCAATTCAGAGCTAAGCAAGCTAAAGCATTTTATTAAAGGCATTGTCCAAATGGCTCAGAAAACCCAGAAATGCAGTTTCAACATCATTCCACATCGAAGCAGCCCAGCCAATGATACTAGCAAAGGCCCAGATCTGTGACTTTCCCCACAAGTAGGACAGTGTGCTACCTGGCAAATGACAAAACCAGCAGGCCAACAGCTAGAGCTAAGGTACTATACAAACTATGGATGCAGTAACTGGGCTCTTAGTCTGAGCACCTTCTTTTATATTGTTTAGGATGCTTTGGTAAAAGCCAACCTGAGTACAGTCTTTAAACCAGACATAAAAATCTTGCCATATGAAATCATATTCCAAGCATAGCAACAGTATGACAAGTCTATTACAAAATATAAAGCTTTGGGAGAGAGCAAATGATTTAGAAAGACATGATTTCATTTGTGACAAAATCAAACCATTACAACTGAGACTAAAAATATCATAGTTTGAATCCTACATTGTGTTTAATTTTTATTTTTTTTTAATTTGTCTACTTGTGCTGATAAATCTTCAGATAATTATCAGACTTTTCAGTATTGTAATATATATGACACAGACTGGCAACACTATGAAGGGAACAGGTATATCCCTTTCAGAAGTGTATTTTTTGATTCACTGCAATCTAAGTATCTTAGCAGTTTTATGTCCCATACCTGAGGCTAAATCAAACCTGCCAATACTTCCATAACATTATAAATAATTTAAGCACCTGCAATCGTAGACGGATCTTCTTTTCTTCATCCAACTCAGACAGCAACTGTTTAATCTCTTTTCTGTTAAAAGAATGAAAAAAAAAAGCTTGGAATGAAAATCATTAAGCTAGTAAAATACAGACGATCACTTCTTAGAGACATTTTCCTTGTTTCAATAGTTACCTTTTCTCCTTTGACCAACTTATTAAAGTCAGTATACCCTTGTATACTATATGCTGTACAACAGAGAAGACAATCTGTACAAGGACAGCACCCACCCACATCCCATATTAATGATTAATACATTTCCTTCTAACAGCCCCTCATCCACAGACTTTGCTCTGGACTAGCTCTATCAACACTCTATCAGCACCCAGTTGCCTTTTTTGCCATTCAAAATGTAGATGGACTGGCTGTTGGTGGGTTATAGGAACTAGCAATAGAAATCCTGCCCAAGCTATCCACATATTTCAGCCACTTCAAAGCTGCTTATGGCAGCAACTCAATGTAACCTTCAACTTCATTTATAAGG
Organism: Tringa tobata; assembly: GCA_033628505.1. Lineage (NCBI taxonomy): Eukaryota > Metazoa > Chordata > Aves > Charadriiformes > Scolopacidae > Tringa > Tringa tobata. Next base: position 13,708,347 of record JAHREE010000480.1, read on the forward strand.
CTTAATGATCCCAAATATGGATTTGCTGTCATCCTTCTTTTTTGGGAAGGGGAACATAGCTATAAGGAGAAGACATCTTCTCATGTGATCTCACCTTAAGACAGAAACCAGTAGGTGGAAGCAGCCCATGCAAGAAGGGTTGGGAAGAGTAGAAGAGCAGGGCTCAGCCTAAGAGGCAAAGCTGAGGGGCTCGCTGGCTAGATCCAGCTTCCACCATGCCCATCTTCTCCCACATTCCCCACACACCTCTGTTCTACCACAGTGTCTGCACGCTGCTTTCCCTTTTCTCTTTCCTGCCTGGGCTATGCACAACTGACAATGTAAATGAAGGTTTAGCTTCCAAAACATTAAATATTCTCAAGAATAGCAAAAGCTACGTGTCAGCTCCAATTTCCTCTGAGAAATGAGCAGCTTAATGAAAATAAAGATGCTCAATACTAAAATAGTAAAATTTGGGGTTGTAAACACAAAGGTTTTCAAATGTCCTAATCGCAGTTCAATTACTTCTGTAATACAAGCTTCCTGGGAAAATGTGGTAATTGATTTAATAATTTTAGGAACTTGTAGTAATTTGTACTACAACTAGAAAAAATGCACCCCTTATTAAGATCAATGCATATGAGTTCCCAAATAGTTATTGGCAAATAAAACAACATAAGGACCTTATTCACTGCTTATAGCTTGGTAACTTAACTATTTCAACACCCTATAGACATCTGCTTATGTCATAACACATGAAAAAAAAAGCTGGTACAGATGGATAGTGCCAGTCTTTTTTATTGAGCTTCTCACCCCTGAACGTGTTCTGTCAGGAAACTAGACGAAAATCACTCACAAACACAAAGGCAAATTGTCCAGAATAACATGCATGAAAGCAAGCTCAAGAAGAAATTGCCACCACTATTCATGAATGCATGCATCCCACCTACAGTTGTGATTTGCAGTGCTTACTTTTGCTGGTCTTTCATGGTTTCAATGATGGTTCTTAGCTCCTTAATTTGTGTTCTCAGCTCCTCCAGGGCAGTCTGACCTTGGCTCAAGTGCTCAGTCTTTGGCTTTCCTTCAGTACCGAACAGGGATGGGGAATTTGACCTGTGGCCTGTTGTTCCCATAGCAATTGAGTGAAACCCAGGTGACGGTGAAGGGGATAGTGATGGTTGTACATTACTGCCACTAGCCAAACCTCCTGGTTTTGGAGGCAAGGAAGTTTTATTATCAGACACCTGCAACAAAAAGAATAACATTTAATGTCTGGAGAAAGCTTTATGAAAATCAGACCTCTAACAAATATTAAGTATTTTGCTGCTCTTTAGTAATATTGAAAGTCCATATTCAAACATGGACAGTTTTGGCCGAAACATGATAAAAATAACAATAGTCACTATCTTTGTACATGTACATCAGAGGGGCTCTAATTGGGACGCAGAAGTTCAGACAGCTTCAGTAAGACTTTCCACAGTTGCTACAACCAGTCAGCAACAAGGTTTTGTTGCTGTTCAAGCCACTCCAATGGCTTGAATGCTTGACTTCATGACCCTAACAATATTCTTTTAACATTCTATATACATATCTGTTTATGTGTGAGCAATGTGTACCTGTAATCTTTCATGAATAACAATTCTTATATCAGTAAATGCAAGTTTCCTTTGAATTGAAAAGAGACATTGGGCTGAGTTCAAACCTGGAACAAGTGAGCAAGGCACAATTGGAGTCATCCAGAATGAACACCTTATTCCAGAGCTTAACTGGCCATCAATATCAAAGCCTGAAGCAGATACTTTCTCTTGTTTTACAGGAACAATATATACATCCTTGCCATATCCACACATAATTTGAGAATGTTGGCCCAAGAGCATTCCTTAATGCAAGTGCTCCCAGAAGAGGGAGCTATATAGCAAAACATTGTCGTTGTAACTTGATCACAGAAGTGCATGACTTCATCTTTCAAATACTTTTGTTGGACTATTAGAATGTAATATCTGTATTATTAAACATATCCTTATCTACTAAAAAATAGCTCCAACCTCCAAGGCCTGATCTACATACTCCTTCTCTAATATTTTATTATCTTATAGTTTTCTACCAATATACAGTAAGAATGGCACAAGCCTATAAAAAGAATACAATTATACCAGTATAAAAAGTGATTATACTTGCAAATCTAAATTCACATGCTATTAGAGCTGTACTTTCTCTGCTTGCAGACTCTTCTAACATAAACTCAATTTACAGCTGTAAGAAAGAGTCTTAGTTTCTAAAATTTATTTCCCTGGCTTCTCCGATTCTGTGAGATGTATTTAGACTAGAAGGATTTTTTCACAGTATGGTTATGGAGACATTTTAACATTTCACTTTTGACTTGGATTTCAAAGAACAATCTTTAGTAACCCTTACCATTTTAAGCTTCTTTAAATGGCCAGTTACCAGGTGACTGTTGTATTAAAATTTAAAAATAAATATTTGAATACTGCTTTCAAAAACAAAGATGTGTGTTATAAGGTTAAGCAGAAATATTCCAGTTAACTTACTTGTGATATTGTAACAGTTCTTGATTTCCTTGACGCTTCAATATTTTTGTGTGTAATGGAAACATGGTCTTCCTTATCTTCTTCAGGACTTGGTGAGTCAAAGAAATCGGGGCTTGAAAGGGATGACTGTGTAGATAAACACACACACCCCAAGAGAGGAAAACAAAGCAGGTATTTCATTGTACAAGAATTTAACAAAGGAAGAAGAAAAGCATTTATGCGATGACTTCTTTTAGTTCTCATTTTCAAAATTACAATACTTAAAATCATTATTTTCAATGTTAGAGTGCTTTCAAAGCATGAAAAATATGAGAAATACCTAAGAGTTGGATTGAACATTAATTTATGTCTTTGCGTTGCGTTACATCATAAGATGAAAGCACCCTCCTATTCTCAAGAAGAGCTGTACCTGACTCGGCTAGGATGCTGAGCACTGTGCTGTGGGGATGCCAGCTCTGTCCCCCGGGCAGCTCTGCCATGGCTTTGCTCAGCGCAGGTCTCATTTCGCTGCTCCTCAGAGGACTCATGCTGCTGCCCGTGCCCAGTGCTGGCCTTGCAGGGCTGCCTTGTGCACGGCTCTTTCTAAAGGTGCAAACAGGTAAGGTTCTTTTCACCCCTGCTCCTTTCCCCAGAGACTTGACAGGGGAAGAAAGGCCTTTGAACTTGCCTTTTATGTTTCTATATTTATGTACACAGTCGATTTTGAAAGCTTTCTTTTTTGAGTTCTATTAGTTTCACAATAATCCTTTGTGTTTCCCTCCTCTTTGTTTTTATTCAGCAACATAAACACGGGCAACCATCAGTAGTTGCTCTCATTCTGATATTCCAGAATGCAAAAAAGCACAGAAATAAACAAAGCCCAAACCCCACAGAAAAGGGCGTTAAAACAAATAAGCAGTGGTTTCCGAAGTATGGTTTATGAGACAAAGTTCTCTAAAGATAAAGAGTGAGATTTAAAATACCCTTATATTTACAGTTGTGAGCTTAATGAGAAGAAACACACAGTGGCTCAAGGAGAGCTGTTGAAGGCTGACAACAATCTGTTTGTCCTCAAAATCTGGTAGTGTCCTAGAGAAACCAGGGGAAATGCTTCTTTTGGGAAAGACTTTCAAAATCCTTAATACTTAGCACAAACAGGCTTATTCGAAAGATTTTTATAAAGGATTCTTCTGGCCTCAGTCATAGTTGGCAAGGAATACCTGGCAGCACCCAAATAAGGGGGTACAAATCTTGCAAAGGAGGGAATGTTTTAAACATCAGTATTCAAAACACTGGCAGCCTTTTGTCACTAATTTTCCTGAGCTGCATCTATCTGCTTCACTGTACGTGTGAAGGAATGGCAGTGTAAATGTAGTAAAAACACCAGGGAACAAAAATGGGAGGAGGGAAAAAAATCAGAAAGAAAAGGAAAAATAACTTACAGACGTGAGAGACTGGGAGGGTGGTCGCCTGCCAGTAGCTTTTGGTCTGGTTGTAGTTGGATGATTAAGCTTCTCAGCAATTGGTATTACAGAGTCAAAACCTTCCAAGTCTTAAAAATAAAATAGAGTTGATTTGGTTTTCTGGCAATTGTCCTCAAAGGGAAAGAATCACAATTTTTTTTTCTAATTTCAAAGAAATCAAATCCCATTTTCCCCATTGTATCATAGTTTTCTGCACACGTTTAGGCACCACAATGGCACTTAAAAAAACCTGGAAGTCACAGGCAGCTGTAATCCAGTCAGCCTTGCCAAGCACAATTACTCTTCCATCTCAAATACAATAAAGCAGAGGGGGAACGTGTGAAGGAGCCCTTGGCTTCGTTTTCAGCATAGTGAAAGCTAAATGACAACATGGGTCCTAGGGCATGGAACAAACAGTTTCAAAATTTCCATCTTGCTATTAAAGGGGTCAGTAATTTTTCTTCCTGAATAATTGGAGACATGACAGTGCATACGTTGTCTCAAGAACTGCACTGCACCTGCAGCAACTGCTTAGGGGTGCACAGAATGAGAATGATGGAGCTGGAAGTGATCTGCAGGTTCCTGGACACCTGCAGCTGGAGGCAGCATAGCTTCCAGTAGCTACAGGGGAAAGAAATATCTCCAGTAGTCCAGAGGTTACAGTAAGCAAAAACTCCAACAGGCTCCTGAAGCTGTACAGAGCCCAGGAAAAACAAGTCTGCTAGACTGCAGTATCGACTGCCTTCATGGCTAGTGAAATGCACTGGGGAAGTGTTTACTGCATCCAGCCACGTGGTAGCCTGTTTATGTGAAAGAACGATGTGAAGCTGAAGGAATACCAAAGCTTGTGATTACATGCCTGAATCAAATGGCTTAACACCATTCATCTATTTTTATGGGTTATATCAGTTTCACTCGCGTCCATTTCAAAATGCCTTTCTGCATATGTTAAGCAGAAATGAGTCAGAAAACATACAAGAGGTACTTTAGACAAGATAAATCAAAATTCTGTAAAATTACTTTCAGACATGAATCAAATACTGGAATGATATTCATTATTGAGAGCCTATTTTTCATTTCACACATGTAGGAAGAAATAGCTTTTAAGTTAATAGTTACATATATTGGGCACTTAATTTTCAGAGCTGTTACAGAACAATGAATATCTGAAGATCCTGCTTTGTTGCTGTATTACAATCATTGTACAAAATTACACAATGGAAAAACAAATGAATTAATGGGCTCATGCAATAAACTTTATCCACTGAAGGACATTTAAACTGATTCCAAGTACTTGTGATTTGGCAGCTAGGAAGTAAATGGGATCAGACATTCCTTATTCAGCAATATTCTTCCATCTCTGGGAGATAAAAAAAGAAGAAGACCCCTTTCAATAGCCCTAAAATAGTCTAAGGTTATTCACCTCCAAATACCACTCTATTTTTGGAGCAACTCTTCCTATATATAACCAGTGACCCCACTGTCCTCTACCAGGTATTTCTCTCATTGCTTTTTTATTGACCGCTGCAACCTACAACCAAAGGTAGGTCACCAAGTCTGTCAATGGGAACTTGACAATCCAAAGCCTCAACTGTACCCAACATGTCAGGTGAAGATGCAGTGCTTTAAAGTGAAAATGAACTAAAATTAGAAGACTGCACAAAAGCTGTCTGGAGTCCTACAGAGCTTCAGGGTTTCAGGAGAGGAGAAATGGAAGTAAAAGTTTATTTTCTGGGGGAATAAAAAGGCAAATGTAAGAGCTGGTTTCTAGTAATATCCACTTTGAAGCCGACACGAGATAGCTAAATCACTTGCTTAAGATCACACAGCAAATCAGTGCTGTATTTTAGTACATTGTTTTCTCCACTGTGTTACTTTGTTAAATCACATAGCAAGAATATATTGCCATCAAAAATATAAACTCATCTATAAATCCATGACTCTTGCATACAATGGAAGCTGAAGCAATGATTCCATTTGTCCCAGCCACTCTTTCCCAACTAACTGTTTTTACTAATTTTTTTTTTCCTAAGATAGTCATAATCCAGCTCATTTTCCAACTGTGTGTGCCCAGCCACACAAATTCCCATGCTGAAGGAAGGATCAGTATCAGTACCAGAGGACTGATACAAGCTGCTAACACTGGGAGGAAGAGCAGACTACTGCTTTTGGAGGGTAGCAAAGTGGCTGAAGTGATCTTGCAGCCTAGGAAGGCTCCAGTGCATGACTTCCCTCTCTCTGTGTTGCCACTTCTATGGTAAATGCCAATGTCCCTTCCTCTGTTCTTACAAGAGATAAGTATCTACACTAACATGGAAAACAATCAATGAAGAAAATAGCAAAGGCATTAATTCAATGTGTTTCTTTGGCTTAAATAAAATAGTAATTACCTAGAGTTTTATGTTTGATCAGAATAGTCAAATATTCATATTTAAATTGTAAAATGTATTGATATACAGAGAATGTATGAATTTGTGTCCTTGAGACTCATGAGCACTTGCAGATAAAATCTGCTCTGCACATTTTATGAATACTGTGAAAGATTAAGATTTCTGTGCAAAGCTTCTATTATCAAGAAATACTGGGAATTCTCCATTTTTTCCACTTCTGAATGCATTTCTGACATCTAAAAAAATAAACTAAAGCAGCCCATACCTGTATGGAATTTTTTAAAAAAAGAGCTGAGCAGAGGTTGGAAAGGCTCCACAGGTAGAATCTGATGCCAAACTAGTGAAATTACAACCATTCAGCTGATACTATAAATGAAATTCTATTTAAGTGTAAGGGACAACACTTGGTACAATGCTAAAATAGTAAGTCCATTTCCAGTACTTTCATATGCCCTTTATCCCCTCCCTGCTTGTTCTCCTTATTTAGATGTGGTTCTCGCTTTCAAATCCGTTCTGCATCTAAAGTTATCACCACTTTCCACAGTCATCATCTATGAGATACTCATTCAGGAAAATTCCCATATAGTAAACTGGTAAAGAAAATAAGAAACAACCACTCAAGAGACCTCTGCCTTGCTGTCATCTATACAGTAGATTCAGTAATGGATTCACTTATACTGGTTTTTTTTGATTATTTTTTGCTAATGGAAAGCAAGGTTATATGGGTGTGACTATATTGTACTCACTGAGATCATTAAATGCAGAGATTTGATTTTAGTTTGTATTTCTGTAGCTATTAGAAACCGGGAATTTAAATGTACTTAATAAGCAAAATGTAAAACCTTCCTGAGCTGGACCAAATGGGATGTCATTAAAAAGAAAGTATTCACAGCCATGTTAATTGCCCATAAAGTAGCATCAGCATCCAGCAGACCTGAACTCTGCACTGGTTCAGCTTCCTCTATGTCTGTTAGTAATAACAAACAGTGAGGAAGGTTCTATTGAACACACAGAACATCAAGGGCACCCTTCAATTAACAGTGGCACTCCCTAATTACAAAAATAGTTGATACTTGTTCTACAAATAAACAGACCCATTCATCTTATTACTGTCTTGCTGATCAAGCTGGTAATTCATGAAGTCATTCATGAGATGGGGAGAAAGACATCAGAGTAATTCAAATATAGTGTAGTACACACAATAAAATGTCTGGCTTACTGAGCAAACATATTTAATGAATATGAAAAATGTCGGCTGTGCAAGAATTATTCCCTGGTATCCTTCCAAGCCAGTTGAGAATTGGATGTTTTTCCCCATTGCTATGTTCATTAGGAGACATGGTTACTTAAAGCATGCTAATGGTGTTTCTAAAAAATGCCGAGATTCAGGAAAACAATTATTTAAGGAAAAAGTTCTCAGCATATTTGACTTGCACCTTCCTAGAAAACAACCTTCAATCTCTCAAAAAAACCCAAACAACAACAACAACAAAAAAAAAACCCAGAAGGAAAAAGTTACATGGTTATGCTTCCTTCCTTACCCCTATTTCCCCTTACATTTACTATTCTGGCATAAAGTGTGCCTAGGCCTCAACTTTGTTTTATGGCTAGGTTTTCTAATCTTTGGGCAAAGTGATTTATACATAATGGAGACAGAAAGCTCTTTGAATTAGCAGAGAGATTTCACCTTGAGAAAACTGAAATGGGAAGTGATGGATAACAGCAGAATCAACATATTTAGAATGCTAACGGTGAGGTTTCATAGAACAGAAATACAGCAGAGCTGGAAGAAATGAGGCAAAGGTGGCATTCAATTAATTTGAAGAAGATAATGTCATAAAAGCCACTGAGGTAGATTTCATTTCATAATTGTTTTCAATACATTTAAAAGATTGACAACAGGCTTGTGAAATGGTACATACACTGTCTTTAAATACAATAATCCTAAAAGCTATCAAATGAGACACAGATACTGTGGACGAAATCTTCTGCATTAATGTCCATTCAATATATAGCACTAAGTAAAAAAACAGCTCCAACAATAATCCGAATATTACTGGGAATTTTCAGAAGAGCACAATTATTTAAAATACTTCAAGCGCCCAGATTTGGCTACTCCCTCTACGCTGAACATCATCGTACCCTTCAAGGAACACAGCTGTGCTCCCAGACTGGCTCGGGGCAGCAGAATCTCACCCGTAATGAACTGCAGACTCTTTTAAGATTTGAGTAACACACTTTTAGCAGGAGGGCTCTCTGGCTGCGGCGTTACTGTGTTCAGGAGTGTAACAGTGAGGTGCTAGGGAGGCCAGCCCTGCATGGTTCTTTGCTTTGGAGGGAAACAGCTTAGCTCACCGGGACAGTCACTGGACAGCTGCCTTTCCTAAAGTATACAATTATCTTTTCCCATTTCAATCCCGACTTCTATCACTTTGATAGCTGAATGTAGAAAGTTGCCATAATGAGCTTTGCTAAGCACTTGTCGGTGCCCTCATAAGGATTTTATTTTTAACAATTCAGAAGATGCCAAGAAAGAACTGAAAGGTCAAGAAAACTGAGCTAGAAGAAATGGATATGCTGTTTTCAGGCACCTCAACTTCACACACATGGAGAATGATTTAAATTTCTGGTTTACAGCCTTTTTCTGGGCCCTCCAGGGCAAGAGACCTAATTAATTTATGTAACGGACCATTAACATATCCCTGATTACAATATTTACAATTCACAACTATGTTTATGGGTGATTTTGACTCACTGACATAAATATTACAACTTAACTTGGGTAATTCTGCTCCTTTGCTTTGCTCTATTAAAATGAGCATGAACAGCAGCACAGAAAGAAACAACTGGTTTAGGCAGATTTTGATCTTCATTATATGAGTCACATTTTGTCCTCCAACCTTTATATTTACCAGAATTTTCTTTTTTCCAACTTTTACTCTATGCCTTCAGGCAAAATAATTATAATGTCTCACAGTATAGCAGCCTGTGATTTAAAGACAAACCCACTCCATTCTACAAGCTTTTAGTGGAAAGATTCTCCATCTTTTTCCCTAGTGTGGGCCAAATCTTATTAGATCACTTTTTATTCCAGTCAGAGGCACAGCAATCAAAAATATGAGCACGTAACAGGTCTAGAACGAATGCAAATACAACTCAAGGAACCACAATATACTGAAGATTTTTGTTTGTTTGTTTATTTGATATTTTCAAGTAGGGTATTTTTAACTACCCTTCCAGGCAGGTTAACACCAGGCTTGGGCGGGGAAGGAACAGAAAGAGTATGGCTAATAATGTGAGTTCAGCCAGTTGTCCATGATCCTCCAGCAAATGCTCTAAAGATTACAGTCTGAGGAAATGCTGAAAAATGGACTCACATTAACCAGCTTTTGGGAACCTCTAAAGAAAATTCACAACAACACTATATGTTTCAGCAGGAAGACATATGTGCTTTACGTTAGTGCTGATGAAGATTATTAACTGCTTTCATAAATACTATGCAAAATGTGTAAAGAGCCAAGAAAAACATTGGAAAGATGCATCCGGTTGGCTCTGTGTGCGAAGCGCCTGTGCAGCGCAGTCTTTTTGCAAAGCACAGAAATTGCTTCTTGTGTGGATTAACCGAGCATTTCCACAGCAGATACATTCTTTTTATTTCTTTGTGGCTTATTCTTTAAATCACTTTGCTTAAATCCATATGATTTTAAGTGTTAGATGATTTCAAAGCAATCCTATTTTGGATAGACAAGCCTTGTTTCAGGATTGCAGGATTCCAAAGTTCGTGTATATATATTTTTAAAAGGCTCAGGATTAATCCTGATTTGCAGAAATAACACAATACCAATAATTAATTGGAATAATTCAGTATTTTCTGGAAGCATTAGGTTTTGATCGAGTAAGCTATTATATGTGCTAGATGTTTCTGTCATTGCACTGGCCCTCAGATGTAACAATTCTTTATGAAATTAAAAAGAAACACGTGACCTAAAAAAAAGTCAAGTTATGCAATAAGGCATTAATTTAAGCTGTTGAAATCAATGTAATTCCACATAAGGACTACTCTTCTGTTGGTAGAACAAGGCTTACTTTCAGTGTAGCTTATGTTGCTTTGGAAGCATTTTAAACTAAGCTCAAAAAGCCACTCTCAATCCAGAACAGTCAATACATGAGATTTTTAACAGATGTAACTACTTCGATTAAACCACAGCAATACCGGAGACAAAGTCTTGGGTGATGTAACTGTGCACTTTTCACTGAGAGCCAGTGAGCGCTCTTCAAACTTCTATCTTTTGTTTCGTTGGGATTTTTTTCCTCTTTCAGATTAGAGAAGCATCCCAGCTTGTTGCTAAATATTTTTGTTTTGTAACATGTAAGGACATCACAATGAAATCTATATATTAAACTCTGTTATGACACCATCTGTCTGTAAGAACCACAGAACAGATGAACTGCACTTGCAAACTCTACATGTCACTTCTGTCACTAAAATTTCTTATGGTACAACAAAATAAACTATAGTGATTTCTCATTTCAATGCTATTGTGCCAGATTTTCTGTCACAGCACACTCAATTTCAACTTCTAATTAAAAAAAAATCCGTAATAGTCATGTATACATTAGGTGTTCTACAAAATACTACTTTTTGTATTCATCACGCATTGTCAACTAAAGCAAAGACAGGACAGAAAAGAAATGGAAAAAAAAAAGCCTTACCCTCATGAAATGAAGAAGAGTTACCCATGGCAAAGAGATGTAAGTAGGAAAAGCTGGATGAAAGATGTGTGGAAAGGAAAGGAAAGGCATCACTGAAAACAGGGAAAAAGAAAACAAAAGAAGAAGTGAGGAGGAATGGGAAATGGTTCCTCTTAAATAATATATTCTGAAGGCTAGCTTTCCAATGGTTTTTGTAAGGATCATGGAAAGAAGAAAAGGCATGAACAACAGTAGTAATAGCTGCCATTATATCTACAATCAGCAGTGATGTTGCTGAACAGGACTTGCTCTTGTCAGTACAGATTGCAAAAATGTAATCAGTGCTGTATTATCATCAAGAAATTTAAATGTCAAGTCACAACTCTGCAGAACATGCTAGTGAAATCAAGCCATGCGCTAACATATACATAAAAATAACTTTTTATATATGCAACTGACAGAATGTTATGCGCAGTACTACACATCACCTCAGCCTTGCTCAAGCATTTGTGACTTTCCTGATCGGAAAAGCTGACTGAATGTTTTAAAAGGTGTTTTGAAAGAGAAACGCTATTTTGAAACAAGCAATGTTTACCACACCATTCTACAATAGGGGACCTAGACGGAATACAAGTTTTGAACCTGGATTCCCCAATTCCCCTCTGCATATTGCTTCTCAACTGCTGATGGAATTACTGATATTGTTGTTGCTGAGCACTTTTTTGGTTTTTGGGAAATGGCATATGGGTACCCTGCACTTTTTCCTCCTTCATCGTAAAGGTTTTGGTCTCATCATGATGAAGAAAAAGAACCAACTTAGAAATCCTTAAAATAGTTCCACAGAATGGAATGCTGCTCTCCATCCAGCTTTATTATGGTTTGCTTTTATAACCAAAACTGTCTCTCCAGAGCTTATGTACATCCCTCTGCTTTGAAAGAAGGAGCAAGAGCTTTAGACTGGCTGTAGGACTGAGAAGGTGACAGGTTAACATGGCTAGTGCAAAAAAGCCAAAAGAATGCTGTATTATTCATTTTCAGCCCATGATTGACCACCAGTATTTTGCATGAGCATGAAAAGAGGGTGAGGCAACTTGCAACTGACAGCTCTGTTTCCCTGTCCTCTCCAAAAGCTCGAGGTGCCTGGGAATGGTTTTGGGGCTAGCAGAGGAATAAAGAGGAGCCCAGTAACCAGAGTGATCATATCCCCGAGCTGCTGCAAAGGCATTTAACTGCCATTTTCTTCAAAGGTTACTGGTAAGCGCCCCCCCCCCGCCCCCCCCTTGTCTGTCGCATAGGTCCACTCTAATTCATTGTGTATGTTTGGATTAATGAAAAGACATCATACGGTAGATTTAATCAGGTCCATTTTGACTGGAAGGATGAAACTCAGAGAAGCTGAGGCTCTCCTCTCCACAGAGCACATGACACTGGGGCAACACCAGTAACATATCACATCTAAATATTATCTGGACTCACACTGCCTGATCCATCAGTGTTTTGTAATACACTGGACAACTCCACTCACTCACTCACCCATCGTTTTTACTAATAACTCATTTAGCCACAATATTTCTCCAACCCATTGTTCCCTTTGTAAATAAAAAAAAAAAAAGATCTAACACATTTATCATAAATCTTTCTAATTACACTGCCTATAAACTGCCCTGAACTCCAAACCTCTCCTCATAGTAAAAGACATTAATCCACAGTTTTGGCTTATTAAATTTTAATTTATTGCTCTACCCTCTCTTAAAAGGCTGTTTATTTCTTTAACAATATTTTACATGAGCTGTCAAAAGTCTCCTGAAAATTTATAACAGTTATGATCTTTGGGTAGACTTTCATTCCAAAATCATAATTTAATTCTTTTTTTTTTTGTTTTAGTGAGTTGTCTAACAGGCCAGAATGACATGATTTGCCCTTGTAAATGCCATTCTGGTTTGACCCTATCAAGTTATACTTATCTAAGTATTCGCACTATTTTATCCTTGGGCTCAATAGGCTCCCCTTGTTAGTGGTAACAGGAGGTCATTAACTAAACCCTTTGCAATGTGTGTGTGGTTTGGTTTATGGGCTCTTGCTGGCTCCTATTATCCGCTTTAAAAAAATAAAACACCAAACAAATAACACAACGTTTAAGTTCTGGAAATGAACAAAAATTATTATAAATCAAATTTCCTACTTAACCTTTTACAGGTTGTTAAAAAAAAAGGCAAACAAAAAACCCAGAAAAAATACAAAACACTCAAAGCTTGATATTGATTCCAAGGAAATTAGCACAAGGGTTAAAAAAGGTTTGCTTCCGTCACACCGCTATATGCAATTTGCAGTCACAGCTTTAGGCTTACATGTTTTGAAGCAAATTTGTAAACATGGGTAACAAACACTGACGGTAGCCTTTGACTGCATTTTCATACCATCCCCTATTATTAATCTCTACAATAAAAATGTTCATGCAACTTATCACAAGCTTCTATTTTTCCATGTTTATCCCAAATGAAAATCTAGGAAAAACATACCACTTTCTTCTCCAGAAGAATTTTACTATCATAAACCATAGCAACAGCAGAAGGTTAAAAAACAGTGGGCATATGGATGCTGAAAAGCTCATAAACCTATGTGAAATCGATTTAGCATTTTATTGTTACATTGCAATTAAAATCCACCTATAACTCAAAGCTCTGCTTCCAAGTCCTAAGAAAAGGCAGGTTTGGCTGTTGGAAGTATGTGTTTTACAGAAATGTTTGTACTAAAAAAAGCAGTCTGGGTAAAACCCACCGCACCGAAATAACATTTAATGCCACCAGCAAAGGTGGCGACGCTCACACATTTAAGGTCCCCTGGTTCTGCCTTTTATAAAAACAGGTCTCTCTTGGCACAGCTGCGACTGCGGAGGAGAGCGACGGCAGCAGCTGGTGCTGGCAGATTTCTAAGCAGAGGTAGAAGATGGCTGTCGCGGCTTTTGCTTACAGCCCTGGGACAAGAGTCAGAGCACCTCGCTTTCCAAGTGCCACTTACTGCAGCAGCCACCCCAGCAAACGTCTCTCCCGCGCTGCCAACTTGAGAAGGAAGGAGGGTGAGAGAAGACAGAAAAATAAGCTACTGTCACTCCTTTCCAGGTGATTTCCCGATTAAACTGTTCGTGTTGCAGGAACACAAATGTATTGCTTTCAAGAGAAATTTAGACTGCTTTTAATTGGTGTTTGCAGCAAAATTTATCAAAATCGGCCTCAACTGGGTCTCGATTCCTTTGTATTAGGAAAGTGTAAAGATTACTAACTGCACCAAACACACAATCTTTTGCAGCACTAAAAATACGGCAGCACTAATATTACACCTATTAAACAAGTATGACTTATTATTGTTGGCCTTCTCACTTGTCTCAAACATTTAAACAGAAATAACATGAGCCCTCCTATTCAAAATTGCTCACCATTCTATATTTCCTTTTAAAATTCTTTTTAAACAGAAAACCCCAACAAAACTTTTTTAAGTAAAGCAGAAATGATCCTTTAATCCTGAAGTTAAAATTTGACATAAATGCACACACATTCATTGCCAAATCCTCAATCTGCCTTTTGGATCATAACAAAGTCACTAAAAAGCAGAGATTTACACTATAAATTTCTTAGGCAAACTATAAAAAGCACTATAACTTACCGATGTCATTGCTTCTTTCAGAGGAGTCTTTCTCTAGAGTGCCGGACACTGTACTGCCCACTAATTCCACTTTTGGACTATCACTCCTACATTTGGATCAAGAAGAGGAGATATTTTATTGGAGTTTTTGTGTGGGTTACAGTAAATTGATAGATAAATTGCAATTAATAATGAGAGAGGGAAATATTCTTCCTTTGTAGCACCAGAGCAATAGCAATGTGTCAGAGAGCAATCTCCAGTAAGAAGACATGCTGTATGGATTAACCTTATCTCATTTCTCCTTAACACCTGTCAAAAAAGCCTATTTTAGACACCGTAGCGTCCTGAGTAATTCTTCAGATGATCACAGCATCTCAACATGAAGGAAATCTAAGGGCAAAGGGGCTATCCTTCAGCATCTTATTTGTAATTGTTTCTAATTAATTGGCTTGCATAAACTACAGCAATGGGAGATCCAGAATACTGCAGAAAGGGAGAGAACCTCAAGCTAGCATTGTGCATTTCAGCAGTTCCTAGCATTTACTCATAAATGCAGCTCTTCCACCAAAAGAAGATCTTTATTTAGAAGATTTATTTATGTGTACTGCTTATGAGATTAGACTACGAATATTGTTTCCACAGGTCCAAAGAAACAAGATCACCTACTCTGTCTGAAAATGTCTTTGGAATAGGCAAGTGTCAAGACTTGTGATACTTTATACAGAGGAACTATTTTTAAATCAAACAGGAGCTCAAACATAAGCAACATGATTATTCTTTCTTCGTAGAACTTTATATCCCACAACTACTCAAGTTTACTAAAATAATCTGACTATTGAAACAATTAATTAAAAAAGCCAGTAATAGGCAAGTAGCTTGGCATTGTGTAGGTCACACAGACAAATCCCTGTGACATTTACTGTAAAAGAACTGTCCAATTAATGCAATAATTACCATCATTATCAGGCCAACTAACAAATATCATAGTTTTTCTGCAATGATTATTCCCAGCGTAGTGCTGTAACATTTATGATATACGTCAGGTACCCAAATTATGGGTTAAAATATAGATCTGTCCCTGAAACAACCCAGGCAGATGTGCATTTCTGTGAACAGCAATAATTAGCCATTGACAGTAAAATACATAGTGAGCTCCTGAATCTCGTTGATTTTTTCATTTGTGTCTGCTTTTGATGCCATAAGCTGATGACAGATGGCCTGAACCTCAACTCACGGCAGCAGTTTATGAGCAATACACAAAGCGGCTGGAAACGCTATTTCAGACTTCAGGAAGGCTGTGATAAAGAGCCTGAAAATTTGTGTTAAAAAGCAGAGGAAGTCACAGATTAAGTGAACATACATCCAGTTAAACACCATGGTAGGGTGACAAGTATTCTAAGAACTAAGAAAGACAGACCACCAGTTTATGACCTGAAAAACAAAATACACAGCTCTCAATATGGCAAGCAGTCTGCGCCGTGAAGGTAACAGAAGAAGTTTAACACATTCCTAGAAAAATTGATTAATTGGCAAGATGATTAATATGGGTATTTTCCAAGTGATCTACTTGATCAATTAGTTTTCTTATCTTTTGGTCTCTAACTTTCTTTAAAAAATTGCTTATGTATTTGTAAATCTATAAGAAGTAACACAGTTTCTTGGCTGACAGGGCAATGAGCATCTGACTGCATACTCTGTTTCACACACATATATTCCCCAGAAAGCTGAGAGCAGCACCACGTGAGTCGGAAGCGCTCTAGGAAATGTGTGAATATGGTTTTGGAGGAGATTCTTAGGATGGGTGTGATTCAGGGATGAAAGTCACAACATTTACCATTTGACTATAAAAGATACCAAGACATATGACGTCAACCCCACAAAAAACCCTAGCTTTGTTGTCAAAAGAATCAGCGGGCTTATTATGCCAATCTACATCCATGCTGCTGTGAAAGCAGTGGAGCCATGCCTTCTCGGTCACAGCATCGCCCTCCCTCTGCTCGTGCCCATGCAGATAGGCTGTCAGTTTGACCAGACAAATTATCAGCCTGAAAGAAACCCCACACTAATAGAAATCCCCCTGCAAACTGATTAATTGCCATCTGGAGCAGCTCCCTGACCCATATGGCTGAATGACTGTACAAATGCTGGTGCTAACATAAGGGAGGCTGAAGGAATGGGCTGCCAGGAGAGAGAACCCGCCCCTGGTAGAGCAGCATGGACACAGATTGGTTTAGACTGATTGTAAAAATGCCCTTTCTGTGGGTCTTTATGGCTTGCCTACTCCAGAGAATTGACTTATCAGTAAATGGCATAATCAGAGGTATGTCTAAATAAGCTGTGAAGCCTTTGGAGCAAATTGACAGTTATTCTCTGTCCCACATGGTTTTTGTCTCTCCCTAACCTGCCTTCAAGGAAGGGGGATTATATTTAAATGGCAGAACAGTCATCGCCACGAAAAGTAAGCGAGAGGCATAAGATGCAAGCCACTGACTCAGAATAGAAAAAACCCCTCTCCTGCTCCGCAGCTGCCATGGAAATCTTGTGAGACTCTCTTTATAACTACAGCAATTTTTGCCCTTAGGATCATGTACTGGTTTTGGCTGGGACTGAGTTAACTTTCTTTATAGCAGCCTGAATGGTGCTATGTTTTGGATTTGGGATGAAAAGAGTGTTGATTACACAGGGGTGTGTTGGTTATTTCTGACCAGTGCTTACACGGTGTCAAGGCATTCTCTGTTTCTCACACTGACCCAGCAGTGAGTAGGCTGGGGGTGCACAAGAAGCTGGGAGGGGACACAGGCAGGACAGCTGACCCCAGCTGACCAAAGGGATATCCCATCTCATACAAGGTTGTGCTCGGGCATAAAAGCTGGGGGAAGAAGGAGGAAGAGGGAGATGCTCAGAGTTATGGCATTTGTCTTCCCAAGTCAGCACCACATGTGATGAAGCCCGGCTTTCCTGGGGAAGGCTGAACACCCACCTGCCGATGGGAAGCAGTGAATGAACTCCCTATTTAGCTTTGATTACACACGCACCATTTCCTTTATCTGTTTAACTGTCTTTATCTCAACCCACGCGTTTTCTCACTTTTGCCCTTCTGATTCTCAGCCCAGTCCCACTGCGGGGGAGCGAGCGAGCGGCTGAGTGGGGCTGAGCTGCCCACCGGCGTTAAACCACAACAGGTCAGCAAAAATGCTACTCGTTCAGTTTTTATTTGAATTGCTTTAGGTTTTTCAGATTTCAGATTTTCAGATTCTGGAAATGAATACCAGCAGGTCTTAAAAATATTATCTCATTAAACTGAACTGGTTTAAAAACAAAACACCTTTATTGAAGTGACTGCTTCCATTTGAAGTTTCACATTTCTTAATTATTCAAGTAATTTAAAGTCTATTCCATGGATTATTTCATTATGTGAACTTTCTGCTTTCTTCCTAGAAGACACACTTACAAGTTAGGTCTTACCAGGTAGAACAACTATACGAGATAAATCCATTAATTTGAATTAGCTGATAAAGAAACTCCTAGGGAAACTGCTAGTGCTCTGATCATCAACATGCATCATCATTGTCTTAAAAACACCTTTCTTTCTAAGTTGTAACACAACTACTATTACAAGCAAAATTATTTCAAATATAATGGTATCGGTTAAAAAGAAAGAAGCATTTTTTTCTGTGCTAGACATAGCAGAGTTCGGACAATTAAGAACATAATAAGGTTACTGTTTAGATCCTCTTTTTGACTTCGTTAACATAAAAACTGAAATACCTTTAAAAATGCATGGTTTATTTATGCAATTTTTGACTTAGAAAAAAGGGAAACAGAAGAGCAATAAAACACCCCTTTACAATTCTAAATATTTAAATTATTTATAATATGTTTAAAATATTCCAGGCAAAGGATAGAGCAAAAGAATAGCTACCCTGTTGCATACCTAGCCAGTCAACAGAACACTGGGGTATGTATTAGTTTTGCTGGCAATAGCACCTGGATAGAAGAGTAAGTTGTCAGAGATGCACAGCACTTCAGTAAGATGAAACTGGCAGCACAAGGCAGGCACGTTTTTTTTTTTATTTTACGTGTGTCAGATTTCACACTGAGAGCATTTGTTTAATGAAACATATGGAGGAGTAAGGAGAATCAATGTTTAGGATTTCTATATTATTCCACTCTACCCTAAACTCCATTCTGGTATCTAATTCACCATTAGTATACTTGAACTCCAGTAGTTCAATGGCAGCTAATTTTTCTAACAGTACATTAGTAAATTTATTTCTATGCCTGTATTCTAGCTGCAAGATGTGCAGCTTGCCTGTTTTAGGCAACTGCTTTTTTTCTGGTTTTCACCTATTTCTATCTACTATGCATAAATGAAGTCTACAGTGCATAATCCGTGTATCGATGACCAATGCAGTCATTTAGACTTGATTAGAACTACAGCTGAGGCCTTTGATTTCTGCAACCTCTGCGGTTCCCAGTGCTAGCAGAGATTAAATGGAGTTGTGTTGGCAAGTCCCATTTCTCAGTGCTCCTCAAAGGCTGTAACCATCTCTGATAAGGAGCATCATGTAACTATAGAATAACAACCAACATTACAGCATAAATACTTCATAGCCGTATTCTGCAGTGGCACCAGCTTAAAGAACCTTCTATGAAGACACGTGTTCTGCTAAAAATTGATCTAAAATGATCAAAGAAAACAGAGTGAAACCAAGCTGGCAGTATTTGAAATATGCATCATTTAGTGCTGTTCCTCAGTACAATCCAAGCTTTTGCACAGACTTAGTGCCCCAGCTAAGCTAGAAAAAATAGAGCTAAACTGAGAAAGTCAACATAGTGATACAGATATTTACCACATATTCTGCACGGGAAACTATGATGTTGCAGTTAACAGTGTGTTCATCAGTAGAAATTAATTAGTAACGAACAATCTAGGACTGTTAATCTTGAGAAGATAGTTATGATCCAGCCAGATGACTAGAAGGCTTTTCTTTTTTCTTTTTTTTTGTTTTTGTTCTTCAAATACAGTTTACCGTGAAATAAATTGCGAAATTAATTGTAAAATCTAAGTTCTTCAAATGTGTGTTTTTTCCACTAAGCCCAAAAGCACTGGACAGAGGAAAAAAATACCTTGTATGAGTCGCAGGCACAACTGGTCTTTCTGGTCGTCTGGGAGGCAAGGTACCAGGTCTATTCACAGAGTTTGCTTTGGGTGGCCGAGGTTTCTTCGGAGGTATAGCAGGAACTGAAGGCTTCTGCAAGTCTAACTGTTTTTGCTCTCTCTCTGATCTTTCTTTAAATCAATTATTTCCAGAAAAAAAAAGAACACAGATAATATTAAGTGGAATTCATTTGCACTTACAAGTCTACAACTAAACAAGAAATCTGTGTACAAAGAAAAAGCTTATCTCCTTTCCAGTTTAGTTCTAAATCATTATTTATTTGAAATAACAGGTTTACCATTAATCAGTTTTTTCCCCTGTCTGACTGCTCTGCCTGTAATTGCTCATGGCTGATATGTGTGTGCAGTGTCTGAATAGAAATGCTATTTTTCATTTTATTAACTTACTGATTTCTGAGTGTAAAAAATAAGAATGGCAAAAAATTACATACCATATGGAACAATTTCCCATGAGCACAACTTATATCAAATTCTAATATGAAACAATATTAAGTTAGAAGGTCACAAAAATAATTCTGCTGGATATTCTTAACATTTCTTGAACAGAGAAATACCATTTCTAGGGGGGAAAAAGTGTGTTTCAAGTGAACTACAACTAAATGAAAATACAAGCATTAAAATTTAGCAGTTTGGCAGGATGTAAACCCCTTGGAAAAATCAGACCTTTTATTTAGGTTTTTAAGTACAGATTTATATGCTGAATTTTTCAGCTTGCCAACAAAAAACTGGATCATTTGCAGAATTAATTATGCATAGTTAGGAAGTGCCACCATACTAATATCCAAAGCCAAACATGCAGTGCTTGTGAGTATGTAAAGTGCAATAAATATGAATAACTCTTGTAAAGAATATGCTCTAAATTCATAATACAGAACAAAGATGTAAACACATTTTCCACACCATAGGAAATCTGATTCTTCTTAAAGAAAGGACAAAACTCTCAAAGGGATCAAAGTTTTGCTCTCCGTATCCTACTATGTCAACACTCTGCTTCCCTTGACAACACTGTCTATAATAATGCCATGAATATTATACCTCTGTATACACATAAGAGGTATTGGGAATGTTACAGGCTTAATGGGTTCTAAACTTCAGTCTGAAAGGATCTTGGAATTCACCAGAATTATTCACTAGAAACACAATCCACATTAGATTTGGAATAGTCCAGTAAGTGACTGTTGACCCTTCTTCAGTACACTTTTAGTTGATGCAATCATTATGACCCCTGTGACATCAAAGCTTTTCCAGAGTATTGTGTAATTTTGCACACTTGCTCCTATGACAATTTATACTGTGTCAGTGTCTAAAAATCTGAACTATGTATGAGAGATGGGCTAGGCAGAACCCATACACAGTGTAAAGAACATCCCTGTGCCATCCCTGCTGCTGCTAAATGACACATTTAGTCATGTGCATACATGTGCCATTTAAAAGATTGCAAGTTCAAATACTTAATAGTTAAGAAATCCCATAAACAAACTTGTCTCAACAACTAATGGTCCACTTAAACATATGAAACTTGACCCCATCTTCAATTAGAGAATCGATGTAAGTATTTTCCCCGAACTATTCAGAATTCACAATGAACACAATGAAACCATTAAAGGTTTAATTTGCTTGTCACTGCTCTGTGTGTTACTGTGCCCCATTTCTTGCAATCTTCAAACGTGGCTTTGAAGACAGAATTTTTTCATTTCTTCACAGGCTTACCTATGACTTTTGTGAGTATAATAATAGGGTGATTCATAAGCATTAATGACTATATCTTCACAGTCCCTCTGTGATGCAAGAAAACCACCAACTCTGCTTTTAACTAGAGAGCGTATAGATGTTAAGAAAAAAGTACATGCTAACCTGCAGTATCTGATTTGATCAAGGACCGGGGTTTTACTGAGCACAGAACTTTAGACAGCATTTTATGTATTGAGAGTATATCTCCCCTTGACTTCACTTCAGGATGCAGTTATGTAACAGCTCTGCATGGGTACAATTGAATACCCTGAATTTAGCCCCAAAGCAACAATGAGATCCTTTCCAAAATGCATATCATCACAGATCTCTCAGAGTGGGAAATAAGCATCCAAACAATATACTTAATGAAAACAGGGACTGGAAAATGAGGATGCGATCAGTTTCATTTCCCCTGTCTCTCTGCAGAGAGCTGGCAGGAAAGCACATTTCATACCTTTCTCTTCTGTTCGATTAGGAAGACATTCTGGCCTTTCAGGAGGCACCTTTTTGATTTCAAGCTTTCGATCAGTGGTACCTGTCAAAAAAAAGGAAATTTGGCATTTTGAACAACCCAACAAACCAGCATATACGGCCACCTAAAATTTAATTCTGCAATTTCTTAGGCTTTTTACATTCTCCAATTTGAAAATGTCTTGCTAAAACTCAACATAAATCTAGTTTCAAGGAAGTTGTGGATGCCCCATCCCTGAAATTGTTCAAGGCCAGGCTGGATGGGGCTTTCAGCAACCTGGTCTAGTGGAAGATGTCCCTGCCCATGGCAGGAAGGTGGTGGAACTAGATGATCTTTAAGGTCCCCTCCAACTCGAACCATTCTATGATTGTATGATTTGCTTATACCATAATGAAAAAAAAGCAATTGGGCATTTATTTTCACAGTCAAGTTCACAGCTTCCAAAACATGCACCTCAAAAGAATAGGCACTTTTGGACCATTCTGTGAAAAAAAATATATAATTCAGTAACTACAGATTTTTAAATGGGGACATATCCTTTACCACTGTAGACATACTTAACTGAAGACCAATTCAACAGTGTGGAGAATCATTAGGAATAAATCAATTAATTGGCCATGTCTGCCAAGAGAAATATAGACAAATGTACAGTGCTTATTTTACATAAGGTTAAGCTTCCCCTCTTTATCATCTCTAGTACTAGCTGTTCACTTCCACATATTAGAAGGATGAGAACAGTAGTACTGACAGCATTCTGCATGATTATTTTAATTGACAGCTTTTGGCCTGGAGGTGTAAGCTTCTGCCGCCTTCTGCCTCTGTACTAGAGACCCTGACATACTGACTTCTGTTGCTACAAGGAATAAGGGAACTTGTGGCACCAACAACGGGAAGATTTTGCAAAAATTTCCTGGCACATGCACGATGCATTCCCCTTATTATAAGAAATGCTTTACTGGATATTGGCTTCACTGCATTGGCTAACTACTAGGTGCTAATGCCGTTTCAACTTAGTCGTGTTGAAAACCGCTTTAGGTAACACTATTAGTATTTCAATAAAAATTACAGTAGATGACATCCAAGAAAAGCAGAGGAGGCAGGGCACAGAACACAAGGCAATTTTTTTGCTTCAATCTGTTCTATTATATGCAGTTCTCAAGCACATTTACATTTTCTGAATATGCTGTTGCAACTCTCTTCTGCAGCTGGTTCCTAGAAATCAGTATTCATCAGTGCAAATTGCTCATCGGTAGTGATCACTGGCCATTGTTTCTTTATATAACTGTGCTGTTGGACAGGCAACACTGGTATCACTTATCATGTCAATAAATAATACTGAATTGCCATTGCACAGTTGGATTCGATGAACTTAAGGGTCTTTTCCAACCTAAATGAGTCTATGATTCTATGAAAAATACTTCACTCCTGAGAGGAGAAACTGTTGCTAGACACAGCCTTTCTAAACACAATTATGTAAAGCACATCAACATATTGACAATCTTGCACATACTAGTGTGTTCAAGAAAAAAAGAGACACAAGTCTATATACCTAATTACAGTAAGATTAACAGTCAGCATTAACAGACAGAAGGTCACTCTCAGGCCATGTCTAAAACAATGAGCCTACAAAAACTTCAGATCTCTCAGGTTCAGGTGTGCTCCCTACTTGGGTTGTGACCCTCAAATTAATCGTGATCCTGCCTTAGCTGCCAGGAGAAGGTCACCTGCAAGGAAGCTCTGGCGAACTCCGTACCAGCTCCCAAAGGGACTCAACAGAGTATTCCCTCCCACCAGTCTGGATGCAGTTGTATTGTTTATCCCAGCTACCCACTGAAATCCCTACTGCTTGTCAATGACTACGTAATGGACTCGTGCTTCTAACTTTGGTTCTCCAGTTTTCATCTTGCTTTGTAAAGTAGCCCAGCACAAGCAGCCCTGGGAGTCTACTGCTGTGCAGAATTTGGTAAAGCCAAACTTCCTGCTATACTATAACACAAACTAGACATCTCCTTTACGTATGTATCACTTGTACTACAAAGACCAATTCTAATTCTCTGCTGTGTTTTTACACTCTGCATCAGAAGATATTGATATCTGATTATTTTGCCTCCAACTGACAGTTCTCAATTTAATCATCACACTATGACTGGTTAAATATGAAGAAACATTACTTTGTTACCTACTATCAACAGTAAGGCCTGATATAGGGATGTGGATAATACAGTGTTAGCAAGTGATAACCGGACAAAGGAGAGGATGCCAGGATGATCATAAACACAATTTTCACCTCTAAATAGATATCAGAAGAAACTCTTGTGCATTATCAGCCAGGACTTGTCAAAGACTGAGTATGAAAACAAAGAACAGCAAGAGCCTTGGCTTTGCCACAGACTGAGGTGGCCTTAATCACATTGTCTGCCTCCTTTATGCATCCATTTTCCTTCTGAAAATGGGCACGTCATCCTGCTGGCATGGCTAAGGCTTTGGATGCAAACAGATACAAACATATTAGAAGTATTATTATCTAATTAGTAGAAATTGAAAGAAATATAACGTTTTATGGAGCTTTACCAAACCACGTGTTAGGTAGTCACTAAGACATCTTTAGTATGCAACCACCGCTAGGTGGCAAAGTTATACTGTTCTCTCTGAACACTTACAGATCTTAAAATCAAATCTATGTTTTTAGGAGTCTCAAGACAGAGTGAAGAATAAACCATGGGTGTCAATAAGCAAACTAAATATTTATAGTCATGATTCTGTAGTCAAAGAACTGCTTGACAAATTCAAACTAGTTAAATTATAGCTTATTGATTCACAGTAAATTGTACACTAGTGTAACTTGTTCTGTTAATAGATCAAGACTGCAGGAGAGAGAAATTTAGTTTCTAAAGAACTGAAAGCTGGAACAGACCACAGCGACAAGAAAAATAATCTAGCTAGATTGGACGTGTTCATTTTGTTTTTCTAAAGCGGTGGGGGAAGCAGCAGTGCTGCTGCAGAATTTTAACAAACCAACTGGAGTCAAGGGATTAAAGAATTCCAGCCATAGTTATGTTTCCACCACAACTGCAATACCCATGAAAATTCTGAAAGCATCCCATGCCTCGTGATTTGTGATTTTTACTTGAATGGAACAGGAATTTGGTTTCTGAGGTCAGAACTATCAAGTGCATAGATACTTTAACTGTTTCTAAGTTTCATGGAAAAAATAAATCATGCAGGCACTTCTGAAAATTTTTATTGAGAGTTTATTTTCAAACTACAAATAAAAGTGGTTTCAGCTCTTAGTATTTATACACAATTCAGTGTATACGTTCAGTTTGGAACACATTCCAAAACCAGCTTTGCTAGCACTCTTCTGTTTGGAAAACATAATCAGCCCCTTATTACACTTGCGACACCATTATCTACATAACCAGATTCAGGATAACTCCTTTTAGTTTTATAGTCTCTCTCTCTCTATATATATAAAGTATATAAAAGGGTATGAAGTATTGAAAACCAAGCAGCTAACTATGTTATAGAACCTCGTGACAGCCAGACAGCTCCAGCAATCATGCAGATCTGTAAGATTTAGGTTGCAACTCTGATGGAGCCACTGTATTACAGCCAAGTTATCTGACACTATCTTACAGATGTGCAAAAAACTCTTTTTCTGTAGAACAAATCAGATCTGTAGGTGTAAAGCGAATGCCATTTCCTCCTGCAGGTATCAGTAGACTCCAACATATTTGGTCTATACAGAAAGACAGGCGCACAATCAACTTCAGTCGAGGAACAGAACTGGAGAACTTCTGAAAACTCAAGTATCACACTCATTCCAAATTAACATGCTTAAGGGGCAAAACACATTATTTTAAAATTGTGCAGATGGCTGCCTGCAATACATTCAAAGAGCACACCACAGTCTTCAATTTGCTTTGAATTTGCTCAATTCAGTCTGCAATTTGATTCTGATTTATTAGTTGTTGTCTAGACACTTCCTGTTTATCAATATTGATACAGATTAATTGTACATATTTGAATAGACTTAATTTAGACTGATGTGTGCTGTACAATATCAGCTGCACCTTACCTGATCCTTGTTTGATGACAGGAGCTGATGGAGGTGGTGGTTTTTTCGGTCTCTAAAATTTAATAAGAGAAGAAAACAAACTGCTTCAAAATGCCTGTAAATCTCATTCATACAAAGGCTGGAGTTAATCATACATTGCTTAACATTAATAATTACAAGACTTGGGACTACAGATCTGTCATGTATTTCCCCTGAAATAATGTCATTAAAACGAGTTTGAAGAGAGAAAATAGCATTCACAAATAAAATGACATTTTTCTACTTTTGCAACTGAAATGTCCTGCTGAGGGGAAAATAAAAGTCCAGTTTTTGTGCCTTAAGATTAGAGAAAGACATGACCTTTGGTTTACTGAAGAAACCTATTTATTTAAAATTTAATCTTGCAAATATTCCAACTCATTTTGGAAAACCAAACACAAAAAAAACAGATAGATGTTGCAAAACCTGAAGTGGTTGTTGGGTTTTTTTTAGACTCATGGCTGGGGTAAAAATGCA
This sequence comes from Tringa tobata, assembly GCA_033628505.1. Lineage (NCBI taxonomy): Eukaryota > Metazoa > Chordata > Aves > Charadriiformes > Scolopacidae > Tringa > Tringa tobata. The sequence continues at coordinate 13,734,996 of JAHREE010000480.1, forward strand.
GAACACAGAAAATGCTGCAAAGGTTACATTTTATTAATTCGCTACGATACATTTAAAGCTCCAGTTGTGAAAGACAGTTATCAGAGTTTTAGATGTTTGGTAAAATGAAATAAATTGTTCCCACCAATTTGTACTTTTTACTTTTGCCTTCTCTGTTATGACCATTTTCCTAATAGATATGTAATGGCACGGCTGAGAAACATTACCACCAAATCAGCGACAGAACTGTTTCTCTTCACCTGCAGACCACGGGAGGAATGGTTTTTCTTCTGTGTTGATGTGTGTGTACACACACCCCATACTGGCATTTACCACATATATCTTGGAATTAATACAAAAACAAATGGAGCACCGTGCCAGATCAAATGACATACCTTAACTCTCACTGTTTAAAAAAATAAATAATCAAAATTATTGAGAATAAAGTCTAAGTAAAAAAAATAATAGTTGTTTTTTTTACATGTCCACTTTTTTTCTGAGAAGGACCTTATTTCCTTTACTGCAGATTGATCACAATCACTGTCACTACATTGCTGGCTATGCAACAACGTATATTGTCTTGTGGAACCACCTATAAGACGATGTCTCCAGATATGCATAACTTTGCCAAACTTCAACCAACCATTTAGTTTGATATTTTTTATTAAATGCATGTTGATTTTTCCCCCTATTATTTTCTTTATATCTGCCAAATGGCTCACCAACTTCCAAGAAAGGTCAACTGTTTTGCTCACTTGCAGTAATTAGTTCAGCCTTTGCCCTATAACTTTCAAGTCTTAGTCTGAATGTTGACAAAGGAGCAGGTTTTCTGTGAAGGCTGAGCTCTTGACACTCACCCTTCCCGGGGATCTCTCTCAAACGTAGCAAACGCATTAATGTCTGGGGAAAAAATACTACCAGCTCTGCACAGACTGAGTAAGCCTAACAGCTCCAATCTCTGAAGTTACCATCCTGCAAGAATCAGGTTTCTCCTTCCATCTTATCCTAACCAGATCATCTCCTGTCATCAACCTGTGGCCAAGAACTCAGGAGCTCAGAATGATCTTCTCTCTCCTGAGGGCTGTGGGCCATCAACCACAAACAGTGAGTCCCTCATACTCACAGAAACACTTCTGCAAGAATTTAGGCAACATGGTTCAAGGTCTACATGCAGAATAGTGCAGAAAAATGTGGAAAGGAAAGAAGTCAGGGACAATGAATGTCTTGTGATAGTAATTGGGGGTTTGCTTGATAATAGCTGCAGAGTGAAACAGTTGGTGCTGAGGATCTGACTGCACAGTATACGCATTTGGGTTTTTATTCTGGAGTGCTGTGGACCTGATCCCATTGACTGAGCCATAGGTCAGCAGCTGGAATATATGAGGTACATTCCTTAGTACCTTTTGGCTTAGTTCTCATCTGAAAGGAGTCTAGTTCATGTCCCCTGAGACTTGTCTTCAAGGAAAACCAAAGCACAGTAAGTGCAAATGGACAAGTGAGGGATTCACTACAAATCCCATTTTTTAGATTAAAACTAAAACATTAATGTAGATAAACACAAAGGAGAAATTATCCTATGGTTCATTAGACAAAGAAATTGATGAGGGAAATATATTGTTTCAAAAAGGCAGACAAAGATCAGAAAGGAGGTAGAGTGAAGGAGCCTTAAGACAGCTGAAGGAAACATGGAGAAGCAAGGAGGAATTACAAGGGTCTGTGGCTAGATGAGATAACCAAGGAGATGACAGAGTAGAAGTGAAGCCAATGGAAAGGAAACCAGGATTGGTTGGACAAGAAAAGAACAAAACTAGAGAGCAGGGACAAAGAGTGAGGTGGGAGAGGAAAACAAGCTGGCTAAAGAAATTGGGTGTAGCGACAGAAAGTAAATCCAGATGGTGATTTAGACTCAGGTAGCGAGCTCAGGGGAAAATCCTGTAATTGAGACCACTTGAGAGGTGGAGACTGGAACTAAGCATTGAATAAAAAAGGGCTGGGACAAATAGCCATGTCTGGAGAAGAATCAGGATTGGAAAACTGGGGACTGAACAAGGAGACAGGAAAAGATCCCAAGCTTTTGTTCAACAAGCAGAAGAACTACTGGAACAAATACTTTCAGACCATGGGATGGAATCCAAGCTTTCTGGATCACATCAGAAAATACCTGACAAAACCACTGAAAAAGTATCCATTTCCTTCCCTCTTAGAATTGATTCAAATGAAGACAGACAGTCCGTAGTCCTACCAGTTACTTACTCACGTGGCCAGATCTGTGCCATTTTAAAAATTAATAAAATTTTATTCTCCACATTTACAGCAACCTAGCCACAATTTCTAAGTGTCTGAATATTTAATTTATTCTACAAGTTATATTCATCGTACTTCAAAGAAAAAAACACCTGAAGAAATATAAGTTCAAAAAGACCAAATAAATTTCACCACAAAAAAAAGTGGATAAGAGAAAAGATTTTTTTCTTCCATAGTAGGCTCACTATGTCTTAAGGTTTATGATTTCTGCCTCTTTTGGAAAACACCTTCTTTTATTACTAGGCCTAAAGCCAGGATATTCAGTCTGCTATGGAATTGTGTTTTCATCTCCCACAGTTCTTGCTGCTCTTCTACCTTCATTTTCAATAATTATCGTGTTAGCTTCTGTGAGTTGTTTAATAGTTCTTTTATTAAGCTTTCCAAGTTATTTAATTTTTGCCTCCGGCATCCAATTTTATTACCAAAGATTGAAGCTCAGTGCCAGTAAGTCTCAGTTTTATCACAGAAGGCTTACACTGTCACTGTGAAATACTCATCAAAAGCCTGATTGCAAGCTTGGAATATCCCACTGATGACTGAAAAGGTTACTAAAAATGGAATGGGCTTTTGGGAGAAGTAATCCATTACTTTCTTCCAGGAAGATGCAGGATTTCTAAATATTGTTTGGCAAATAACAATGTCATCGCTTTCAAATAAATAGAAGCTGAAAAAGCTTCTGCATAGATTTTATCGCTTCTTTTTTAATAATTCTGACAGAAGTAAAGAAATATGTCTCTGAAATACCAAAAGCTCACTGTTGTCTTTCAAATCTCACAGCTAAAATTTCATCCTTTTCATTCCGGAAGAGTGTTTGACTGCTGGCAATCAGGATGCAGGTGGTACACTAACTTTTCATATTTCACCACAAAAACAATGGAGAAAAGTTAACAGTTCTGGTGATCATTGCATCACCTGACCCAGCAAATTACCCTGGGATCTCCAGTTCCTCTCTCTCTCAAACTTAGGATGCAGGACAGACGGCTTTTAAAGGAACGTAGTGGAGGTGGACTGCCTGAATAGTCCAATCAAACCCTTTAGAGAAACTCCATAATACAACTTTAAGTGCCACATATTCTCTTCATAGATGCTTTGTAACCCAGAAATTGGTTTTCTTTAATTTTTTTTTATTGTTGTTGTTATTAAATTAGAAGTAGAACTTTGTGAAAATGTATCTGAAAGAGAATTTTTTTCAAGTCCACTTTCATTCTGTATTCTAAAGTGAAAATGAAGGAATACACTGCTTACCTCTTTTTCAAAATCAGAAGGGAGAAGCTTGACAAAGTTATCTGGAAACACTCCTCGTCTGCCATTGAGTTCTCCTTCCCACCAACCCACATCAATGCAATCCTACAAAATAGTAAAATAAAATGAAAACAACAATGTTCTTGTGTGCTGAACAGATATGTGTGCTGAAGTGCTCTTTTGCATAATGTCCTGCTTTTTTGCTAGAATATGACAATTTATTGGAGTGCCAGGTTAACAGGGTAATCTACCAGATAAAAACTTCAGTAATCACCCTGCATTACATTATTATATGGAGCAGCTAGGAAAGAACACTAAACATGCTGTAAGAGCTCAAGAGCTTGACTGTGTCTAAAGCAAAACAGTATTTCACCATTTGACCTATTAAACCAGTAAGCATTTTCAGCACGTATGATATTACTTCTGACTTCATTTTCCAGAAAGACAATAACTTAATTAAAGATCATATAACGCAGGAGGTAAAAAAGCTCCTTTATTTCCCATACTTTCAAGAAAATCTTGACACGTTAGAATTACTTCTGAGATTATTAAATGTCATCACAGTCCAATTAAGAAGGCATTATACAGCTGATCAAAATCAAGCATCACCTTTTTCTGCGGTATTTTTGAGCAGCACAATGCAGTGTGCCTAGCAAAACATACACCTAAATTCTTGCAATAAGTGAACTAGTGTATCAGTGAGTCTAAATGATTAAAAAAATAATACAGCTATTTTGCTAATGAATAATACTACTAACTGAAGCCACAACCCTTTTAGAGAAGGTTAAAATTGTTCCTTGCGTCCTGGATGTTAAACTCCACATTTACTTATTTTTGCGTTTGCTAAAGAGAGCACTTCCAGTTGAGATTTTCCACATTCTTCTTCTCTGAAAGCTGTAGCTGAACCAATTCAGCTGTTTTCCAAAGCACAATTACGGGAAAGTCACCCGTCACATGCTTAATCTTAATACCATTTCAGCCAGTTTTAGCAGTTGGCTTAGCACCAGGCTGGCCAACTTTTCTATCCTCTTGAGCAGTAGTCCAAAATCTTCACGTGGCTCAGAGACATGCAATAAATATTACACACCTGAGACATGAGGGAAAGCGGAATCCCACAAACAGTGCATGGGTTGGACATGAAAAAAACTCACCAGGGATTTCCACCCCCCTCATTCTATGAGAGCCATGGTTAAACAAGCTTGGGTTTACAGCTGGGATTGCACATCATCTGGCAACATCAGCCTTAAGCAATCACTGCGGCATCACTGCTGCCACAGCTACAGATCTGGACAAGCCAAACCGTCTGCACCTGCCAGGTGTATCCATCTGCCCTGGTACCAGAGCCACATTGAAAATGCTCAAGAGTTCAACATGTTGGATGTTCCTATTCTACATTTCTAATCCAAGTCTGTGGAAACTCTCCTGGATTTCATGAAGTACTTCTGCTTTTTAAAAAGTCGCATTTCAGCACTGTTCAGAAAAGACCAGTTGAAATTTAGCAGCTGAGTTCTCTGAATACTTGGTAGCACTCATGTAGGTCTAACAGTTCTAGCTTGGGACACAGTCACTGTTCCAGGTCATCCTGTGGTGAGGATTCTCCACCACTCACTGCTGCAGAAACTGTTCTTTCTCTGCAAAGACTTTATCTGGGCTGTGGAAAAAAACACGATAATGTACAGAGCTTTCTCACTGCAATCACCCATCTCTTCTTGCTTTTCAATAATATGAGTGAGAGAGAAAAAGCTCTGCATCTGGAACACCAGAATACAGGGACAAGCCAGAACAGAGGGGTATGGATATAATAAAAGTAGACAAGAGCAGGCAGGTAGTTTAGGAAAAAAGCAAGAGGCAACAACATGCACTAAATAATTATATAGGTTTTCACAGAGAACAAAGCCAAAAAAATGGACAGAAGTAAACAAAACAGGCCAAATTCTACAAGCTTTATGTATGCTATGAGGCAACATCTATCCAGAAACAGCACTGGATCAAGGCGTCCAGAATCTTAACATTCTTGTGGTGTGAGAAAATAGTTTAAAAAACACCAAGTGGAAGTGCATGTCTTAACACTGTTTATCTATATAATTTGGTTGTGAAGTCATACCTGTTGAGCAGTACATGTAAAAGCTCTAGGATTAAAAATGTCACATACTCAAATCAGTCACTGTTGTAGCCATTTGTATAGGGGAACAGAACGTTAAACATTCATTAAAAGACAGATCTGGGTTTTTTTTTCCAAGGTTAGTACCGAAAATGAGCAAAGACTTTAAATATAGCCACTCTGATCTTCAGTTCAACATCTGCTTAGGAACAATCATAGAATGCTCTCCCTCACAATTTAGAAAAGTTTTGAAGATAAATGTTTACAAATCATGCACACACTACAATAGCACAGAGGGGGCAAATGTAAGAGAAAACAAGTATTTTTTTGTCTAGAAGTAAACAGCAGTTTAAATAGGGAAGAGGATCTACCTGAAAAAAATCTGAAAGTGAATGGGCAATAAGAGATTGCATGACAATGCATGTATGCAGAATGGTCTTATTGTTAAATTTCCGTGAAATCATTTGTTTCACTTGCTACAGGGGTGACAGAAGAATGCAAGTTAACTTAATGTGGTACACTTAATACCAAGAGAAGTCTTAAAAATATTGTTCACAATGACTGTGCTTGTTTTTTTTTTCTGTAAGTTATAATGCAGAAACATTGCATGATATTTGAGAGAAAACAGGCTAGCATTAAAGAACATCATTGCTTTATGAGTTTTTTTGCAAGGGGGCAGGGGAGTGTGGAGTTTTTCTATGCTGGGCTTTTTATTTCACTTATTTAGTCCATCTCATCTCCTGAGACAGAGTATGTGCTAACTAAATATGCAAGCTAAATATCCTGGTTTATTGTATCATGTCTGTTTCGAGCATGTATTCCTTCATATCTCAATACTCTGATGTAATGCGTTCCTGAGCTACAAATTCAAGCACTGAACAATCCTTTCATTCTTTTTCTGGGCATCTTCTCTTGTGCTCAATCTGTTTTTCTCCTACGCTCTCCCTTTCCTTTAGGAGGGTGGCCTTCACCAAGGACATTTACCTTTTCTAGACCTTCCTGGGAGTTATTTAGGGGATATTTTCCAGTTCTGTTCGACTGTGAAGCCTTTGTAAGGGAGCAGGGATGATCCTTGATTAGTTGATGGTTTCAAAATATCTGCTGAGGGAATACAGGGCTCCATGCAGGACCAATATAATCAGCAAGTCAGGCATGGCACAGGCAGGCACTGTGCAGGGTTTTACTCTTATTGCAGAGCCAGCACCCCTCATTCCTGATGTGAAGGCACCCTCCCACTTGGCTCTCCCTGCTTGCGCAGCCTAGTAATCAGTGCACTCAACTGTTCTATCACATGGCATGTTTTATAATGCCCTCCACCCCCTGTGCTGCTAATCTGAAATTGCCAAAACATTTATGACCCAATTTAGATTTTGAAAAATATTAAGAATAATTCAAGCTTCCAGAGATGAAAAGCTTGTGCTTCAACTGACAGCACAGCTTAGTGCTAGCTAATAATCCTGACTGAACAACACACGACATCACATATACTCTTTTTAGGTCGAATGCTTTTTTAAACTCTTAGGAAACGCAAATCATACTCCTGCTTCTTCATTTTATTAACACACATGAATTTTGTATTCAATGTTTTTTTTTAAAGCTCATTTGTTTTCATGAAGATGCTGTTTGTGTCACACGTTCATTAATCCCAAGCTGCTGCAGGTTTGCTTTTTTCTCCTCTCCATCTTATTGCTTAGGCTTATGCAGCCAATCACCACCCAGGATTTTCATACAGTAAATAAGTCTTTAGGCGGTTTCTCTTTAATTTTCTCATTTACTTTATTTGCCAGAGGAGGCTTCTGTGTCACTGAGCAAAAGGATAGAAGGCGATCTCAAAAATTAAAAGCTACAGATGAAATCTAGTGAAGAATGTGCCCTCCTGCTACCCACAACTGCAGGCTCACTGTGCCTCGGTAACCTCTGGAATCCCGTGTATGATGCTGGCAGCAGGTACATCTTCATCACAAGACAGACCACCGTACAAGGATACTTGAGTTACAGCTGCACAAGCTGCCTCAAGTACTAACAAATGACATAACTATGAAGCACGATCAGAGAAATGTGATTAAAACCTTGTGGCTGCCTGTGAGCACCGAGCAAAAGCTACTCCAACATCTCTAGATTCCTATCAGCCATGCAATCCTAATCAGAGTATTTTTTCAATATATCTCCATGAGTTCAAGGTTGGCAGATTTTATACAAAAGTTCCATATTATCCTGCCAGACTCATAACAATATAAACAGACAAAAATCAGATGCTGAAATATCCCAAAAATTCTGAGAAAAAAAAATGTATTCCAGTTACTAAAAATACATCTTAGTTTAATTTAGGAAAAAAAGAGGAAAAAAAAAACATTTACAAAACTGACACAGCAAAATAAGTAGAAATTGCGTTTGACAGATACCAGAGATCATGCAAGTTAGGTGGTAGCTGGGCCAACATTTAGCTACTGTAAAAACCAGCTCCTATCAAAGCTTGACTCAGAGACTATACTCAGGTACTCATTGCAGTGACAGTGCAAACAAATACCTTAGAGAAACCCACTGCTGTTTCACATTGCCAAGCCTCTTTTCATTGTTCAGGCAGAGGCAGATTCATGAAACAGAAAAAAAACAAATCTAGAGGGAAATTTGAGACATACAAGCTGTGAAGAAAATCGTAAAAGGAATCATGTGGAGAAAACAGACTGTTTTTTGCAGAAGGGAGTATTAACAGAAAAGAAGAAAGCAAAATAGAAACCGAAAACCAATGATAAGAAAGACAAGAACAGCTCCACTCTGAAACTTAATTCTGTGGTGACTAAAAGAGTAGCAGCGGAGGAGAGGGAACAGAGAGAGATGCAAACCTAGAGACACCAGACAAAAGCCATGCAAAGATATTTTAGTATACAGGCAAAGAAAGTTTCTATTTGGAGCACCAGATTTTTCATACTGTTACTGTATGCAAGTGAAATGTAAGTAGGGTTGACAGTGTAAGATCACGTCTTAGTCTCCTTTTAGCAACTGCAGTGATCCTGTAGCTACTCTCATACTGGCTATGAAAAGCCTTAAAGCACTAGAGTCGTGCTTCCTGTTCTTCTGGGTGCAAGAATCATGACATTGCTTGGTCTCTTACGCACACAGTATCCTTATATTAACAGTTTTGCTTAGCAGCAAAAACTACTGCTCTTGTATTAGAACAAGCACCATGCTGTTCCTTCCCCCGGTCCTCTCAATCCAACCGTAAAAAAGCAGAAGCCGGTGGAGATTGAACAAAAAGCCCCAGCATAAGGCACCTTCTGTTACATAGTCTTACAAATACTCCACTCACTGCAGAGAAGCAGCTGTACCCAGACAGACACTACTGACAAGATGCTAGCTCTAGTCGCCAGCCCAGCCCAGGAGCACAGCTGGTCACAAATCAAGAACACAAACTTCCCTTCAGTCAAACACCTTGAACTGCTTCAGCCACGTTTTCCATTTATTTTAGGGGCAAGGCTGTTTCCTGCCTTTTCCTTCAAAGCAACCAGACCTTCAAGACTGCACCCGCTCCCTCGTCTCTCGCTACCTTTGGAAGGATTGACCATTTCAGGGAGTGCCACAGCCTCATGTTCATCTCTCCCCCTCCCAACTTATCTGTCCCCCCTTCCTAGCACAGGGAAAGATTTTGGCAGTAAGAGCAAATGAGAGTTCTTTCCTACTACCCAAGGTCCCAAAACAAAGTAACAAACTATATATTCATTTTCTCTCCAATGCACAACTGTAACTGCAGCTGTGTAAACCCTTGAAGAAATAAATCTGAAAAAGGATGATCTTTTCATCTGCAAATAGGACTTCTGTTTTTCTGAGGGAGCAGATCACTGCACAGGCTGGGCCTCTGAATGTGCTACTACTTTGTAACGCTCCTGAAATATGAAGCCATGGCTTAGACATCAGTACATAACTACTCAATTTTCAGCTTTTCTGATTAAACTTTTTGATATAGAAACATTTCATCATACAGACTTCATCATTATAGCTAGGACAGAAAGCAATGCCAAGAACAAGCACAAGCAGGTCTTCAGAAAAGGTAGCTGCAAAGCATATACCATGGTATGCATACTTTCAGAGTGCTCAAATTAGTTTTCTTCTATGCAAGTACACGTACAGAAGCCTTCTAAAACACTGGCCTATGAAAATTATCTTTTTAACTTAACATTTACAGATTACTAAACTTAAAATATACAATTGGCAAGCTAAATATACAAAGTAAAAATTTAGAGTATGCAGAGTATTGAGAGACCATAACAGTGCAGGGTTGGAAAAAGTGAAATTTTCATGGTAGGATACCACAGTTTCACAGAAATTTCCACTAGAATACATAGTTCTTTGCATAATTAAAAAAAAAAAAAAAAATTCCCAGCAGCTGTATTCATCAAATGCCTGTTTTCCTTCTGCCCTTGTAAAGTTGGTTCTTGTCAAGAAGAATGTTGAGCTGGTAAACTCTCATTCTTCAGAAAGCCATGAATACCTTTAACACTTGTCCCAAGAGCTTTCATATGTCAGCTCTGCTATGCTGGCAGCTGCACATTACAGTATTATTACCCTCATTGTAAGCATCTCTCTAGCAGTCTTTCCACAATTGATAGCCAACCTTGTAATTTAAAGAAAAACAAACCATCTTTAATATGAACAAATGCGTCTATAGCACTTGTCAAGACATCATCCATACATGCAGAGACAAATGTAACATGTAAAGGCTACTGAATTTGAGGATTAAAGGCCCACCACAGAGCACCCATGGGGCAGGGCTGCTGACTGCCTCTGGGCTCAGCTGCAGTGCATGTGGCCAAGAGGTCCCACCTCTCACAAATGCTGGAGAAGGCCACAGGACGGGCTCTGTGATATTTAAAGTTGGTGTGTGATATCAGTGGGAAAACTCAATAACGTGTGGGGAAATGTCTACTTTTTTTTTCTCATCCTGTTAATGAATATATAAAGTATATAAATATTTGTGGAAAATTTTCAGCAAAAACAAGTGTCAAAGACCAGCATTGCTCTGATAACTTTGAACTGAACTGTACATAACCTGACGTCACACCGCACCAGATCTTCATTAATACAACTTTGTCATTGGGGGGGAAACAACAAAATCATGTTAAAGCTGGGTGAGAAAAGCAGTTTAATAATATTCAAGAATATTTCTTTAAAATTTCTTATAACATTCAGTATCTCAAAATCCAACTTTATTTTAAAATATTTTATGAAATATTGGATGAAAAGCATGAGAGGAAACCTCCCAGTCTGGGTCTGTTTGGCCCTAACCTGGTGATTGATCCTACTCAGGACCTCAGACTATGTCCCGAAAGTTCCACGTCCTGCACGGATCCTTCCCAGCTCCTGTCAGCTCTCATGCCCAAACCGTAGGGCATGAGATAACACCATTACATCTGATAACACCAGTGGCATCTTTTAAAACTTAGAAAGTCAAACAAATATATTTTCCTTTATCCATAAGCTCTAAGGCTCTACTAAGAATTTACCATGTCATCATTGCATGGGAGGAAATGGGAGAGACCATCAGAAATTAGACATTATTTCAGCTGCCGTTACATTACTCTTTCCAGACAATGTTTTTTTACTGGAAGGAGCAGCAAGAAGATAGCACTCCGGAAGACACAGCATTCAAGAATCGACCCAAGTTATTGGGCCCTGCAAAAAAGAAACTGGTGGAGAACAATGAATGACCTGCAACACCCAGGATGTTAGATTAGAGGACCTAGCAGACCAATATATTTTGTTCGTTAAATCTGTTTCAGCCTTAATCTAAGCTTTGCCTTTAAGCTCTGTGAGTAAATAGTTTAATCAGTAAGGAAGCTGAAATGCTTTCAAGAAATATTTGTGCAAACAGGAAAAATTACACTGCTCATTGAACAAAACACTCTCTTCTGGGGATTCACTTGCAATGTTCAGTCAGCAGAATATCATGGAGAAATAAATATGTTACATGTCATAAAACCCTAGCACTCCAATACTCAAATTAAAACTAAATTAGCCAACACAAACAAGAAAAGTGGTGCTAGTAACAGACATAATTTATGTCTCTGATAAGCCAAGATATAATATTTACATAATTACTTTTTTATATTTAGAAAGATTATATAAACATAGAACAAAATATTTGAAGGATTATTTAATGCTATTACTATTTACATCACAGACATCTTAGGACCAGGGTTCTAATTACAATTACTAATTACTTGGCACTATATGTGCATTTTTACTTTCCCTTTAAATAGCTCTCCCTACTCTGAAAAGGGTGGACTTCAGATAATACCATCAAACCAGCAGGTGAACCCAGCATTCAGGATAAAAGAAAGGGTGACGCTAAGCAGTGAGTCTAAAGCCCACATTGTGAGCAATAATCACAGTTTTCCAGACACCTCAGCATTTCAGTGATATCTTCTGTAAGCACAGGGCAGAGAAAAATTTCTTTCCTTTTTTATCTTAAAATATGTCACCATTTTAGATTAGCTTGGCTGTATGAAACGTACTTACAAAGAAACCTAACTCTTTTCAAATGATGCAAATCTTCAAGCATTGCATGCATGGGGGATCCTGCCACTTCACCTACATAGCTTGGCATGAACTTCCATTTGTGAAAATTCAAATTTGTGACTTCCCAGGAATAACAGAATCCCTTCCTCTGAAGGCACTGCTGTAGCACTGCAATCAGTGATAACAAGAACAGGAAAAGAGAACTTCAGTGTTTACTTAAAAAAAAATAAAAATATTGTCAAGCTACTACTAGAAGAGCATTCAAGTGCTGGCTGCTCCCCTCTTCCCTGTACTAATCTCAGGCTTCACAGTTTATTTAAGTACTGAGCTCAAATATTAGTGTTTCAGTAATGTTTCTAAAGATACCAGTGAAATGTAAGCTGCACCTGGTACCTTATTGAACATATTGTTGGGCTTTATCTCTACACAGACCTTATTTAATGCCCCATTGCTAATCACATCAGCCAAGAAATGCTGCAAGACACAAGTAAGTGTTAAAAATTTATTTATAAACATTTAAAAGTCTTGGACAAGAACAAGGTTCAGGCAGGAAATGGGAGGACAATTGCTCACAGTCTGTTTTCTCTATAACTTACTAAATATATCAAATCATTTTAGAAAATGAACATATTTATTCACAAGTGTCCTCAGAAGTTTTATGTAACTGCTTCATATCACTCATATAAGGAAATACTCATGCTTCTACTCGATGACACAAGTGTTACCCTACGCACTTGCCACGGACATTAGCAGCATGTCAAAAGGGTCTTGTTCTGCGGGACCTCTCATTCTCCAGTTATCATCCTGCATGGCACCATGGTTTGAAACCCAGCAAAAATTCAAACCTTCTTATTCCCACTAGGTCAAAACCTTCAGATGGAAGTTTCAGGTCAGGGAAAAATGACCCTACCACTAATCAAGTCCCTTGGCAGTCTGCAGGGGCTATCCTGCTCCTCAAATCACCCTTTCCTACTCACATGCCCCTGCATGTCCTGTGGCCACGGCTGCCAGATGCAAGGCAAGAGAGAAGCAGCAGAACCATCTCTTTCAGCAACCACCTACCATCAATCATGTAAGAGTGCACCCCCAGCACACACCCTTTGCAAAATAATTTCTTGTATGAAATCAGCAGCTTCAGTATGAGCAGGTTTCTCAATCAGCTAAGGAGGCAGGAGGTCTCGGGGGAATAGCTGTCGCTGAGCACAGCGTAGGGAGCAAGGAACACAGAAAGCTGATTAGGTATGGCTATTAGGTCTGGCGAAAGATGTGCTGAATAATTCATGGTTATCTCAGGAGAGAAAAGGGCATGCACTGAGATACTTTATGGTATTGTTCTCTCTAAGGGAAATACCTATTTATTTCTAAAGGCAAGCAGTTAGTGCCTTTACTGCTTACATGCTATTCTTTACACAGAAAACATCATAAATGATTTCTTAAACCTATCATAAAAACTTTCTTAAAGCTGGACGTTATTTGATGTTCACTTACTGTATTCCTTTCAGTTTCTGTATGCAAGATTGTTGCAGAAGTTACAAATGCTCAAAATATCTTGTATTAAAACCCCAAATAGGGGCATCTGTGTGAGCAAATATTTAGTGTCAACAAAAATCCACTGTGTTGCTCTGACAGAAAGACATTTTTATGTTTTATTAAACTGGATTGTATTTTCCCCTGCATAACCTAATTTTTTTGTATTGTTATATTAGTAAACTCATTTTTAAAAATGTGATAAAAGCTTTTAGCTATCAACTAAGGAAAAATAAAATTACCTGAATGACTATCACAAAATATGACTAAGTTCTTCCCTTCTTTGGAAAGATACAACGTTATGCCACCCTACTTCTTCTTTGAAAAATTATGTTTTCTTCGCCAATTAGCTTTATATTTAATGATCTCAAATATTGTGCTTTTTTTTTACCTATAGAGTAGAAAATATCAAAAATTTCATCTTAATATGGAAAAAATGCGTGATACTATCTACCTATTTTCTCACACTGAAAGAAAAACTGAAAGTCTTCTGATTCCTCCACATATTTCTATAACCAAGGGTTGTAAAGTACGTGTGTGCTGCTCGTAGTTAAAAGCGTATAGAAAAACTCAGCGATTAACCCCCTTCCATGGAAATAAATGCAGAAACAGAGAGGTTTGTACCCTCGAGACACCACAAGCTAGCAAAATGTTCAATTAAGTATCAGCTAGCGTCCTCCTCTATCACACCGTCCGGTTCCTGCTCCTTCCCCTGCTCACGGCCTCAACTCACTGGCAAGACTCTTGTACATAGCACTTACTAATTTCATCCCTTTAGGAGCCTCCTGCATCCGTTAGAGCAGCTGTTTTCCTTCACAGCCCTACCCAGCCGACTTCTCCTTGGCAATCGCTCAGCTAAAGAAAGCGCTCTGGACAATCCCCTCCTGCACCAGGATGAGCATTTAAAGATGTTGTAAGAGAGAAAACCGGGAGAACTGTTTTGGCAAAAAGGGCCACACTCGGGTAACTGTCTATAAATAGAGTGAGGGTGAAATTAAGTGCCTAATAACTACCCTAAGAATTGGAAAATATTAAGCACTCCGCATAAGGACAGATTCCATACTCTAACACAGACAAACACAGGGAGCAGTCACTGCAATAGTGAAAACATAACATTATGAAAGAGAGTATTGAGACTGAATCTCATTTCATTGTTTCCTTATACTCTTCTACTCACTTGTGCTTACTTTTCTAACCACTCAATTGTATGGGCTTCAGGGCAGGGACTCACTAAATGTACGACATTTTGAAAACCACAAATCTTGCAAATCTCACAGTAAAATAAATTATTAACAATAACACCAAAAGCAACTGCTATCTTTGCAAAAACTGATTGCCAGTATGCTTATTTCTAGGAACTAAGTTTATGACTCCTTTTTCCCCAACACAGAATTAAGCACTACAAATTGGACTGCCATTAAACATCTGGATTGTCATTAAATATCTAGACCAGATAATTTGTCATGTAAGTTTTTCACTAGTGACAGGCATTAGTCTGTTGTGCGTTTCATGATACCAATGCATCAACTTGCCCAGTACTATTTGAAAAGCATCAACAAGATTTTTTGGAGGCTACAGTATGTCACTGTTGCTTGCTTTTTCACTTCATTAATCCTTCAGACTTGATGAATGCAAAAGGAGGCTGGAAGCCCTCTGTGAAACTCATCTCCTCACAAAAGCTCCTTTGCAAATCAGAAAGGACCTCCTATTATGTTCATCCATCACTTCAGCATAACACACTCCTACCACTAATGCCATATATTCAGCCATTAGCCTCCAGCAGGAGAAGAAAGGCTTTGCAATCCAGGTAGGTGGAGGCTGAGGGACAGCCGGTCAGATACGCAGAGCAAGGGACAAGATTATCACTCCAGTTAATATATCGACACCTCTTAATTTCAGCATCTTGTAAAGTCAGAATTAGCAGAATTCCTGCTCGTATTACCCTCCGCTACTTCTACTCTGATAATAAGGGTTCAGGTGAGGATACCCTTATATTACTGTCAGCTTCTCAAATTTACAATGATTTTTGAAGTTGTTAATTTTATTTATCCGGACCATTTTCATTCCTGGGAACAAAGTGGTCTTTACTGCCTAGAGCTCAGGTACATTGATGCAGTGCAATGAAATCTTTCACACTCTTGCAAATAAAACCTCTTTCAAAGGAGTGCACAGTTGCCAGTGTGTGCTTGATGTATTTGCTTTGAAATTGTTTAGCTATTATCATCGAATCCTTACACAGGTAATTTTCTGTATCCAAAATCCTTTGTATTTTGTCAGAATTTATTGGAGTTACTAAGAAATTTGTAGTGTTTGCATAAAAAGTCTATATTAACACTGGAAAGTAGCCTACAGTAGCTACATCTAAAATGAAAAATCCTACAATTGTCAAGATGACAGTTAAAAATGCCACCTGAATCTTCTGTTGCTTAAGAGTGACTATTTATTACAAATACAATCTCCAAAATCAATATTTGAGCATGATAAAGCACTTGTTTGCCACTCCCCTTCAGTGCACAGTGGAGTCACTACCAGCATTCTTGTCCTTATCCAAAGGCTGCCAGGAGCATTTTGGAGACACTAAAAGGTTACCTAAGAAATACAAATGTTTGACAGTACAAAGAATAACCTACAGGGTCAATCTCACGGCTTCTTGTAATTCATATTTTTTCTGTTTATGAATGTATCTTATAATCAAATTGCACAATAATTAACTGTACAAGTAAAATGACTGTATTTTACTTCTTGTTCTCTTTCCTCCAAAGGTGTATTTTTCTTAGACCCCTTTTTGCAAAGCAAATGTACCAGGTCTACTGTTTTATTACATTTAAAATGAAGTTTTTACTTTCCTTCACAATTCTGAGCAATATTTTAAATATTTTGCATGAAGGAATTAAAGACTACCATTTGTACACTTTAGTGTCCAGTAATTAATAAATAAATTATTTTCTATGTATCTACAAGGGTATTTGCTTCATTGGGGAAAAGGAAGAGAGAAAAATCTTTTCCAGAAATTTTTGTAATACATTTATGTGAAGTTAGTTTCTGCAGTTCCTCTAGTCTTTTAGGTAAATTTTAACCTATGAGAAAACCATATGTTCCCATTATTTGGGACTATGCAGTTCACAAAAAAAAAAAAAAAAAGATTCAATATGCTGTTTAAGTGGCAATTATTTTTGGCTATCATTCTTGCATAATGCCATCCTTCCCCTGATATCTCCCAAAACACATACTGTTCTGACCAGTAAATGATCAACCTCTACTGAATCACTTCAGCTTTTTAATAAAACTTATCAGCACATTCTCCAATGACTAGGGAATTCACTTGTGATTCAGCTAATCCTTTCAAAGTATTCCTTGGCTATTTCATAAAAAACCTCAGACATTCAAATTCCCTTATCATAGAGGCCCACAGGAAAGGTCTGATCAGCTTTTGATTCAAGATCTCAAAATCCATCAAAACAGCGTGAGAACTTGAAAGAGACTCTGCAAAGGCCATGACAAAATAAAATATTGCTTTGTTCTTTATGTAAGGTAGATATTTGATAACCTTGACAAAGGGACTTTTATAACTAATTTAGCTGAAGAAAAGAGAGAAATCTGATATAATCTTATCTCTTTTATCTGCAGGGAGATTGTTAAAATGGTAATTTTGAATTCTGCCCTTACTAATACCACTCCTTTGTAACTTTTTCCAGAAAATAAAGTTTTAGCATTTTAAGGTGAATACCAGACTAACAGCTTCCTCACACACATATTCTCAGATGCGTGTGCACAAACGCACAGGCTCTCCTAGTAACTTACCAGTCACTCCTCTTCCTCTTGGCACCTATCAAATGCTATCTCATCCTCGTGCTTCTAAGATTCTTGTAATTCATTTTGTGTTAGTTTCATGAGCTTTCTCTCCCATTCTTGTGTCACTCACTCCTTATTACTTCAACCACTTTCCACACATTTTCATGAACGCCATTGTTTTCAATTAAATGCAAATTCAGTAGGAGTTAAAATTCTTATAAATCAACATTCTTATAGATCTGACTGTGTGAAAACAGATTGGCCTAGCGAGGGACTTTTCATGCTGAGAAGCCATACAACTTTCTGGTTTTAGTGATTTCAACAGTATTTTATGATAATGCATCTGTGGTTGTAGGAGTAACATGACACCTATCTCTTTCTTTAAAAGTAACAATCTTCTCTCCTTAGGCTAGATAATTGGGAAGAATAAATTTTGTCTAGTGCTGTCCAGCACAGAAAGCAAACCCTGCATAACAATTGCTTGCAAATAGATTAAAAGAGACTCTGTAATCTGAGAGCAAATCAAAACCATGGTAATAGTTTCTGAAGTACATTATAAATTTCTATTTATTTCCTCCTAGTCAGTATGGATCCCTAATTGGTTATAGAGAGGACATTCTAAGTACAGCAATTTGAATTCTAGGTAAAAGGCAACTCTCTAGCAGAAGCCATTAGTGGGAAGAAAGGTGAGGCTGACTTTGTTATTGCTGACTAAAAGAAAAATTACAGGAGACACGTGCTTCAGAGACTTGGACTAAAATAAAGTTACTATATTGCATGGTATAGCATGGAGAAGACCCCATTGTTTCCAGAACTCTACAACAAGGGCCCTGAATCCACATCACTTGAATTTTGTTTTTTAAACTATGTGTTAAAACAGATTAAAAAAACACACAAGTCCAGCTGCAATGAGATCTGCAAACCACAAAAGAATCTGCAAAGAGACTCCTTGTTCAGCTCTGTTTCCTCAGTATCTCAGATTAGTTCAGACACAGCATAAAAAAGCATCCATGGAGAAATGCCAAGCCTTTTTGCATTGAGATCCCCCACTCTCTAGAGAAACAGTTTTATGTAACTGTTCGTAGACATATGACATACAACAGCAAGAAGAAAAATGAATAAAATGTCTGTAGTGGCTTGATACCACCAGGCTCGAGAGCAGGACAGGGGCATGTACTAGAGAACATACTGACAAACTCCTCACTGCATGGTTGGGAAATCTGATCAATTCAGCCAAATCATCAGCTCAGTTATTATAAAAGACAAATAGCCTTCCATTGTAGGGGCAGTGGCAGCAGGAAGAAGAAAATGAGAAAAAAAGCAAGCAAATAAAATCTCATATTGAAACCTCAGTAAAGTAGTTGTCTTTTTATGTATGTATACTGAAGAACACAGCTCCACCTGGAGACCAGCCATCTCAGAGAGTTAAGTCAACCTGGTCAATAAAGCGTAAAGGGGACAGGAACAACATCTTAAAAGCCATTTCCATGATCAGAGACACTGTTAAATAGTCACACAACATTCCATATCAGACAAAACCAAACAGTTTCCAAGCTAAACAAAAAACTCACCGAGGGCAAGTCTTTAAAGGATATTTAATGTACACAATTTATTATTTTAGATTTGAAGTTTCTCTTCCTACCAAATGTCTGATTATTTTTCCTTAGTTATATGTATATTCTTCAGGACAAAGAAGATGCCCTCTAGGATTGCAAATGGCTTCGTATATAGCAAACACTGCCCCAGATGTACTTCCCAAGGTTCTTGGTTTTTTCCACCCACGTGCCAAATTGCTCAGTCAAGTAACAATTTCTTATGAAACTTATCAATTATAGAATTCATTCGTTTACTTTCATATAAGCAAAACCAACAGCAGCACCATTGTGCACATCATTACAATTCATATTCATCATGCAAAATCCACAACCTTTTCTAGTTTGTAGCTTTCTTTTCCCAAATACTTACATCCAGCAGTCGGAAACATTTAAACAAATTGTAAAATCTTTAAACAAGAGCAGGAAATTTAAGTGCACCTAAACTATAATCCATTCTGTGTAGCATGGTGCACAGCTCTTCTAAAAGAAAACCAACTGTTTACTCACTATCGTACTGTATAACTTTTGGAGATTTAGTATAAATCCTGGCAATGGTTTTAATTTCTAATCTTGAATAATTTCAAGTAATTTTAAAGAAAAGTACAGAGATCTAAAAATACTTATTTTAATTTACGTTTTATTATCTTTTTCTGCTTTAGCATAGTTTTAAGGGTGGCTACATTTTAAATAAGTGTTTTGTTCATTAAGCTAATTTAGGCATGTTATCTCCATCTAACCCAAAAAATCCAATTTGCAATTCCTACAAGAAAGATAACTTACACACCCAACAGAGGTTTTCAAAGCTGCTGCTTTCTTGAGCCTTTCAGTTAATTTTCTAGGGTTTTATTTTTGTTACACGGATCAATTTACAATTTACGTAGATCTGCCAACAGATTAAAATTAAAATGAATAGTATAAACTTGTAAACTCAAGACTACACATCACCTGTTCTTCACTTAACATTATCAAGGTAAGGCTCTAAAGCAAAGAGGAAAGGAGATGTAGGGTGCTCTGAAGTTTATGTAATGTTTCATTGTCAAATTAGCATTGTTTTAGGAAGGACACTGCCAGAGGGACAAATAGGCTTTTTACTGCAATTGAATGATGCTGATTTTAAAAACTGGATCCTTGCTTATAGGAGAAAAATATTGCTTTTACCTTACTGATAAGTGTGACGACATCACCTTCTCGGATTGTGAGTTCATCATCATTCTGTGCTTCATACGGAAATATCACTTTGCAATACTCCTTGGCTGAAAGGAAGAACATTCAATGCGATAAATTATCACTTTATAACAACTGCTTGTCCAAGGGTGAAATTCTTAATAAAATGTTCCACAAGTGTCTCTTTGTGCTGCTTTGTTTTATTGCCATCTTTCTCTTTGCATTTTAGACCTTCATAAACACTATGAAATATTTAAAAAACTACACACTGATGAGCATTCCCACATACGTCATCCAGGGACTTGGTGCTGGAGCCCCTAGAATCATTATCTCAAATGAAATTGCTCCAGACAACAACCTGCCACAAACTGTTTTGCTTAGAGTAAGCCTGTATCTGACACTTGCTTCAATAGTTGCACTGATACAGCCTTCCACCAGATCACATAAATTGGAAGCATAAAGAACGCAGTAGGTTGACATAGCTTATCTATCCCGTGGTGTGCAAGAAAACAGATATTTCTGAGTCTATAAAGATGATAAAATAATAAATAATACATTAACAAATGTAAAGGCATTCATAACTAAACCTTCTGTACACTCAGCATAAAAGAAGAATTTTGAATATTAGTCTAAAGTTTCCTCTTCTCTTTTCCTTCTACTATCTATAAATAAGGGGCATCATCTCAACTTTCATCTGGAAAATACAGCAGCCAGCACTCCTACTCAGAAATCTTAAAAGGCAGTTGTCATGAAAGGCAGTTACTTACAACATGTTGCTGTGCAACAGACAAGTATGTCAATGTGCCTTACAAATAAAAAGGGAATATGTATTCCAGCTGTTAAATAATGTATAAAAATATGTGATACTCTAAGACAGCAGATTTAAAAATACCAAAGAAACACACAGAGAAAATACCAGACCCTTTGTAGAAGGGCATGTGACTTTGTAATGTGACTTGAAATGTTCACCTCACTTTAAATGTCTCAATTTTGGTGACCTCCTAACTCTAGTCAACTGTCATGTTCAATGCAGAGAAACAGGTACTTGCAGGCCATGGAAATCTAAACTAATTTCAGACAATGGGACTTGCTTCTTCATATGTACTGTTAAGACAACCTGCATTATCACACTTGTGGGTATCTGAGGCTCCACCGGAGTGGTCAGTCCAGCTGCCCAGACAGTAAGTGCCAGACTGTCTTAGTTCAGACACTGGTAAGCAAGTTAGATACCCATGTGGTTGGCTTCATATGATGCACAACCTGTGGAAGAGCCAGGTCTCTCTGGCCTGGCAGCTGCAGGCAAGACAAAGTACCCTGGGGTATCTCAAACACCTCCAGAGGCAGGCTACTGGTTTCAGCCCCAAGGTTGGGCCTGGCATCTGGATGTATATTTGGGCATCTGATGTTAGAAACCGACAATATCAGTGTCTACACTTGCACTACAGTCAATGGAGAGCAAGTCGCTGAAGGGAGTGAAGCCTTGAGAGCCGCTCTTCAGCCCAAGAGCATACACCTACATTCAGTTAGCTGAATCATGCTCTGAACTCCCTGTACAGCAGTGACAGATCCTCACTGTGACCCACAGGACTCCAGACACTAAACTCACATGCCTGTACCGAAATTTAGGGCTCTGACTCAGAAGCTGCATCCCAACTGCTAAAGCTTAGTGACAGGAACACCAACCTTAAATAAGCAGTCACACGTGCATGTGAAGGGTTCCTGGCTGTAAGCACAATCAGCCTGAGAAATGAAATGGTACTAATAGGGAAGAGGAATACTCTTCTCCAGTTCTCACACTGCCACTCAGAAAGGGCATGAATTTAATGTAGCACTGGCTTCCCTGAATACAAAAATTTAACCTTATCCAGGATTTTTAGCTGTTGGTTTTCTGGCCCTACCCTGTACTGGGTCTGGCTGGGATAGAGTTAATTTTCCTCACAGCAGCCTGTATGGTGCTGTATTTTGGATTTGTGGCTAAAACAGCAATTGTAACACACCAGTGTTTTGGCTATCACTGAGCAGTACCCACATAGTACCAAGGCTTTCTCTTTTCTCTTTTTCCACACTCTGCCCCTGAGTAAGTAGGCCAGGGATGGGCAAGAAGCTGTCAAGGGACACAGCTGGGACAAGAAGCTGAGCAAAGGTGATATTCTGTGCCATATAACCTCCTGGTCATCAATAAAAAAGGGTGGGCTCCTGGGATGTTGTTCTGGGAGGTAGCCATTGCTTGGAGACTGGCTGGCCATTGGTCTACTTCTGGTAGGTGAATTACTGCCTTTGTGTCACCTCTTTTTTTCCCCCCTCTTTTATTCACTTATTGAACTGTCTTTATCCATGAGTTTCCTTACTTTTGCTCCCCCTATTCTCTCCCCTGTGGGGGAGCAAATGGCTGGATGGAGCTTAGCTGCTGCTGGGGTCAACCCACCATACTCCCTCTGATGTCTCTGAAGAAACGAGAGTCAGATGAAGACAACGAACACGGTCTTTAAAAAAAATATCAGCAAGGGAAAAATAAGCCTCTTGCTGCTTCTGAGCGCAGGGAACACTGTCAAATAAACATCTGGTAATATTGCCGATCAACTGGGCATGTGAGAACCACCACATCACAACTCAGATTTCAGGTGATGAAAGTGGCGTTTAACTGCTAGTTTACTGTTTTCCGCAGTAATGGTCTGGATTTCTCTTCATGGACCCAGGTAGGATGATGCACCTGCTCACTATATTGTCTTCAAGACAGTATAATAATATTTTATGTAAAAGCTGGTGAAAAGTTGACACATACTGATTTAGGTCAGCATGTACAGAGATACAGATAGATACAGAGATAGATACAGAGCAGCATGTAAGAGAAACACAAGATTCAGCACATTTTACATTTCAGCGTGCACGCTCCCTTAACTAATCATGGCTGGTTTTTTCCCTATTCTGAGAGTATCCCCACCCCGAAAAACAGTTTTGCTAAATAATAGATTCAGTGAATTAGTACAGAGGAGATGCAGATAGAATGCTGTACTAAAGAAGCTGAGTGCTGTATACTCCAGGAAGTGTCTGGTTACTGGAAACAGGCTTAGCACCTCTTTTTTGGGATACATAACAGAAGTCAGGCTGGGTTCTCAGAGGCAAACACCATCTAGGCTCAAGGAGTATCCTGAGTATCCATTCCCAATTACATAAATTGTTCCTCCATTCAGTACATAATCTATACACTGTCTATAATCTTTACACAGTTCATAACCTATACCCTATCTCAAGATTAGATGGGAAGCCGAACTCAATGCACAGATAACCAACAGAGAAGAATAGCCACTCTACCACAGTAACGGTACTATTCTGAAAGGATGCCAGTGGTGCAGCTCTTGCCCAAGGCGTGGATGAATTCCATCTGTTTCAGGTTAAAGAAGGCTTTGAACAGCAAGTGTCTCCAGGGAGCTCGTGTCTCCCGAGTCATATAACGCAATCCTCCCTCAGCCTCCCCTTGCTATTTGAAGACTGTAAATTTGAATCATCCTTCAAGATGAAGACCCCAACAGACAAGAGGAGAGAGAAAGTCGTGGTTTCAGCATCTGAAAAAGTCAGGTGATAGTCACTAAAGTAAGTGCTCTCTTTCTTCTTTTTTTTTTTTTAAGCTTTTGCTCTAAAACTATGTGTCAATGTGGATCTTGCAGTAAGTGGCTGTCAAAAGCAGCAAGACATTAACCACAGAACTCAGTCTTTCACACATAGAAAATGGCTACGCACTTTCACCTTCTAGTTTGAACATCAAGAATTTTGTTCTCCCAGAAACCTATCCTCCCTCCCCACCAAGCTCTTAACTTTTTTTTTCTTTAAATATCCAGATAGCAGAGAAACAAGGAATTAAACTAGAGAAAAATGTTAAAACCCAGATCTTAAGCTCAAACAAATCCTAATGCAGTTCATGAAGAGCCACATGTGAGAGGCACAAGAGGGATCTGGGGGAGGCTTATGGCCACCCCGTGCTCTGAAGGCTGGCACAAGAACACAGAGTGAAGGCACAGCTGTGGAAAAAATTCAGGGTTTATGTACAGTGTAAGTCTGGACTCCTTGAGTGCGATTCACACTGACATACACTAAATCAATACATTCCTCTGCCTAACAAGGGCCCTTTAGGTCATGCTGCAACAGAGGTAGGTCTCAACAGCATGGATGGATTTGGAACAATGTAAGTGACTGGACAAAGTCAGCTTTCAGACTTCTAAGGGAGTGGCAGACCAACAAGATTTAAGTAAGTAAAAGCAAAGCCAATAGGACTCAAAATAATATGAACCTTTAAAATCAGACTAATATAAGAAGAGAAGAATCTAATAGATTACGTCACCAGTACTAAAATTGTTCTTAGTCAGCAGAGCACAATACCACAAGAGGATGTAGAAGCACCTAATTTCAGCAGTTATGTTCAGATAGGAAGGAAGAAAAGATAAAAGGAAATACTAATTTCAGACACAGCACTTGGAGACCAACTGGAACTTGCTGAATTTGAGGGTTTTCCAAGTGAAAAAAAACCACCAAAAAAAAAAAGGTCAAAATAATATAGCCTATTACAGTCCTGGTTAATAGACTTAAGTCAAATTAAAGCTTTAAACTAAGATACCACTACTAAGAATCCCTCAACTGTAGATGATAAATTTCATTTTTGCATTTGACATCCAAGGCTGGGTTTACACATCACAGATGGTTCTTCCAGAAGCCTCTCTTTTTTCCACTGACCTGAAGACACTTTAAAAATATACCTGCTAATAAACCCCCAACAGCAGACATCTTGGAAACAGCAAGGGAGGAGAAAAGAATATATTCATGAGCTTTTCAGTCCTTATTTATTAATTCAACAATAATTTACTCTGTCAGACCACAAAGTCTCTCCCTGAAAACTCACAGCTCCTCCCAAGCAAAGGAGAACAACCTGCCATAGGCAATGGGCATTGCTCAGGGAACTGAGTGAGCAGATAAATCTCATAGCATACCTGCAATGCAAATAGGCTGGATCTAATGCAGGTTGTTCAGCTTCTGGCCTGACATATTCTAAACTGAGAGGGGTTGGGCTAGGTATAATCCCATTTGAAAATATTCACCCTTGGCTACATTCTGTGATTTTTGCATTGTACTGTCAACGTCAATACAACAATAAGCATCTTCTCCGCCCATGTCCCTCCTAGTCCTGTCCTTTGGAAGGAAAAACAAAGCCGTTGCTAGCTTCTCTGACAGACCACAAGGCAGGGTGACATGCAATTCCCCTTCCCAGCATTGTCTTCATAGCTCAGAAGTCAGAAGAAAAAGCAGCAGCAAAGAACTAGGTGTCTGTCACAAGTGGTCTGTCACTGCCCACACTTCATTGAAGAAAAAGTCTCTTTTTCTTCAAAGAAAAGAGACCATCCTCAACACTATAAAGGGACTGTTCTCTAAAAAGAACGGGATATTTTATGGGGGTAGTTAACAAGCATCTCTTTTCAGCACCTTATGTCCCACAGTCTGTCCTGAGTTCAAAATATGGCCTATACGACACAGTCTCAGCCCCCCCCAAAAAACATTGCCTCAGAGGGAAAACAACAGCGAGAGACAGCATTCCTACAGAATACAGCTGCTTCATTACTTTGGCTATTGCAAGCTCTGTATTTCACCCACAGAATTCAGTGCCTTGATACATATTTGCAATTGCATTGTAAAGCACTGGTGTAAATGTATTAGACTTTCTCTATGACTTGGGGTCCTGCAGTAGTGTAGCAGGTAAATTCATTTGTTTGTATTTGGAGAGACTGGTTAAATATTATGCTGTTCAGACCAGAACTGAGCAAACTCCATTTACTGTATCAGCAGACCCTGTTCACTTTAAAACCATGTCTCTTCTATTTGTTCTCCTGCCAGACTGTTCGGATGAGCTGTGATGTTCAAGCCAGCAGTCCAGAGACAAACATAACTTCAATCTTAAATTTCACAGGGGACAGTGACTCTGGAATTTGCTTTTCCTCTTAGGCCAGGATGACGCAATTCCCTCCTCTTACCTCCATTCTACGCTGTTAGGCAAGAATAGTTCCACTCCATGGCAAGATATCCTCCATCTCAGGCAACCTAACCACTGGGCTGGATTCACCCTTCTAACTTTTCAGAAAATGATTATTTATTTATTTTTAGTAAAACAAACAACACATCTATATAGCTGATTTTTGAGGCTTAAGCATTTCCCCCTTGATGAAGTCTAAATCGTACACCAATAAATATGGACACAAACTAAGTACTACTAAGGAAGAAAACAGGCAGCATTAAAGTAGTATTCCTTGAACTTAAGCTTCCTCTCTATAACTATTGCTCATAAAATGCTTCTGAGATGAAATAAAATGTATAAAATCTAGTGAAAAATTACATCCTTGTTACCAAAACCACAAACCAGATGAAAAAAATCCAAACACTACACTCAATAGAGTTTGGATTTACTATTAATTGCTGCACTCGAGACTCATAAATGGATTGCTCTAATAAATACTTTCACAGAACTTTAAACTGTCAAAACAACACCTCATCAAACAAAAAATAGAAACAGAACTAATCAAAGCCCCATTAATCTAGATTCAGCTACTCCTTATACCTTCTACCATCGTGCAAAAAGATCAGTTGCTTGACAGAATTTTGATATTCCTATTATGCAATAGGTTAACACAAACTGTAAATAGTCAGTGGAGCAATTAAATTAAGTGCCATTATCAATGCAGTTTGTGACTTACTGCCTTTGCTTTTTTGTTATCTGCTTATTTATACTCCATTTTTGCAATCTTAGTAGTCTGCAATAGCACTCTCAGTCACTGTGGATGTTTTTGCTCTGCTGAATTTTAAAATCCAACAGAAATGCTTAAAAATGTATACTGATTTTCTACAATAGAGCCATAGTCCCTTCACTGCAAGCCATTTAAAGTAAAAGCAAGCTACTTCATAGAAAAAAAAAACCACAACTCACCCCAGAGATAGATTTATAAACACAGATGCATGCATGTGCCATCCCAGCTGCCTTAGAGAGATGGAAATTCAACAGCAGAATAATTCCCCTATAGGTCAAGGCACCCACAAACCTAAACTACACATCTCTCTCTTCTTCTCTTCAAAGATGTATTCTTCCATTCCTGAAAGGTTAGTGATGTTTTCCAAGGGAACACTCAAGCTATATCAGGATTTGTGCTTTCATTGTGCTCTCCCTTTCACCAGAAAGTTCTCTTTGGCCCCAAAGAGTCAACTGTTTATCTCCCCAAACCTTAAGACCACTTTTTAGGGAGATTTGCATAGTATATTGTTGGGAGATGCACCTATAGAACATACTGCTCCATCTCTTATTCTGACCAACTCATCTCATTGCAGAACTTAGCACATCTTGCATGTACTAAGAGCAAATGGTAAGCACATCAAGTATCTTGCTGCAAATCACTGCCTTATCACATCAGAAAAGCTATAGGAAAAAAGCAGACTCAAATCAAGATGTGGGAAGAGGAAGCAACCATCATTCTATGCTGAAGCATCTGTGGCCAGAGAGGGAAGAAGATACTGCTCCCCGTTTCTTCTCCCAGCAGGGTCTTTCACACTGCAACTGCATTTTTTATCCAGTTGAGACTAAGGAATAACAGCCATGGAAAGAAATAGGTGGAAAATGAAAAACTGTATTATTCCTCTGCCAACATAATTTGTCTCTTGCTTGCGGCATAGGCCTCCAGCAGTAATCCCAAGGGAATCTAAATCACATACCCAAAAGTGCCCTCTCCACACTGAGCTGAATCCATGGATTTTCCTTTTCTTGCTACTTCTTTGGAGAATGGCCTAGTATTTGTTTTGTTCGGCAGTTAAAGACTCCAAGGAAGACTGGGACCCTACCATCCCAGGCAAAAGTGAAAGTAGCTGAGGTCCAAGGTGGAATGATACTTTTATGCTGAACACTGCAATTAGGACATTCATCAGTTGTCTGAGACAGCAAACTTCCCTAGATTCAATGCTTTCTCAAGCTTGTTTTTGGGAGAAAACAAAAATTAAATTTTGGAAAAATGGCAAATGCTAGATGGATCATAGTCCTACGCCAGACTCTGTTCATACTCCTCATGTGTGATTATCAGACATTAACTGTATTATGAAAAAATTATTCCTCCGCCTCTATCAAAAACCAAACTAGAATGAAGTATGTTTCATTTTCATGATAAGGCTTTTCAATTTAAATGAAGGACAACTTCAACTGATCAAAAAGTACCTCCTGTAACGCCATTTGAGGCTCCGACAATTACATATAATTACATTATATCAGACCTTCCTGTGCATATGTTTCTCTTTTCCAAGCAAAAACAGAGATGTGAAACATTCTACTGAGGCCCCCGAGATTCCAGAAAAATGTCCCAAATAATAAAATTTGGGTAAAATTCATAAAATTTCATAACATGCAAAGATATCCTACAAATAAGTAGCTCACCCTTCTCACCAGTTCTGGCAAAAGAGATATTGAGTGATGTTTGAACACAACCATAGTGAAAATAGATGGCAACAAAAGAAGAGGGATTTTCTAACCAAAAAGGCACGTCTGAGGGAAATGACAAAAAGGTGAAAGAACCAACCAGACCCCAAAGGTGTTGATGGAGAAGTGTCTCTGTATCAACCAGAGCTCTATGTGTCACTGTAGAACGTACAGTTCTCTAACAACTGTTCAGAAGGTCTCCACATTTGTTTATAAGTGGTGAAAGTATGAAACCCCAGTACCCTGGGATGTGATTTAGTGAGCAGTTTCAGCTGTCAGAAGTATAAGCTGATGTGGAAAGAGGCAGCTGTCTCCCAGCCTGGCTTACTACACAAGGGTTAGTGCTGCAGGGGAGAAAGTCCCTGGGACTACCCCTTCTAATGACACCTGCACTCAGGTCAGCTTAACCTGCTCAAGCTGCAGGTTAGGAAAGGTAATTCCAGACCACATTCATTCAGGAGCCCAGCTCAACATTACCAGTTCACACATTTTTCGGTATTTCAAGTTCTTACTTCCTCAGGGCAATTGAGTTCTTGCAATATTTCCCATTAACAGCCTTATGTCACAAGGGGAACAACATAAGAGGATGCAGCAAGTCAATTAGTGTGGTGCAGCTAATGGACAGCAGCTCCCTAAAAGTTGTTTCAGTCTGCTTTTGCATCTCTGAACTGAAAACATGGTAAAACAGGTCGTAACCACACACTCCTCTCAGACAGCCCCTATTCTGCTGCTCCGGATGCTTGCCTTCATATGACTATATGTGTTTCAGTGCTGAGACAAAATGTTATCTGCTAACTATCTAAAAGAAAGGAGAAGGACTGTGCAAGACTTAAAACTCAACGTTTTATACTATACTCAATTTTTTTTTCTAAGGTATGGCTATGTTACTTTTTTTTCTTATTCTTTTCTACGAAAATTCGTAAGATATAAAGTTACAACTTTATATAAATAAAATCAAAAGATGGGGAATATATATGTAAATTATTTGGTAAGCTAGCTACATATGCCTTCCTAGAACAGCACTGAGACCTTCTTAAAATATTTAATTACTGCTTTTTGTTTACTAAGCATTGAAATGACAAAAACAGAACTGAAGTTCTTGGACACCATTCATTTCCCATACAAACTATACCACCCACACAGATTATTTCTGCTACATAAAGAAAGAAAAAAGAGGAAAAAAGCACGGGCACTCACAACCAGGGATATTTTTCCACGACCCACCTAAACGTTACAGCCTGAAGTTGGATCTTATTCAACTCTGATTAGTTCCGAAGTACCCTCAAGGCTGAAAGCTGATCATGCAATTTAATTTGATTTTTGGTGGCAGAAAACTCGAGGTAGGATTATCAGAGCAAAAACAATGTAGAGGATTCTGTGAAACAAAGCATTCTGCCTATGTACCACCTACTCAAAGCTTATCCTAAATATATCTATCTGTATCATCGCTTCTCATATATACAGGTCACTCTTTTAGCCAAAACCAGAGAAAGGTGCTCAGCTTGCTTTTACGAGGCTTAATTGCACAAAGTGCATAGAAGAAAAAACTATGAAACCTACTTTTTGTTCTGCTGTCCACTTCTATTTTTGTTGGCTCCTGAGTTGCTGTGGCTGGAGGTAATTTCTTCCCAGCACTCTGAAAAAAAAAAAATTATTCTCCTTTAAAATTTGCAGGTTCAGTTAAAAGTTAGACAACATAAAAAACTATAATGGAAATACAATATAGGAGTTGAAAAAGGACAGTAAAGAAACAGAGGCAAATTAAAGTATACTTAGCTTTGTCTGTGGGGGGATTGTTAGCTATTTTTTTTTAAGTGATAAAGAATTCATAAAAATATGATATTCTCCCGTTAAAAAATGTTTACTAACATCTTTTAAACATTAACTCCTTAACACAGTTTCAAGGAAGACTCACAGATATTTCATTGGTGGACTGAATATGGGATGAAATTACTTAAGGAAAGGTGCTATTCAGTACCAAAAATAAAACTGAAATAAGAGAGAGGGGAAAAAAAACCTTGACTTCTGCCCATACAAGTTGTACTCATTTCAGTCACTCTAGATCAAGTGTGATTTTTAAGCTGACCACACCTCTTTTTTGTTTATTTTGAGCAAAAAGAACTAAGAGGAGTACTACAATGAGCGATAATCAGCCTCGGACAGGTAAGCTGAAAGAACATTAAACAAACATTATCTGCCCTCGACAAAATAAAACACAATTGGTGATATTCATCTTTATGTATCTTCACCACTAACTATATGCATGCTATCTCCTCTGTCACCTTTTCTACCTATCAAGGAAGCTGTATAGCATTAAAAATCCCAGCCACACGTAGTTGAGGACGTAAGTGTAATTAATACTTGTTTATACAGATACGCGGACTTAAAAACCCTAGCTGTAACTCAACGTCCTTTGCTGGTAAGGCATGCACAAACACCACAATACCTCCTCCATACTCCAGTGGTCTTCTGAGTACAAGCTAAGAGACAAGAGAGCTAAGATTTAGTCTTGAAGGTACTGACAATCTCTTGGGGACTATAAGGAAAACACTAGTCTGTATGAGAAGCAATAGGAATACAGCACTTGAAATCGTTGAAAAACTTCAAGGTGTATAAAGAATACAAAGAACTCCATATTAGTAATTTTGTACACTAAATATGTCAAAATTTATCTATGAAAAGGAGTAAAATACACACACAAGGCTTTTAGGCTGGTAAAGAGAGCACCTCTGGAAAACAGGTGGTTTTGAGAGTGGTGCACAAGTCAGTCATAGAATATGTGTTGACAAGTAAGACAAACTATGAATTGCAATACCCAAAAGTGTCCTCTTGCAACTTAACTTTGATATGGCAGCAGAAACAACTGACCTTCTGATGAACTTAAAACTCTACTTAAAATCTGGAGTTTGTGCACTGCTGAGATCAATAACAAAACTCTGCAGAACTTCCCAGCTTCTTTGCTGAGGTGGGAATGAGAGACAAGAAGCATTATCCGAAGCAGCTATTAAGGAGGTAACAGAAAAATAGGAGACGATGGACTCCTGCAAATCAGGAGAGGGCAAAACTAAGAGAAGAGCATGACCTGGCTGTGCTGAAGAAGCTTAAAATCAAGAAGGATGATGATGAAGACTTGAGATGTAGCTGGAAAGCAGTAAAAATTGGACTGGAAGAGATACAATGAAGAATGTGAAGCTATTGGGCATTCACACAGATAAAAGCCTTCAAGATGAAAGCAAGATCGGGAAGACATCTTTTGGTTCAGAGGCAAACAGAGCAGTTCAAGAGAGCTGCACATCTTGGTACATGCTCATTCATAATCAAACCTTTATTCACAGTTCTGCTTCATAAAATTGTTTAGAAAATGATGAGAGCACATGCTCTAAACTGCACTGCTATTTAACTCAGAAAGGAATGCTTACTAAAGGAATATCCAGAAACTTTAATTTAGGGGAGTTTTTCCTTCCTTTTGTACAAATGAAATTGTTATTCAAGAACTATTCATTAAAGGAAAACATTTCGTAATTGCTTTATCATACAGGAATCATTGATCTTATGCCATGAACCAAAACACAGATAAACCTACAACAAACTAAAATTTAACAAGCTAAAAGTCACAGCAAAAGAATCATAGGCAAAAAGAAAGAAACCAGTGTGTGCCAGTGGGAAGGTCATGCTGCAATATAATTTCTTAATTTACAGGACCAGATGCAAGTGCAATGCTTGAAAACATTCATTCATCTGCTCATTCAGACAGAATGCCTGTGCAGGTGATAAATTAGCTGTTCTTCTGTTGGGAGCTAGAACACAGGTCAGAAAGCAGTGTTTGCATGAGCTGCAATTTGTTCAGGAGAGAAGGTAAAAAGCCTGGGAAACAAAGTGGCTCAAGACATGACTGGTTTTACACACATAGAAATAGTCTGAACAAAGAAATGAGAAACTGGACTCCTGACTGATAGATGAAGAGAAGCACAAAACTTTTTAGCACATGGAATGTACTGAAAGATCACAGTGACCTACAAGATCCAAAGATCATTTGTTGGGGAATGAGAAAAGTTGTCCCATAATTCCGCAATGAGGAGAGGAAGGGAGGTTTATATCTATTATGAGGATATAAAAAGTCATAATTCAAATAATTTAAACAAGGGATGCGCAGAACCCACTCTAGTGAGGAGGGACACCTGAATTTGTTGTAGGACAGGGAGAGAAGACAAGTGGAACTGGTATTCTTAATTGTAAGAGGAACGCACCCAAGGATTTATAGGGGTCACATAACCACCACTGACAGGAAAAAAAGAAAAAGAATGGATAAGCGACACAAATCTGGTTTCAGGTGGACCTGTGCTGCCAAGATGTTTTCCTGTAAAACAGTACTAAAGAAGATTTTTTTATTATTATTATGATTTATTTGTGTTTACAATTGGTCTATACTGATCCATGCATTTGCATGGAAAAGGGTTGTTACCGCTTTCTGAAAACATCTCCATGATAATTAGTAATAGTACTCATTTGTTCATTAGGAAACATGCAAGATAGACTTTCCCCAGTCTCAGAGACACTGAATCCTCTATGATCTTTTAAGTCTTATGGTTCTGCTTTAACAGGATAAAACCTCAAGTATAATTAAGATCTGTGTGCTGGGAGTCCCAGATCAAGTAATATTATCACAGTTACCAATTTTTCTGACAAGAAAAGAAAAATGGGAGACAAGAAACATCTCTTCCCATACAACCCAGAAATTTTCCTTCTGACTCTCCAACAGTTTTATATCACTCATACTCCCATACAGGTCAAATATCTACCAAATTTACCAGTGACCAGGAAAACTAAGCAAGTCCAATTTAAATTCTTGCTCATCCAACACACATCTTCATGACATAGACTTTTCTCTTCAGGACTAGTTACTATAGGGTATTTTGGTCTATCTTCCAGTTGAAGGCTCAGCATAACTTATCAAAACCTCTTTCACTTCTGAAAAAGGAAACATGGGAGAAAGAACACCTTAATTGGGTTGAACTGAAGATTTACATATAATCCTTCCTAGTCCTCCGTTCTTCCTTTATATAGGAAGAAGGTTAATTCTATTTCAGAAAAAAATATGCGCTCCAAGCTCTTCTAGACACATCGATCTATTCTGTAAAATACTGATATACAACTCCAGCTTTTACATTATTTAGTCTTTTACTCAATTCATTCCTACCTATCAGGCTCAACATTCCCAAGAAGCAAGCAGATCTTAACCCTTTGGGACACAGGCACAAATTAAGATTTAGAACTTGAAGGGCTTTTTGGGAATTTAGACACTCCAAATCCAAGAGCGGGATCCTCAACCCTGCCAGCAACTCCTGACATCTCCCAGCATGAACTCTCTCTCTCCATTTACCAAACTCTATCATTTTGTCAATAATACTTGCAATAAAAAGTCACATGCAGCATGAACCAGAAAGCCCATAATGAGCCCCTCTCAGCAGTGTCCTAATCACAAGGCTGCAAAGATAAGCGAAGTTCTGCATTTTCTCTCTAGCCCTGTATATCTTGAATTCTTGGCTGCAGAATTGTTTCAGCATCAGCAAAACGGCTAGCATATTCCCCTCTAGCCTGGTGGTTGAGACACTCCTGAAGAGTACCGTTTCATTTTCCCTCTATCCTCCTCCAGTATGCTGATTACCATAAATCTCATTTCCAGATGGTGGCAGCCAGCCTTCTTCCACTTACATTAGTCTGTAGATATCACTCTGACTTGTTTCATCCTGTCACACAAGAAACATGTGGTGGAAACAGAGTTCAGATTTCCTGACTCCAAGTCTAGGTTGACTCCCAACACACAAGAGAACATATCAACAAAGCAGGCAGAATCTTGAACCCACTATTTCTGCAAGGCGAGTATAATTAGATTATTTAGCTGTCAGACACAAATCCTCCTAATCACTTGACAAGTGAATCCTAGAGATGAAAGAGGATGAGGTGCCCTCTTGCTGCAGAAACAGCTGATTAAAGCATGAATAATGACCATGATTTGGTGTACAGATATTCAGAGGGGATGAGACAGATTTAGCAGCAACCTGCCAGTCTTAATGCTTGGTTTTATGAAGCCAATGGAAGGACAGTCTAGCATTAAATAATAGGTTCTTTTAGCAGAAAGGCCTTGATGACAGTTTGGTACGCTGCAAATCCCTATCACTGCAGATCAGTGTCTTATACTCTTAAACTGAATTAACAATGATTACAAAAGCGGTTGAGGTGGCACACAGTTGTGTGAATGAGGTCACGGTACAATCTCAACAGTCTCATTTCCTTTCATTTACGTATTTTGGGTCAACTGCAATCCCGGTAACAGCAAAGAACACCACAAGAGAAGCAGAGCATGTAATGGGCAGTATACAACTGAGTTTTTCTCACTTGAGGGCACTACGGCCCTTCGCTGTAACTATTCAACCCTGACCAGAGAAACAAAAGTAGACCTGTGATCAAGTTTCCTCCTTCAGGATATTTTAAAACTGTATTTCAGGGTGGAAATACAGTTGAAAACTGCCTTGTCTATTTACTTTTGTTATTCGGATCTTCTGTCTCTAGAACATTTTGTCTGAAAATTCAAATTGAATTGTCACTTATGCACCAGTTAGGTCTAAACAGAAGATTTTCTTATACTTTTTTGCACTAAAGGGACATACTTATCCTTTGACTATCCTTTAACAAACATAGGCTTCTCCAAGCAACAGCTTATTTACTCAGGAATAAAGAAAAAAAAAAGAATTACACAGCATCAGTATTTATTCAGAAAGTGTATTGAGGTCTTTACCCTAGATAAAGTGTTTTGGAACAGCTACTTGAAATGTAACCCCATTAAGATATTCTTAAGGAATACATCAGGCATTAAAGAATTCACAAAAATGGGCTGTATGAGCTAGAAACACTGATGTTTTTAAGCTTGATATCATTTGTCAGTTTGACTAGTGACAATATAACAATATGCACTGATATTTTATATGGGGGAGGAAAAGACAGTTATGTATCTTGAGAACTTTTAGAATTTCAGAAAATCTCAGTGATTAAGTCAGGGGAAAAATGTGCTGTGTTTCTTTGATCACAATAATTCCTTTTAACGTTCAACTAATATTTTTTAGTGTTTGTACGTATAAGAATGTTTTTTATCTGTAGATTTACATGCAAATCCAAGGCCAGGCCACTATTAGTTACAATATAAAAGCTGTATTAACAGTCTATTTTGTAACTGAGAACACTTTTTCACAAAGAAGCAGAAATGGTGACTACATTCTTCCAGCTCTGGATGAACAGCAGCATAAACAAGCTTCTCACTGATTATGTATAATGCTGGTGTTGCAAGGCAAAAGCCAAATTGATTTATTTTTTTTTAAATATACTTCAAGTGCTTAAAGAACATCATCAAGTCCTTTATTGATCCTAGCCAGTCTATCTTAAATTAAAAAAAATTGAAAGAGACCAAATATAAAAACACCAAAGGCCTTCAGATGTCAAAATGCCCTTACTCTATCAGAGAGAAAATAAGAGAAATGTCCAGGATTTCAGTTTTTGCCATGATATCAACATTCCACTCCACACAAAGTACTTTCTGTGACAGCATGATCAAGTATTCCTATCCTGGAGTTTCCCAAATGGACAAAATGAACAGTTTTCCTAAAGGATCACCATATGGCACGTCAAAGAGGGTAATGGAAATTTTAAGAAACCTTTATTGAGAAAACTAAAATTCTTTAGGGAAAGCGTGATTAAGCACCTACCTCCACATTTGATTGCCTCAGTCATCTAAAATAGCTTCTTTCTCTGTACCTACTTTCTACCCAGCTGTGCTTTGGTGGAAATACCATCCATATGCTCCTGAACTACAATTATTCATATTTTAAAATAACAAATAGATAGGTATATCTGCCCAATGCATGCCCAAGCTGCAAGCATTTCTATTGGCATCCCCTATGAGGACATTCCAGCCACAACACAGGGTAATTTCCTTAAAACTAGGTTAGGTGAATGAATGGGAAAGGAAACAAGTACTCATCAAGTCCTCAATTACAACCAGACTGTTGCAAGGACAGGCAAGCAAAATCCTTTTTATTCTCCTCCTCCTAGTTTTAGGTATGAGCAGAGAGACAGTATGTCCTGTAATTGGTGTCTCACAGGTGTCTCATAATTCACCTGCTCTGAACAAGTTCCCACTGGAACAGCTCAGTTCCCACCCACCAAAGGTGGCCACGTCCCCAGAGAGCCCCCCTTGGCCACAGATTCCTGCCACTACTCCTCCCATCTGCTGTTGCATTAGCATATCTGCAAGGGGAGGGGAGAGAACTGATCCACGTTAAAGAGTATTGCGGAGGGAAGAAAGAACAAAAGAGAATTTTAATGTTATCTGCTTCATTAAACAGCTGCACAAACATTTGGGTGGAACTGTGGCAGGGAAATTTATGGTCATAGGGATAAGGTGCAACTCTCAGTTGCAGCACTCATTTATACTAAGTTAAGCTCATCAGCAAAGCATGGTGAGCATCTCACAGCGTGTTTTAATAACTCCAGGAGCCAGCATATCACATTTTGACCATGCTCAGGGCAACCCAAGGAAAGGTTGCAGTTCTGCTGGCCTTTACATTATTCAAAAGACGAAATATGAATGACACTCAAGTACTCAGCTCTGGTACTCATCTACCAGGTGATACTTCTGCACAGAAGAATGGGTGCCCTGACCACAGGATCAGATGTGGCACACACCCACAGAATGGGGTGTTTGACAAATATTTCACAATATGTAGACAACAATGCAATTAAAATATCTTAAAATTTCATATTATAGTTTCTTTGCACATAGTGAATCTTTATTACCTTCTACTGGACAATCTGCAAATAATGTGTTATCACATTTAGTCCATATTTCAGCAGACTTAAGTGCAGTTTTTCCAACTGATGTCTATGATAGATGACTTTTTGGACTTGGATGAACACAGACCTTCTGAATTATAGCATATCTTTGTAAAGGACTTCATCCCTTTTTTAGTTTTGAAAGAGATTTTACCTGTGAAAGGTTTTACCCTTCTATAGCAAGGTTGCAAACCCGTGTATTTGGGTGCTGCAAAAGGCACATGAACCGCTGACACCTTAATTCTCTCTGCCTAGACAAAATCAACAAATGTCTGAATAAAATGTCCCTTCAAATAAAATCCTGATAGTACAAAGCAAAAGAGCAAAGCCTTCATCCCATCTGAGCTCCCTCAAAATTAACATCATTTCAGCCATCAGCGTGACTTTTACTATAATTAACAAGTTGGGACAAAGCAGACAAGTTGTCTGAAATCAACAGCAAAAAGGTGGAGGTCCTGTAACCGCACGTGAACATCAGTCTTCCGGGAACTGGCTACTATGCCAGCACTGCTTTAGAGAAAAGCAATGTTCAAGTAGTCAAGTATATCCTGCTTGAAGGTTAAAGGCTTTTGGAACTAGGATGCATATGCCGAAAAACTGAAGGTATCTTGGGGGGAAATGTTTCCTAGCGTTCACACAGAAACTGACACATTTTTACCAAATAAAAAACTTACTTATTGAATGTGAAAGAAAACAATAAAGAAGGGGAACAACAATAGCATGTCAGTCTAAGTCCTACTACAATACTCTAACTCTCATTCCAGAGAATGGTAAACAGGTTGGGATTACATTACACCACTCCCAGTTCACTTGGTGCCCTAGAAATAGAGTACTGAATGTCAGAGCGTCTTAACAATAGCTGTATCTGTCATCCACTGTCATGGCACTGGAATCCAAGCAGACAAGCAAGCAAGAAATTAATCACAGCAAAGCAAACAGTACAGAGGTCCCCAAACAAGGGAAATTTTAGGGCAAAACATGGTTTTGTTGGGGCTTTGTTTTCTGATTCATCATCTATGCTTATGCTTTTGATGTATTTTTTTACAGTTGAAAAAAAGAAGCAAAACTACCTCTTCTCATCAGTTAAACTCCTCTAACTACACCAAGCCTAAGAGCAAATGCTTTGAATACTTAGGAATAGTCACATTTGTTTTGATTAAAAACTATTATTTTTCAAAATAACTGTAACCTCTGAAATATTTCATAAAAGAAGTTACTGATACTTTACTTACTTATGTCAAAAAAGTATTTGGAAATCACGTACAGAGAAGACCTATAACATCACCTGGATAGACAAGGAACGATTTATGTGGTTCTGAATGTTCAAGGCAAAATAAAGATAAAATGGCAAGCTCGTACTACCTTTGGCATGCCACTGTGAAGGATTGCATACAGCAGAAAAGGGAGGAAGAAAGGAAGATCAGGAAGATTTAATCAATGTATGTCCACATTCCTCAAAGGCTCAGAGTTTGTTACTCCTTCACATTTTATTTGATAATAACAATTAAATGTCTATTTTTTCAGGAAAAAAATCTTTAAAAGAAAAAGGCAGGATGAATAAGAAACAAAGATCACAGTAGTAAGTTCTTTAGTAGATTTTCCAGGCATGTATCTTTTTTAGGAGAAATCACTAGGTGCTGCAATTAAACTTATCTTCTATTCATACAATTTTATCTATTTAATATGTTCTTGAGGATTACTTATTATTTTAATGATCATTTAGTATGATATCTTACTTAGCCATTCAAAAGCTAGGAAATTTTAAAATTTAGGGTTTCATACAGACCGTTGCTTCTGTTGTCTTATAACTACATGTGAGTCTATCACATTTTACATGTAGTCTGGTTATACTTCCCAGTATAACGGCACTCAGCTCGTTTTGTCGCTGAGATGTAAAATGACAATATGTTGTCATTCTGAAGTAGTTATACAAAATGGAGTTCATGTCACTTAAATATTATCTATGGTTCAGATGCATTCATATGGGCCAGTCACTGCAGGCTTCCCTTCTGTCACTGGAGGTAAACAGCCCGTTTAGCAAGTAATTCATCTGGACTTCTCCTTTGGGATAAGAAAGGTCATGTCCTAATAATGCCTTTTAGTCTATAGACTGTGAAGAACCCTTGAGTAGTAGCAACATCACAGACATCTAAATTCAGTCAACAGAATCCCATGATAGTTGCTATTTTTAAATATGTTGGTTGTATAGTCCATGCATATTACCTGCCAGGACAGCAGCCAACTAATCTATGTATAGATCTATCTTTTGTCAATGTATATGTATCTATCTGTCTGTATGTGTCTATCTAGCTGTATGTATGTATGTATGTATCTATATGTATCTATTTATCTATGGATATTTCAATAAATCTATAAACGCAGCAATCTAATCAATAAATATTGGTGTTACAGCAACACAGTGCTATCTTTATGCAAATGCAGTATGATCTTTTGTACTTGGCACAGCCAAATCACAGCAATTTTCATTAAAACAAATAAAAAAGATGATGATCCTGGCTCCCGAAGGAGATTGAAATTGTGACCTAAGTGCACACTAAAAACTAAAACTGAGGACTTTACTGTTCATTTAAAAAAAAAAAAAAAAATTAACTTGGATAAGTAACCAATTAAAAGACTGGAAATAAAAGGCAGGATTTCAACATGGTGACCAGTGGAATCCCTCAGGGATCTAGATCAAAGCTCTTGTTTTCCACATGTTCACAGACGATCCAGAAATGAGAGAAGACAGAAATTCAGTTCAGAGAGAAGTGAAATTACACATCTGGAGGAAAAACGTTCTCTTTAGACAGAAATCATGGGCTTTGAAACACATAATATTAACACTGTTGATACTTTGGAAAAGTGCTATCAAAATGCTGGATAAAACCATCGAAGACTATCGTGTGTGGTTGTAACTACCCTTCCTCCTCACACATAATCCACCTCAGTCCCTAAAGGAACTGGAAAAGACAGGAAAACACCAAGAATGATCAAACCTATGGAACAGATTCCTCATCCTGGAAAAAAAAGATGCATACAGGTGATTTAAGACAAGTCTATAAAAAACAGGAGAGGCATTTAGAAGGTAATTAGGGAGGACTCATTCATTATCTCTTCCAGTAATAAAAATTAAGGGCTATCAGATTAAATTAGCAGGTGCCACATTCAAAACAAACAAAGGGAGGTAACTCCTTCACACAACGTGTGATCCAGCTGGGTGGAACTCTTTCACAGGAGTTGCAGATGCCAACACATTACGTGCAATGAAAACGTGACTACCTGATTTGATGAGGGAAAAAAAAAACATCAGGGTTATTAACCACAAAATTCAAAATTACTAGGGGCTGTGAAGGCTCACTGCAGGAATTTGTCTGTATGTTTACTCTGTTCTCATACTCTTCCCTAGGCTTCCAGTATCAACCTCTGTTTCAAGGCACGATACCAGCCCAGACACAATTCTGATCTCAAATACAGATGTCTCAGGATCTTCCAATTCCCTGGAAATCTCATTCTTTAACATATGGAAATGGAATATCAAATACAGTACACTTTGGAAAGTACATCTAAATAAAGCAAGGTGACATAAAACCAAAGTGATAACACAAGGGAAACTTCAAAGGATTGGTCCATCTTCTCTCTCCCCCCAAACATTACCAAATAGAGTTTTTCAGTTAAAAAGAAAACAAAACCATGGGGAGAACAAAGATATATGAAAAAAATGATTTTTAAAGTTTTCAAAATTATGAAGTGGTAACTACTAGAGGTTGATTTAAATCCTCTGATTCGTAAGCCACTACAGAAATTTTCAATGGAGAAAAAGCTTTGTAGCATAAGTAAATCTGCTTTCCTGGACCATCTTTTGTAGTTCCCACAGAAGCAGAGAAACTCACTAAAAGATCATAAAAAGCAAAACATGGACTGAGAGTCAGCTACGGTAATGAAAAAGACAAATCCGCAGTACAGAAACATACATTTGCATTTCCTTTTTAGCCATCGTTTCTGACCTCTAAGATAGATTACAGCTACCACAGCACTATCAACGAAGCGCTCGTAACAACTTACCAACCTCCTGAATAAACTTGACTCTGTCAAGCAGTCTGAAAAGGCTTTAACTGTTTTTCAGTATATCAGTGTATGAATACACACTGCTCCCTCAGCAATGATATTGATGTTTATGCTGAGCTGTAACTGTTTATATCCTCCACATTCATGTAATTTATGTTTTTGCATTAAAAGGAGGGTCGCAAACATTCACAGTAGGGAAGACATCTAATTAGAGAGACTGTTTCACAGATTCCTAGCTTCCCATTTACAACTACAAAACATCCCTTCAGTGATTTCAGATCTGCTTAAATGGAAAATTACTTTAGTTCTTGTTTCCAGCTGTTGAGCTCCATTAAGAAATGACCTGAGCCAGCACCAAATGTCCCATCCAGCTATCCATGCACTAAAACTACCAGGTGTTTTGCAGACCACCAGCAGTCTACAAACCACAGATGAAGAATATATTCATTAGTGTCATGCAAGTCATCAGAGAAATATGTGCTATCTCAAATAATGGTCAAAGAAATAGGTAGGTAAAATATGCAATGCCAAATTTGTGTTTTAACTTCCTGAATGGAAAAGAGGGTAGGAAAACAAGGATGAATGAATATGAACAGAGAAACATAATTTTCGTTAAAACTCTGGGTAGCTTGGAGAGCAGAAGAGTGCACATTTTGCTTTTTACATCACTATTCACCACATTTAAACCTCTTCTGCCAGCAGGTGAGTTCATATTCCAAAGTTTTGTAACTTGCTATTTTGACAAGTTCTTAAAATTTCAAATTATGGGCAGGGACAGTAGTGGACAGGCTTCTTCCTACCGATATGCTTGATGTGCTGCTGTTCAGGAGAGAAACCTGTCTTAACCGGCACGCTTTATAACATTTATATTTCTGTAAAATTTTGAATCCTTACATTTGATGCTGTCAGACTGTCAGTTTCAAACCCTTAATGAACTAAAATCTGCTTTCTTAAAAGGTTAATAGTTAGAGAATGTACGAGTTTAGATAAGTAGATGATGCTGAAACAAATGGAGCAAGACATATTAGAGTCACTGATGAACAGAAATACTTTAGAAAATGAAATTATTTTTTTTTAAAAGGCACATACACAGTGAAACCCACACAGCAAGCTCCCAGCTGCCTCAACTCAAACCACTGAAAGCGTGCACATCAAAATAAGCTGTATGAACAAGCTCATTTTCTTTCTTCCTCAAGCTGCAGATTTGCAATGCTAGAAGGTGCTTTTGTAACAGAGCAGATATTTTGGAGCAGATGAGTATTCTTTCTTCCCTGCTCTACTTGTTTTTCATTTTCCTCTTTTACTGACTGTGCCTCATACAAATGTAAAAGATCGTATGCCTTTGCACCCCTTGCCAGGAGTTTTACCATTTGCAGGTTGCAGTTGCAGTTCACAATTAATTTCTATCTCCTCTAGGAAGAATCATTTAGTAAGTCTGCACTGAGTGAATGAAATTCCTACTCTCCCAGGAGAACTGTGCCTGTCTAGATTGCAGTTGGTAACCAGCACGATCCAGATTGTAGCATCCAGCTTAGAACCTAGTGTTATGAAACCTCCCTCTTTTACAAAAATTAATGAACCTTAAAACTGCTGCACGAATCTCCACTTCCTTTTGCAGCATTAAGGAAAGCTGTGCAGCTACTTTCATCTCTCAAAAAAACCCAAAACCAATAAGCAGGGAACGGCTCATCTTTAATACCTTCCTTTTTTAAACAACAACAAAGCAACAATACTACTTTGCTCTTTTGTGAAATTTGTGATGCTGATAACAAACCGCCAAGTATCTGTTCAACTATATTTTTCAAATTCAGTGGTTTAAAAAAAAAAAAAAAGACTATAGCCATATTGTCATGTAGATAGTCCCAGACTTAGTGCTGACAGCAATTATTTCTTGCATTTTGGCGTTATATTTTTTCTTTTCTCTTCAGATTATTTTCAACTTTCATTTGTAGGGGTTTCC
The DNA here is from genome assembly GCA_033628505.1 of Tringa tobata. Classification (NCBI taxonomy): domain Eukaryota; kingdom Metazoa; phylum Chordata; class Aves; order Charadriiformes; family Scolopacidae; genus Tringa; species Tringa tobata. The sequence goes on from JAHREE010000480.1 coordinate 13,778,609, forward strand.
TCCCCCCCAACCTTGCATGACTGAAATCAGAACAGAACTTACTGAGGCAAAACAGGGAGAAATTTTTATTTTAAACTTTTAGAGGGAAAGCTCCAGAGCAACAAGTGACCAAGCAAAATGCATTAGCATTTCTATCAGTTCTCTTTCAAATGAGTGGAACTTAATCTTTTTTCCTTTGAATGAAGCTCTTAAATTTGAAACACAAATGGAAAATGACTAATATCATGTGTTTCAGCTTTTCCCAAGTGCTTTAGGTACAGAGATTGCTGCAGAAGAAACTGTCCGCTGTACATATGGAGGTCACCCACTCTTTGGGTGGCCAACGTGTGGCAAGTAGCCCAGTGCCCAGCAGAAAGCAGGCACCAGCAGTCCCTACTTGCCTACCAGTTGTTGTTGCATCACAACTTCCTCCCCAGTTGCCCGGTCCTCTCTCCCCTTCCTTGTTTTTTATCAGGAAGTTTTTATGAAGCACTTAGTCAACTAACTGTAATAATATAAGCTCATGCCCATCGTATTTAAGAACTATTTTAGAAACACAAAATGCCACTGACCTCCTATAGAAACACATGCAACAAGGAGTTAAAAAGGCATCTGAGAAATTGGCCTATAGACTTTTTATCCCACTGAGCATCTGGCTTGTCAATGATCCTCTTGCACTACTCCTTTCCTCCTTCCTCTTTTCTATTTTTAAGGCAAAGAAAAAGAAAGACACATGGCACATTTTAAGAGAAAAAGCAATTGAGAAAACTTTAGCTTCATTTCTCCACATGCCATACTGACTTCAGCTGTGAAAAGGCAAAGTTGAGAGAAATTTACATTTTTCTACTAAGAGTCCCCAAAGTATCTGCAAATCATTAAACGGTTTACTTGGTATCTCTCCATTCAGCTTTCTATAAAATTTTACAAGCATCAGCTGACTCCAGCTTTCCTTGCTGTTTCGTGAAGGAAAGGATAATTTCCATTTAGATTTTATTATCCCAATATCATTTTCTCCAAAAATAATTCATATCAGTTTTCCTCATTTGTACAAAAGACTTCAAATGTCACCTCACAGAGAAGAGGAATTAGTAAAGCTCCTCCTCTTGTTTCTGTCAAAAAGAAGAAGCTCTATTAGTGCATTTGGAAAGGAAAAGAAGGGGGGGTGAATTTTTGTTTACTAAGCAAACATTTGAAAGAGCAACACATCCTAAAGACTGTGCAACTACTCTTGCTTAACTGTAAAGTTACGTTATTCTTTAGAGTAAGAAAATTGAAACCAAATCATATAGAAATAAAAAACATCTGTGCAAGTTTAATGGCCAAAGAGTCCAAGAGGAAAAAAACTTAAGCTAAACAGAGCCAGGACAGAATATGTTTTCACACAAAAGTAACCCCCTATTCTAATACGGTCGTCTGTAGCAGAAATGGACTTCAGGATCCCCAGCACTCCTTTTCCTTCTTTCCTTTTTACCTACCCAGCTTCTACAAAGTGTGGAGAAGAACCAAAGGACCCTGCAATCGAATCCTGTGCTCTGCAGAATGTATATATTACAATACAGTTTTAAACAGCCACAGAAAAAAACCCCACCAACTAATTGTAAAAGAAATACCTCCTCTCCCATTGTGAAGCCAAGCTGCCTTTCAGCAGCTCGAAGTGTCCAAGAAGAGCCCTGGAGTCCTGCCCCTTCCTTGCATGAGCTCAGCGAGAGCGGGAGCCCAGCCCTGACACTGACTCACGCTCCGGGCCATCCCGGGGAAACAAAGGTTCCACTTGTTTATTTCACAGGAAATCTGGAGCTCTTTCTACCTCTGCTCACTCGCAGTGAGAAGTTTCCTCTCCTTTCCCAAGCCAGCCTAGTCTCTCCTGGCTTCTTGAGGCCGACAGCTAGGAAAGGCAATGTGAGCAAGGATGTACAGACTTTTTGTGAGCAGCCCAGGCAGAAAGTTTTGCAAATAACTTTACAGGAAAATAAGCTTATGACAAATTCTGAGTGTATTAGTCTCTCTGTTTAAAAAAAAATAAATCTGAAATTTTGTGTCATTTATGCTTTTGTTTCAGCTTTTGATTTTTAAAGAAATATGAAAAATATTTCTTTTAAATCAAGAAACTGAAACATCACTAAGATGATGCTCTGTTCCATGAAAATCTTATAAATTATTAATACTGCCTTCTCACAAACATTCAATTTTAAAATGACTGGAAAAGGGCAGGGAAGGGAAACAGACCATGGCTTTCTCAGATATTCTGGAAGAAATTAAAGATTTATATTTAAGCAGCCCACAAGATACTATACATTCTCACTCCCATTTGACCTAATACACTATTCAGTAAGCACCTGCACACAAATATGTCTACTATGGCCACACTCAACACATTCCCTATACACTCTGCTCTCTGCAGAGCCATTCTCAAGGGAGTGCCAACACAATTATGAGACAAGGCAAAAGCCTCTGAACTCATGCATTAAAAAGATAAAACCAAAAAAAAAGGTTCTCTCTAGTTTTGAGCACCAGTGTAAGGAAGTACAGGATAAACCTAGACAGTATGTAGACTTTAAAGGGGAGGACAATAAATTGTTAAACATGGCAACGACAAAAAAAACAAGAAAAAGGTTAATTTGCAGAGCCAAGATATTACAATATATTTTCTGCTACAGCAGTGAAATATGAGAACATAGGGAGGATACACAAATTTATTTACTGGATGCTTTTTTTAAAAAAACAGCCACCCTCCGGGAATTATTTATATATATTTGGTCCTAATCCAGTTGAGAGGCTTGGATTAGATGATCTCTGAGACCCCTTTGTCCTTATACTGAAAGAAAATCACAACTGATCTGAGTAGGACCATCACTGCAAGTACAAATATCCAGAAAACATATCAGAATATTTTAAGGCATGGAAATGAGCAAGAGATGATGGCTCACAGAAAAGGCAACATCTCTTGCAGCAAGAGATGTTGCCTGCAGCCCTGTGCCTGTACCAGGCTGCAGAACAGGTTTGGGAGGGATTCAGAGCAAAGTCGGAAGACCCACCAAGCCTGCAACCCGCCTTCCTGAAGATTTCTACTTTCCAATCACAAATTATTTCAGCATTTATTAGAGTACCTTACTATCAGTCCCAGAAAATAATCTGTAACACATGTATAATTAATACAATTTATGAGTATTCAGAAGTGTAAGTACAACAATCAGTCATGACTTTTTTAAAAAAAATCCTCAGCTAGGGAAAATGTGAAAAAGAAAGCCCATTCAGAAAAATTCCATGAACTAATGAAGCTCAATAGACAGCAAAAGCTGAGTGTATAAATTTTACTTTACAGGTTATATTCAGTTTGGTTTACATTCATCAGTCTTTCTAACACCTCAGCAAGCTTGAAAGTTATTTACGTAATTTCCAAAGTCAAGAGGGTTATTTTATTTTTTTGCATAACTGTACTTGTTATTTTAATTTTCAAAGTTCATGTGTGCTAAGAATATCAAATTTCATTTCATTAGAATTTTTATAACCTTTTCAAAGTTTAAAAAACTTCACAACTCAGTTGTTGCAATTAAAAATCAGTTATACTATGTGACAAAATCTAAGTGGGGGAAGAAAAAAATCATTCATTTTATTTAGAAACACTAAAACACAGTATATAAAACTGTTTATTCCTAACACCATGATTATACTTAATTTACATGCGTTTATATAAATTTATATCAATTAAATTTTATTTAGGCAGATTTTATTTCTATTATTAGATATACTATATTGTATTAATTCCTGAACCAGTTGTCCTGAGGCTCATCAGACGGAAAAAAAAAGCCAGCTTGCATGTCAGTACTGTTACTTTCGAAGCATTTTCTCCATACTGAAGTTGAAACATGAGACGAATCTTTCCTAGAAATTCAGTTTATGTCTCCATCAAGTATCTCTGGAACTCAGGAAATCAGCTTTATTTTCATATAATGATAGAATAGTTTGGGTTGGAAGGGACCTTTAAAGGTCATCTGGTCCAACTCCCCTGCAATGAGCTGGGACATCTACAACTAGATCAGGATGCTCAGAGCCCTGTCCAACCTGATCTTGAATGTTTCCAGGGATGGGGCATCTACCATCTCTCTGGGCAACCTGGGCCAGTGTTTCACCACCCTCAGCGTAAAAAATTTCTTCTTTATATCTAGTCTAAATCTACCCTCTTTCAGTTTAAAGCCATTACACCTTGTCTGTCACAACAGGTCCTGCTAAAAAGTTTGTCACCATCTTTACTGTATGCTCCTTTAAGTACTGAAAGGCTGCAGTAAGGTCTCCCCAGAGCCTTCCCTTTTTCAGGCAGAACAACCCAGCTCTCTCGTCCTGTCGTCACAGGAGAGATGCTCCAGCCCTTTGATCATCTTTGTGGCCCTCCATCACTTGCTCCAACAGGTCCATGTCCTTCACATGCTGAGGGCTCCAGAGCTGGACAGAGTACTCGAGGTGGGGTCTCACCAGAGCAGAGTAGAGGGGCAGAATCACCTCCCTTGACTCGCTGGCCACACTTCTTTGGATGTAGGATATGAGCTTAAACTATTAAAACTTTAAGCTATAAAATTTTAATTTTAAACTATTAAAGCACAGCATTTTGAGGTTTTTAATGAGTTCTTTTTTAAAATGTTTGCCGGGGTATAAGCCTTGAAAATGGCACAGATTCAACTGAAATTCAGGGATTTATAGTGGTTAGCAAGCTACATCAGCTGATCCAGAGCAACTTACAACATATATGCTTTTATTGTCTCCCTATTATGAAGATAAATTGCATTAGTTTAAATGTACACATCCTGTTTTTCAGACTGAAGCGTCCTAAGATTTCCTAATCAAAACCATGACTGAAAAAAACAGAGTATTCCTTCCCAGAGAACTCTTTCTGGCAGAAGCCCAGTGCTGTGCCCCAGGAGAACAGACCGCATTTTCCACGTTGCTTTTAGGAGTAACTTCTGCTGCTATCAATGCTTTTTACACTATTCTGCTTCCATTTTTAGATATTCTTCAAGTAGCTCAGTTCAGGAATGTGTTTCTTTCATATGGACAAATCTTTTCTGAATAAAGACCAACGATATGAACGTAAAGTCTTATGGCATGGACAACTAGCTTGCATTTATTTAGAGTCCAATAGCTGCTTTATTAAGAAGAAAAGCCTAAAAAACGTGACAAGCAGCACAAACCATTGTGTGGGTAACCACCTCAGCCAAGAACTGCTAGTGCAGACTGATGTGAAAGCTGAACCATGTCACCAATGCCTGGACAACGCCGTTCAGGCAGCTTCAACATTTTACAAACCAAAGTGAGAAAACGTGAAAGCACCAATAACTAATGTGACAGCAGGGAAGGGCAGGAAGTATACAGGAGATCAGGAGTCACTCTTCACTCACGCAGCACAGTTCAGTGACTCAGCAGAGACTCATTGCCAGCCAAGGTTATCAGAGTTATTCCTCTCTTCAAACTTGATTTTCCATTTCCTGTTCTGTTCCCTTGGTACCAGGTCCTGCTTTGAGTCAGCCTCCCCAAAAGGGGCACGCTGCCTTTTGACTGTCCATCATTATACAAGCTGATCAAACTTTCCCCACCCTTCCTTCTTATTGCAGTGAATTAGTTGCTTCAGAAAGGGTAACAATCTCCTAAAGAATTTATTTATAACGTCCACAGTGCCTCAGGAACTTCAGCCACCATTTGCAAATTTGTACCGCAAAAAAAAACCCACATAAATCCTGTTTCCACACTTAACCAAAGGAATGGAAAATGACACCAATGAAAGAGCAAGCTCCCGCTGCAAGCAGCCTGGCTCTCCTGACAACTGCAGAAGGGGTCAGGGGCCTTCTTCCCCTGTAGCTTTCCTCATAAGATGGCACTAGAATAAATGGCTAGGGCAGGGATGCCAGACTTTCAGCAAACTAAAAGCAAAACACAAATGCTGCTTGGACAGCAGAGTGTTTCCCCCTGTTCCTACACAGTTTCACACACGACAAATGCTCGCCACAACCGCTGTTGCCATTGCCAACAGCTGTCTCTGAATAAACTAGTGTCAGAAACCCGTGCTTCCCGAGTGCAAAGTGCTACACACTCTCGATACATTGCACGCTCTCTGCCTCAGCAGGCATTTTTAACAGTGTTCAAATTCAGTACCAGATGGTTTTGCTCACATCCATTTTTTCATTATCTCAGCGTTTTGAACACTGGCTTCAACATTTCTGTGAGGGGAGCAAGCACCTCCAAAGGCACTGGAGAAGAAACGTAAGTAGCAGTGAGCGGTGCCATATGAGGCAAGCACAGACTGACGGGTGCAGCACCCATAGCCAGTGCTGGCCACACACCATGGGCACTGCCGGGCAGCGCTGGCAGAGCTCAGGAACATCGTTAGCCGGTTTTAAAATCCCAGGAGGAGCCTTCAACTTGCACCTCTCGAAGACTTCTTTTTAAATGACAACTGAAAACTAAGGGGAAAAAATGTTTTCTGCAAGCAACCAGGCAAGAACTGACAGAGCAGGTGTGGCCAAGATGTGACTGTCAGCGCAACGTATTCACCCCAGGTTGTGGGTCCCTCGCTCACTGGCTCAAAATAGAAACTCAGACCTTGCAAGCACTCAGTCTCAGAGTTTACAAATTTCTCTCTTATTGCAGAGGACAGGTAGACTTAATAATTGACATGAGCTCGTAGCCCTTATAGCTCTTGTGTCTACTTCCATTATTTCTTCTCCGTTTCTTCTCTCCCAAGCATACTAAATATACCCAAAAATAAAAATTTCTGTATAAGTTCAGTATTTTGCAGTGAGAAGGATCTCACACTAGTTAACTATATCTTACAAGCTGCTGAATCTAGAGCCGTGATAGCTCCCCCCTTTACATTAAATCATTATGGTGGCTGCAATGTCCCCCAGTTTGATGGTTGAGTATATAATTTACATTGAGTTCTGGCATACACTAATGTGACTTCATCAAAGGCTGTTAATGAAATCTAGCTCTGGTCAAATTCACCAACGCTAGCCAACTGTGAAGGTCGTGCCTGAAGAAAACTACAAATATATCTCAAAAGGAAAATGTAAAAAATACTCTAAGTAGTCTCTTCTGAAATAAGGGCAGTTTTCAAAAAGATAAGACAGGCTTTTTAAGAGGTTTTATTTTATATTCAGTTATTATGGCCTTTACCATTGTCAGCTGAAGCTACAACTCGCGGACCAACCTGATACAGTTAACCCAGACTAAGGAATGTACTGCTTGAGTTAATTTTCCTATACTTTCAGAGTATTTTTAGATACAGGAGAGGAAAAAGTGATAGCTTGTTAGAACAACGGAAGCACATATAGATCATATTGAAAGGAAGTGCAACCTAGAAACAGAAGATTTAGATAAGCTACTACAAAATGAAAAAGGAAAAAAGAAACAAGCATAAACACTTCTTTAAATGTTTTGAAGCTGCACAAGCAGGAGAACATGTGAAATGAGCGTTTTTATTTGACCATGAAACTTGTTCTATTTTAACAGTGTTACACTGCATTTTCTCAGGAGATACAACATGCCTGTATGCATACTGTATTTCTTCTAAAAATTCATCTGTCAGCAAGCTATGTCTTCAGTCACATGCAGCATTGTAAATTATTTCACTTACACGTATCATTAACGGGAATGTGACAGAGCCAGGCCTCAGGAATCTGATTCTAGTTATACATGGCCAGTGGTCAACTCATCAATGCAAACAGGCAAAGAGAAGGACTACAAAGCATAAGCATTTGATTCTTTTTTTTTTTAAAAGCACAGCTCTGAAGGCACTCCTCAAATTAAACTCCCACCACTGCATCATTAATTTCCCTAGGATAATATGCTTCTGTGATTTTTAGAACAAAGAACAGCAAAGCAATGAATCCTGCACACCAATAAAACCAATGGGGTTTCACACAATCCCTCAGTTTTGCCTTTAGTTACAGAGTTTACTGATCACTTAAAAAGACAAGGGCCACTATGTCTAACTTCATTACCACCAGGCTAACGCTGGGAGCACATCAAACTGCCTGGTCTTTACAGGAGACCTTAATGGCATCTGCTTCTCTTCAGCCAGCAACAATCCTCTATGCCCTCATACCACTGCCAACATTAGTGTAAAAGTTTTCTTAACTTAACACCCCAATAATTTATATCACCTCTGCGTGAAGTATGATCTAAACTTATGATTCATAAAATTGAAAACACATAAGAACAAAAAGTGATAACGCCAACAAAATGAGGCACTGTTGATTCTTCTGTAAATGGGACTGACATTTTCCATGGGAATTTTCTTGTTCTAAATAATCTCACATCATAAAATCCTCACAGTAATTTATTCATGCCTTAAAAAAACCCCACAGTAGTTGTTAGGAAATATTTTAAATTGAAAAAGTAACAGTATGATTACATGTTTCATGATATATATTATTAATTTTTAATATTAATATACTTATATTATGAATATATCATATATATTAATGATTATATATAATTTATGCTATATATGATATATCTATCATATATAAAATAAATGTTTCATCAATAACTGTATCAAGAAGAAGCAAGAGAAAGAGTTTTAGGGTCTCCAAACTTCAGAAAGAATTAATAAAAAAAAAAGGAAAAAAGAAGGAGTTGAGGAAAGCATTGATTCTGCCTTTTGAACAGATTACAAGTTACTGAAAAACTGAGGTTACTTGTAAATGAGCAAGACATATACCAAGGCAAAGTTGCCTTTGAAAACTACATTGGTAGAAAAAAATTTGTACCACTTTGGCACTCTGGATCATACATTGCAATGCTTTCGATCCAGTATGCAACGCTCTCATGCTAAGTATGACTTTGCTTGGAATGACAAATGCAGGATTCTCTCTCCCTCAGT
>JAHREE010000480.1:13791495-13875257 GCA_033628505.1 Tringa tobata
ACCTTTTATTAACCAAGTTCATGTGCTGCTAAATTCTTCTTCTTCAGCATACTTACAAAGCTTTCATAAAGCCCAATCACACCTTAAACATGGGCAGGTTGTCAGGGTCACAAATAAAGCACACTGCAGGCAGACACCGTGATGGCTCCATGCAAAGCTGACTTCACTGCTCTCTACCCCATTCCCTGAATCTAGCAGGAGGGAGGTTCATTAGCTAGCACTTGGTGAACACTGCCAGGCCTGGCCTGGCCCTATCTTGTATCCCAGGGGGGCTTCTTTGATGAGGTGGCATTAGCACACAGCTCAGCTGCTCCCGGTCCTGCACGTTAACAAAGCTCGGCACATGAGTTAATAAGACCACCCCGAAAGAGAAGTCAAGCAGGGTACCATGCAGGCTTTGAAGAAGTCAGCAATGGCCAAGGGGTAATACAATCTAGGGTTTTCCTTTACTTAGATTATCCCAGCTCTTCACCAACCTCCTAATACAGAATCCAGTTTGCAGTCTACTGTAAAATTGCCAATCTACTACCAATTCCCCCTCAGCGTAACTAGCTGAAGAAGTCTCCATCATGCCTTTGCAGCATCTCCCCTTCTGCTGTACCCCTGTAACTCAGGGCGGATATGGGGGTAGGTGCTGTGCTATAAATCAGGCCACTGAAATGGGCTAGGTTAAGAAAAAAAGCTTTGTGGGCCACAAAGATGTAATTCTTGAAGCGTCTGGTTCTACAGACAATGGGACAAGCACATCTCAGTGCATCGTGTAACTATGCCCGTAGCAGAACTCCAGGCTGTGGAAGCCTCCTAACACTTCTCAGCATATCAGTAAGCCTATGCAAATCTAATTGTTCACTTAAAGGAAGGATTTAGCAGATTTTTCTTTGGTTGTTACTTCATTAGGAAACAATGCATTTCTTTGTTTGTTTCCCTAAAGAACACACCTTACAATAATCAATCCTTTTTTTTTTTTTTTAAAAAAAAAAAGTTTCTCTCCTCCAGTTTATTAGAAACAGCTCAATTTGCTTTCTAGTCTCTCATTATTTCTAATTTACATAGTGATAGTTTTGCAGGCTTTGGAACAAAGAGTGCCCCCTAAAAAGATGGTCTGTTTCAATTTGTCAGAAAGTGAAGTTTTTCCCCATGTGTTAATCTCAGGACTTTCATTTTATGTCACATAGAACAATCCCATAAAAAATATGCCTTCTCTTTTACTAATCCCTTTAAACAAAGCTGGGTGATTTTTGAAAGCATCCTTTAACAAATCCAGTATTACGTTGAGGTATTTATGTATTTGCCAAAGCTTCCTTTTTTTTTTAAGCAAACTGATGGCACAATGACAGCATCAGTCTCTTAGTTTAAATAAGAATTAGCAATTTCTTTTTACTTTACTGTGAGTAACTGAAAACCTGAAAAGCCTCCCCTGTCTTGTTCTCTAAAATAATATTTTCTTAGGAAAACAAGGCCAATTAAACAGATGGATGTACAAACAGAGGAATAAGCCTTTAAGTAAAGTACCGGTTCTTGCAGGCAGCTAACCTCACTGGAAATCACTTTCTGGTGGGTGGCAAAGGAGGAAAAAAAAGAATCGTGTCTGCAGAATATTAGGAAATAATGACCATAAAGCTTCAAGTTTTAGCCAGTGACAGAATTTAGAACTTTAGGATGAAAACTTCTTTAAACCAACACCAAGAATTAAGAAATAACACGTACCTTATCTACTGGGAGAAAGTCATTTTCAACCTCTATTGACCTTGGTCGTAGCTTTATGGGTTTGTCTTTGAAGATATCTCCAAAGCCTACACCCTTGACCTTTTTGGGCTGGATTGTCGTGCCTCCATTGGCTCCTTCCGATTTTGTGCTGCAAGAGTCACCACCATCACTCTCAGAGCCTGTAGCATCTTTTAGGCCTGTGAAACGAAGGGATGAAAGACGAAATCTTAGGTGTGAAGCTCACTATTTTCAAAACAGATCGTGACTGGAAAATAATCCCTCTCATCCTCTAAAGGAAAATGAAACCACAAGAAACAGGTAGAGAAGATGCTCTCTGTGCCATGCGGTCATTTTTGAGTTTTAAAATCACATTATTTCATCACATTGGTGTAACAGTTAGAATTTACACCAATCCACAAAACATGCATACTCCAGCATCCAAACTTCATGAATGAAGACAGCCATTCCTTGAGTACCAAGAAAATCCTTCTTCCTCAGATAAAAATTATTTGGAAGAGACCTCAATAAACAAAAGAGTTAAATTCAGTTGTAGGGCAGCTATTGTGTAAAGCCACTTAAAGCTAACAAGCAGTAAGACCAGGCACAAATCTCTGTGACTCATATCAAGCCCATTTTGCAATTAGTATCTAAAGCTACATTACCTAACTGGGAAATTTAAAGCTGAAAGCTGTTTAAACAAATTTGCAATCAAATAAGCTGCATAATATGTTCCCTGCTGAAAATTAAATCTCTCTGCAGCATAGACAGCCTCATAAGAAAAGCACCCATGCACACTATCCTCTAGGAATATAATAAATCAAAACTGACATTCTGATTTGCATTACTTCTCTCAGTGAATAGGAAAATTTATCTGTGCTTATCTGAAAGCAGAGGCCACAGATGCAATATGGTGATGCTTCAGCCACTTTGCAGAACAGTGCAGAATCAGGCCAAACAGTCACTGGCAGGAAAGTGACCCACTGAAGTTTCCTCTGAAATTGCAATGGTACCCTGGATTATTTCAATCTTCCCTCCTACATTACAGACTGACTTAACTATGTTTCCAGGAGAACCACAGTAATTGTTAGTACTACAGCACTAATTCTATCTAATAATAGATAGATGCTTAACTCAAATGCTTACATTCCCCTCATAAGAATTCGTGGTGCTAAAGATGTAGATCTTAGAAGTCAAAGAAATGAAAACTTCAAGTAAGCTTATCTTAGTTATTTTTATATCAAGGTCCACAAAGTGATTGCAATGGATTTTCATCATAAGAGGCTGCTAGTACAGAAAAAAAGATTATTCTTTAAAATCTAGACACCTAAAATCAAGTAGTGATTATATGCCAATCTCTTTCCCTCTTCCCTTTGGTAAGCAATGTTACAAAAAAATTATCTGTATTTCTGCCAAAAGGAAAGAAATGGCACTAAGATCAGGCAAAGTCTACTGGATCCCTATAAAAGGGCGTAGAGCATGTGGGAAGTTTTATAAAATTTTCGTAATGCTTCAGTTTCTACAATTCTCTGATGTGTACAAACAACAAAAACAGAATAAAGCAGTGTTCCTGAGTGGAAAGAATCTGAATATAATTTCCAGCCTACACTAGAGCAACCCTTCAAAACCAAATTGAGGAATTACCTAAAGAAAAAATATTTTGATGATGTCAATAAAAATCTTTATGAATAACATTTTTATTATTGACACTTGAATCCTTTGGTTTTGCCTCCCTGACTCAGGTGGTTTTAACAAGCAGTCTCCATCCAAGATCTTTCTGGCATGGTGATGAGCAGTGAGTTGTTTTGGGGGAGACTTCTTGTCTTCTGGTAATTCACTGTTTAGGAACACGACTACCCAGTAAAACATAGCCATCTTCTTCAAGAGCTACTTTAAGTTTCTCTGAAACCACTGCAAGTCCTGAGGCCTGCAGGCACAACCTCATGATGAAGGACACAAGGAGCTCACCTGTTAAATTGGTTTCAACACCAGAGTGCTGCTAGGAAATGAAATCAGGAATTACGTGTCACAATTCTTACCAAACCTGTTAAAGCAGAAAAGTCTCATACGATGCTCAGAATTTTTCTATATCCAAAAGATGAAAGGAGTATGAATGTAGATTTAGAGAAAGTTCCCAAACAAAAGACTAAACACTAAGCAAAATGCTTAGGCTCTCTTCCTGAGTGGACGCTACATCTACCTATTGAATATAAGTAACATTTCTGTTTCTTTGAGTGTTCAATTTAGATAGCACTGAACAAGTTATTTATTCCATAAACTGTGCAGGACTGTAATTTTTAAGAATTCTAAATGATAACATTACAATTCTGTTCTTAAATATGCTGAGTCTTGATCTCTTTACTTGAACTTTTTATTTTCCCAGGAAGGGCCAGGGGAAAACTTCAAATCTGGTTTCACTGGTTTACCATGGTAGTTAGAATGTTAGTATTCCTGCCATCAGTAAAGTAACTTCTATATGCTCCTTCTATTCCAGAAATCGTGAAAGCAATAATCAGAGAATTCAAGCATTCACAGTGACCCTGCTCTGTGCTGTGGTTGGTGGAAGTGGTTATCCATAGCAGAGCCATTCCACAATGCAGAGGCACTCAGAGACGCAAGGGTATAACCCTCTTCAGGCAACATGGCCAAGTCACTGCGTCTTTTTATTCCTTCACCTTGTTGTTACTTGGGCAGTAACAGAAGAAGCTGTAAGTTCTGCTAGCTGGACCTTCCCCAGCTTTGCAAAATATGGGTCACTAGGGCCTCGGCTGAGACAGAGGCTGGAACCAAACTTATTTACTACTTCTAAATGCAAAGAGAATGTTCACCAACTGACTACACTGAGTCTCAAATAATATTTCTGAGTATAAAACATCCACTTAAATAAATCACAGTGATCATTGTTTCTTTGCTGAACAAAAGATCTTCTTAATATGGGATGGGAAAATCATTCTCTGGCAAAGGTTTCTTCTTTCATCCTTGCCAAAATCTCCTCAAACTACTTTGTGATGGAGGGAAGGAGCAATGCTGAGAATTCCCTCCACAAGTAACTGAATTTTACCTGATAGAATCCATGACCACTCTTAGCCACTCCCTGAAATGAACAGAAAAGCTACCTTTAAAATAAATAATTAAAATGGGTTTTCTGCATCTCTAATTGTGAGAGAAGAGTACTCAGATGTTGACCAGTGGATGGAAGTAAAATATGGAAATAATTATGGGAATTACTCAACAGGTTTCACATGGACTTCCAGACCTTTGAAACCTCCATGAAAGAGAGATCAGAAGCCTCAAGGGGCTCCAATAAGAACTAGGGTCTTGTTTCTGGGTCATGACTTGGTTTTTATTATGGCATCCTCATCTTTTATGGCCATTCTTCTATGATGAGACATCACACCTTGTAACAGGAACCTCACCTCAGGCTTACAACAGATCACCCATCTCTGCTTCGTGATAATCCAAGAGTCATTTCATTTTCTATGCTGCCACAGACCTTTGTCTCAGTTTACAGTTCTCATAATGAAAGCAACATAGGAAATAACAGCAGGTTTTTTTAATATTTTTTTTTCAAATGAGGACAGAATGGACTGAAGTGATGCCTGTCCAAACTAAACTGTATTTGAGTGGCCGGATACAGAGGCCAGCTTTACAAAGCTCCTTCAAAGTTAAAAGAATTCAGAATTCCAGATCAACTGGGAAAACTACATCATTTATTATTTTTTGACTGACACAAACTGAGGAGCCCTCTGGACATAAATAAATAAACAAATAAATAAAGAAAGAAAGATGCTTTTCCAAGACCTAGTCTGCTCTTGCTCTTACTTCACAGCTGAGGGCAAGAGGCAAAGGTAACAGGACATGCAGTGCAGTGGAAACAGAACAAATTGGATAAAATGAAGGTCTTCAGTAACATTAAAAAACTATAATGCAGTACTTAAGCACAAAACAGTCCCACAGAAAATAATCTAACATGCTCTTACTCTTAAAAACATGCTAAGGAGACTCTCTCTTACCTTCCTCCCAAGGTACATGAAACATAAACCTCTGATTTGTACAGATAAAAACTTGTAAGCAAGTTTGCAACACTATGCCCGCCCCTTGCCTGATGCATTCTCTCATTTATTTTTTCACTGGATTATTCAGTTATATTTATTTATATATATCAGCATACATATGTCAGCAATTGTCTCAGAGCAATCCTGCAAAATGCAGCTGTGCTGCCCTCCCTAGTGATCCCTCCTCTTAAAAGTGGAAAAATGTCCCTCTTCCAACCACCCTCCTTTTTTCCTGCCCTCCCCATCTCTCCCCCTCTCCCCAGCTTTTCATGGCTTTTTCATCACTACTGCAAACAGCTTAGTAGAAGAACAGAGCTGGGGGTGTGTGTGCAGTTTTCCCACAAGACACATGTAGCCTATAGATACAGATGGGAACCAAGCAGACAAGCAGAAACCCGAGTGACCTAGACTGTCAGATTATGAATTTTAAACCTGAAATTTTCTGCAAGAAGAGCTACAGTTAGCAGGGAGGTCAGGCTGCTAAATGGGCATTAAAAACTGGAGAGCATTTCAGCTGGCAGAGTCATCTGCTGCTGCTGACCCATACCCACACAGTCTGAAACAGCTGTGGCAGAGCTATGAAATTAAGCACTAAGGTAAGGCCAGAGGCTCAGCAAACTGCTGACCTCAAAAGCACTGAGCACATCTTTTGCTTTCTTTTAAGTCTCATCAGCAAATACATCAAATATAGCCAGGACAGTATAGCTACAGTAGTCAGGCCTGTCACTCTTTCCATTTTTTTTTAATTTTAAATTTTTAACAGTAACTTTTAGAGAGTCTTGTCAGCATCTGGAGAGCTGACAGGCTAAGTACATAATATCAACAAGGTGTTCAGTAATGTTGCCTACTATCACACCAGTCCTCACAGTAGGAAAATTTTTCAGATCTTTAACACTTCTCAGGAAGGAGGTAAGTCTTTTGGGTGTGTCACTTTCCATTTCTGGCTCTATAAGCAAAGACACCATTCTTTTACTTGGCTTTATTGTTGCTGAATCATCTGCACCACAAGGTAGAGCTCAAATCTGAGTGTTAGGTACACTTTTATAGTAAGCTCCTCAAAGTCTAAACAAGGGCAAAATCAGCAGCAAAATGTTAAAATTCCCAGGAGCCAATCATTCTTAATTTTTGGCTGGGACAAGATATGGGACTACCAACATAAGGCCATTTAAAAACACTCAGAGCTCTAAGATTCTCTGTTGCTTCATGCTCCTTACAAATGCAAGATAATTTTGTATTCATGAAGATTAAATTCTCACAACACTGCCTGGAGGAATTTCACACTTCACACACACTTTTTCCTATATGGGTATGTAAGAGAGATTAGTTTTTTCAAGACATTTCAAACACGCCACAATCCTGTTATGCCAGTTACAGGTCTTTTGAGACCAACATTCTGAAATGTACCAGAACAGATTAGCTCAAATAGGGATTAAAAAGAGACCACAACATCAGACCTAATTTACCAATGGCCCCAGAGCTGCTCTGGCATCAAACCAAGATTCTAAATCAGAAAGATATTTAGGGATGATAAAGGACTGTGTAAACTAAAGCTGTTAAAACAAAAATAAACAGTTGCGATAAAATTAACTCCATTCAAAGCAGGAAACAAATTGTTTCTAAATAGCTTAAAATGGCAGGAAAAAGGGGGAATACATCGTGAGCTTTACAGAGCTTTCTATTTTGAGCTGTTATTTAGCAATGAAATTTTTTGTTCTTTATTCTGGATTGTTCTCCCTGCAGACAATTTATGGCACTGGGCAAAAAATGGACCACTTCGACGATGTATAAGCCAACGATGCTCTAGCACTAAATGCTTCTCGGGCTAGCTCTGTTAAGCAATGTAAAGGTCAGCTGTTCAGAGGCACACACCTGAAACGATGCAAAGGATCTCCTGATTTGGTCTGGCAGCCAGAGAGAAACGCTGTCAACTGTATTTAATAGAACAAAGAACTGTGTAAATGGAGCTTATTGAGATTTTTGCCTTTTACAGAAGGGAAGGAAGGCGAGGGGAAATATGTCCTTTCCTTCTATTTAGAAAATGACAGTGTGGAACGCCCGAGTGACTGATCTGAATGACAAAGAAGGTGAAGTTATACACGGCAATTGCAGTAGATGAGACAGGAACTGTCCTTCTTCCTTTTCCTCAAATACTGACAAAGACAGAAAAAATACCCACAGCCTATGAAATATTTATCTTGAGCTGTATTTTGCTGAAACCACCCCCAATAACATTGCGTAGCATCATTAAAAAAATCAAAACCAGAACAGGAGGTTTGATTTTAAATATTACTGTAAAACAAAGCCATGTTGATCCTTTCTAGTTTAAAGGTTATTAAATTCATGCGTTTGAAAAACAAATATATGCTTTTTTACCAAGAGTGGTTATGCATGTACAAGTGGCTGAGGCGGACTATCTCAGTCATTATATATTATTCTCTGTTATATTCCTTGAAGAAATGTAACCGTGTAATCTAAACATTTTGTCATTTCCTTTCAGCATGTTTGTTGTCCTTAGCACAACAGTTCTTGCCAAGTAAGAAACAGCCCCAAGATTTTTATGCTTGCACAAGAAATCATGCAGGGAAAAGGGGAGTGGTGTCCAGCACCAGGAAGCGGCATGCATTAAGGGCAACATAGCTCAAGCATCTTCTGCAGCATGAACACAGAGCCATCAATAAGGAAGTCGGTGGCTTCCCCTCATCCCCAGCCCTCTCCCTGAGTACTGTAAGAGCGAATAGAAACAATCATTCATTCAGGAGCTCTAGGACTGTACCATCGTCACCTTCATTTCGGAACTATTTTTTCACCATCCTTGTTCTCACCAAGCACAGGAACATGTTATTACACATGAAGGATCCACACCCAACAGGATTCTTTAACTTCCACTCACCAAAAAAAGGTCTTTTGTGAGACACATGGAAAACCACTTGGGAGTGGGAGTCCGAATCAACAGAAAGACTTAACATGTTTTGCCCCAGTCAACGTAATTCTTCCACCCACCATCCCAATCCCTTGCCATCTGTACATTCCTCCTCCAGAAAAAGGATGCTTATTTTTAATCATAAAAATTTCCCTCACCCAATTTTAGCATTGTAATTTCTCAGATTTTATTTTGAATTGTAGCAGATGCGTATTTAACATATGTTCTTCTCCGTAAGCAAGTTATAAGAAGTTGAGGTGAAATAAAAAATTGCAACTGCCCTCTTCAGAACTGAAAAAATCCACATTTGGGTTTCTCATTTAACTTTGCTCACATTCAGACATTCTTATATGGGGTTAATAACATCATAAATAAATCAGCCATATTGATTTCTTTGAAAACTCTGCCCAGGCATGGTTCCTCAATGATTAGAGGGGAAAAAAAAAAGTAAGGAAAAGCAGTGGAGCAATAGAAAACACAATTAAGGTTACTCACGAATATCTGTTTCAACGATCCTGTCTCATCTTCTTCCATTATATCTAATATCTATTACTGACAGCATTGTGGATCCACATATAAGGAAAGAGAGGCAAATATTTGTCAAATCAAGCATTGTATGTGCCCTGTTCCTCAGTTACAGGATCTTCGAAGAAAAAGAAAGCGAAGGAAGAAAGAGAAATTAAACCAGTAAAAATACAAAAAAATTAAAAATCCAAGAAGCGTTTTTTGCGGAGGTGCCGGAAAGTTGCAGGATGAGAGAAAAGAGGGCTGTGATCAACAAAACAAGTAAGTAAGTTTTTGTTGCTGTTTGTCCCTCTTCGCTCAGCACACGCAGTAGCAAAAATTTTCTGACAGCAGGTTAATGAGCAGAATGCCAAAGGAGTTGGAATTATTGCTAAGTGGAGCCTGGCATACCTAATGACCAAAAAAGCCATGTCAGCATATGAAGGCAAGGCTGAGTGCTTATGCAGGAGACAACCTTGCATATTTCAGTGAAAGGTGTCTCTAGAAGCAGCTACACACTAATTCAACAACACTTAGCTGGCCTTGGTTAAGTAAGAAAATTTCTCTTCAACAAAGCAGTCGCGAAACGGCTTTCAAAATAAAAGTATTTTAGCACTAAGCATATGTTTGTAAAGTAAAAGCTCTAAGCTTGCTTCGGAAGTTGAGCAATGCTTCATGCAGTGTGATACAGGTGAATCCAAGCACTCTGTGGGCATAACTAATCTAAAGCTATGAATTGACTCAAGCTGAACTCATGGAGAAATCGGAAAGCTGAAATCAGAGCAGCTGTGTGTTTAAAACAACTTTAAACAGACATCCCTAAACAAAAACAATTTTGTGGAATGCCTCCAAATGATTTTCACTGGGGACATAAGCACATGGATATTTGTCTAAAAATAAGGACCACAGACATGAAATGGAAGGAGCTGGCCACACCTTCAGTAGGACTGCTCCAGAAGAACATGATGATGCAGGAAGTGAGCTGCCAACAGAAGTAGCAGGAAGAATAACGAACCCTCCTTTTTGCATGTTAGTTTAGGAGATAACAGCTCTGATAGTATCAGCAATGCCAAGCCTCATTTTGTTTAAAACTTTCCCAGATGACTTGATTTTGAGTACTGCCCATTTCAGTCCCAGTTTCAATGCAGAAAACAACAAACAGGCCACAAATGTAGCTGGACATCTGGCCTTCTAAGATGCAGTTTTACACAGAAAGCAAAATACCTCTGCAGCATGAAAAAACCATGCACGTCTCAACCAAATGCCAAGGGAGGTAGCATTAAACAAGACATCTTTGTTCAGCTTTAAAACCAATGTTCAGATGGGTGTTTGCCCAGAGCAATGTGAGATAATCCACTGTGGGTTAAGCTGTCTTCTTGCAGCTGGTTGTCAAGCATACCTATAGGTACCTATCCAATCCTGCACCCTGTGAAATCAGTCTGATAAAATGGATTTTCTGTGGTATGGCATGACTATGGGCCAGTATTATTTACAAGGAGAAATAAATACAGGACTCTGGCACAACTAGAAAGGTGACTGAATTCTTCTGGACTTCACTTATGTTCACCCTAAATGACTTGAGAAAAGAGGAAGGGCCATTTGACACTTAATGAAAAATGGGTTGGGCATGGAGAGCAGGATTCAGGAAAACTCTGAAATGTAATGTTAGGGCAAAACTGTCCGGAAAGATTAATGTTGTGAAATTAAAGACTCCAAAGGCAAACCTTCCATCTGATTCGAAGCTAGAAGTCAGAAATCAAGCATACTGGATATTTACTTTGTAAATCCTTTCTATGATCATCAGATTGGCGGATTCAAGGACATGATGGTCTAAGAACTCTCCAAGAAGCATGCTATTTGAGTGATGCATAAGCACTCGTGAAGACCATAAGGTGAGAAGCCGCAGAAAAATATGAAGATCACCAACGACATGGTCTGCTCCAGTCAAAGCAAGAGCTTGGTTGGAAACTTGAGAAGAGCTGTAGAAAAGAGACAAATTCTGGTAGACAGGAAGATAATTCTAAATGAGGAAATACTCTGCTGAGTATATGAGCTGCACACATCCACAAAAGTTTTTGTTTAAAAAAGAAGGTGTAAATGCAAGTTATCAGAAGACTATCACTTCAACTGCTTCACCCTTTTCTGTGAATGTGCATAAGACAGAAGTCCTCAGAGGTAGGAGAGCAAACACCCCCAACCCAGAAAGGAGGAAGAAGGGCAGCACAGCTTGGATCTTCTGAAGAGAAAGCTGTCTGGGACAAAAGTAAATGCCAAAGTTAGCACAACATACTGTTCACCGGAGGACAGGACTGAACACTTTGCACTTAGTCACACTGAATGTGACTCAGTAGCATCTCTTTCTGCGAGATTTCTCGACAAGGAAGCAGGTGGAAGGACAGATTTCTGTCCTTCTTGCTTCCTCTGTCTTGCGTCTGATGTCACCATCCTGTATTCTTCTGTATTAACAGGGTAGTAAAAGCATATGAAAAGCAGCATGTTCCCTGTTTCTGAAACGCAGAAGGCAAAATCCTGAACATGAAATGAAAGTAGGTTTACATCTTTTAGCTTCCTTGGCAGAAAAAATGTATCAACCAAAATGCTGTGAGTAATAGCTGTCAAAGTCTGAACGCCAAATGAAGAGCATGCATTAAGTTTTAGGAAAAAAAAACAAAAAACCCCACAACACCCAAGAAACCAAAAACTCAAACCAACCAAAACCCGCAATGTTCTTTAAGAAAAGCAAAGCATATTTAATGAATTCAGCAATCACAATAGGAACTTTATTCTTCAAGCAGGACTTTTAATTCAAAGATTTGTGGTTATTATCGATAGTCTTCATGTTTCAGGTGGTAAAGATTATGGGACTAAATGGTCTTAATTTCAAACCATAACCGAGACCCAAGCATCCAATTCACAATTTATTGTGGGCTTACACACGTACATTATATGGACATATAACATACACATGCATAGAAGGAACAAGTGCATTCTCATTGCATTAAGGCTAGGCAGTTCAGCAGCAGCAAACTGACTTTAGCTTACAGACAGATATATGCATGTAGAGTAGCCATAAGTGAGTAGCAGTGGCACATTTTACAAGTGTAGATAAATCAAACAAGTACTGAGGGCTAAAGCTATTGCTTGTTGATTTTGAAACACACTCACTGTTATAGCGTCTGTAGCTGTCAATCTTTGCCGGTGCCACTCTGTACAGAATTGTCCCTTCAAAGGCAGATTTTCCTGACAGCAGGCAAGAGAAGGAAAGAGGAGAAAACAAGAGAAGGGGCAGGGTGGGGGTGAAGAGATCGAATGATGGTAAAAAGAAGGGAAAGGAAGAGGATTTAATCTGTATTTTCAGTCACTAATATTTTTAAAGCCTCATTAGCAAAACAACGAGAATTTTAACAAAAGTATCTGATTGTACATGAAGTTAAAATATTCTTACTGCATGTATTTCAGATAAAAGAATCTCATGATTTTGCTAAAGCTGTTCCTTGCAATGTCCAACAGAATGCATTTTTTCTTAGATTTTGTCTGTTGTCCGTTAAGTTGTGGGACCTGCAACTGAAATTATTTGTCTGTCTTACTCAACCTCCTCATGGAGCACACGGGAAGCCTGAAAAAAGTTATTACTGCAATGATGTACTCACAGTGGCTCAACACTCCTGATGCAGATGTAGCGCACTCGAACAAGCACAGCTGACATCCAAACAGGGCACTGAAATACTCACATTTCTTTAATACACCAGGATCCTGTGAGCATCAGAAATACTGCATCTTTCCAAGATGACTTATTAAATATGTTTTGGACATGGAAACTGGTGTTAAACGATGCTTAGTTGAAGGAATAGGACCTGAATAAATCAGTTTTTCAGCCAACAGCTTAATTAGGTGTTTTGAGTTGGCACACATTAACAAAAACAAAAATACTAAAATTAAAAAAAAAGCAACAAAACAACAAAAAACCCCAAACAAATCCCACTTCCCATCTTAGATCTTTAATATAACATTTTTATTATCAAAACCATTAATGTCTTGGGGTTTTGGTTTTTTTTGATAGCAAGATAACTCACGCTCTGACATTTGTGATATGAAATTAAAGTGAAGGTAAAGGCATGAGCAGCTGAGGTGTTTTCTGTTGGCATTTTTTGAAAGCTGAGGTACCCAGGAAAGCCCAAGAATATACCAATGTCAGCTTGTTGCCAATCTCACCTGGGTATACCATCACAAAAATTAATGTCTTCAGTAAAATATTAAAGCAAAATAGCCAGTACACATGAATTTTCCCAACACAGCATCATACCCATTTTAGTACTAAAAATGTGATTTCTTTCCCCCACATATCATTCTGTTGGACTTTCAGAAAATAAAAGGCTATACTCATTTATGTATTGCAAAAAACTGCTTCATTGTTTTGTTCTTGCAGTTTAAGTAACAACAAAAGTTTTTCCTTGCCTTATTTTTACCTAATGAGAAAACAAAAAAGCCACAAATCCATCTTTCCATCTCGTTTTTACAAAATACCATTAAAAGAATGTTATTAAAACAGTCAAACAACAATTAAGAAATCACTTTAAAGAAAGGTATGTTAAGCTTCATGATATTGAGGAGAGCCAGAGAGACAGTAAGGGACATTAAAATTTTAAGAACTCAAAATACAGGAGGTTGCCTGCCTGAACTATCAGCTGATGAGTCTATCATCAGTTTTAGCTCCAGCAGTCATGGATTCTCAGTGGCCATTAATAACTGGTTCTAAAAATACTTGATACATACCATGATGCCAATTCCCAAACAGACACATACCAGAGAAAGTAAGGTATAAGAGGCCACCTTTAAATGTCGTCATGACATTGCCATGAACACACTAAAATGCTTTTGAAATAATCTCCTTAATACTAAGTTGTGATTCTCTAATATGATTTGACTACATGACAACTTTTTGTTTCCTGGCAGGGTGTAATAGCAAGATGTGGTATTGAAAATATTCTTAAAATGAATACTAGTTATCTGAGAAATCTAGAAAACAATCTTATAATTCATGTATCCGTTTAATATAGTAATTGAATTATAATGCAGTCTTCCTGTTCGTGCTGTAACAGTTGGTCAAAGAATTTAATTTAAGAGGATGCTTTAAAGAACAAGGAACCCTTTACTCTAAGGGTACCTAATCCTGTCCATACTTACATTCTGAAACATGCCTTTGAAGACAAAAAATTTGGCAGTCACCTTACAGATGGGACAAATACTTTAAAAACAAACAAACAAACAGACCCCCAAACTCAGAATCTTTTGATCTTCTAACAGTCTCACTTTCCAATTTGCTGAGCACCCACCATCTGAGGGGAAGCACAGGTCAGTATTCAGAAATATTTAGGCACTTCCAAAACTAACCCCAGGCATTTTCAAAATAGGGGCTTTTCGTTCGGAAGAAACTTCTGAGGTTACTTTACGGCAGAGTGTGAAAAGAAACAAAGATAATTCCTTCTGGCCATTTATTCTGATCTGCCATAACTTTTACATGGACACAACAAAACCAATAAAAAGAGACAAAACCTTTCTCCCCATTGGGCTTGTGCAGGTCATAAAAGAAGGGCAGAGAAATAAGCATTTTTATTAACCTTATTCCTAACAAGCCAAGTTATATAATTTTTCTCTTCTGTACTTCTTCCACTTTGAGTTCACCAAAAATTGCATTTGCTCTTCCAAAAAGGCTCTCTTTAGAGAGGGTCAGTAAAATATGATTAAAAGATCAAGTTTAACTAAGTTTAACCAAAGCATTAAATTTAACTATTAACTAAAAAATACTCTTGGTGTTTGCACAGTGCCCCTTCTCTGAAGACCCCATGCTTCCTTCCTATATCTTGCAGTAACCCTACCAAGTATTACCTTATCCATTGTATAATGGGTTGAAGCATTCAAGGTTTCTGCTCAAGATTAGAGAGCCGTACCCCAACCCTTTCTAGGCCCCTCTAGAAGCTGTGTAGAACCTCAGAGACCACCTAAGGTTCTGGTTTAATGCACAGGTACAGCTCCTTGCACCTGACTGCTAACTTATCTAGAATTCATATTCAAGGTTTCGGCCTTACAAAGTCCTATGATACAGACATATTCAAACAATATTTCCAGTGAAACAAAAAGGAGTTATTGCAGAGTTGAAGTGCTGTCATGTCTTGTCATTCACAGAGGAAGGAGTTGATCTAGAGGCATGAATGTACACCCTTTTGAGATGTTGCCCAGAGCATTTCAACAGTAATGCTAGCCTCATGCCCAAATCATCCAGGGTTTACTTGTTCAATTTTTATTTTGCTGGTTTAAGACTAAGCACAGATAGTTGGAATGAGATTATCATTCCTAGTCAGTTGTATAAACTTGCTGAAATTTTGCAATCTCATTATGGAGAATTTCAAATCCAGATAGTCAGTGTACCTGACTAGAGCTTCATAAAGCACTGAGTGTCAGAGAGCAACACTTTTAACAATTACATAAACCATATAGAAAGAACTAAGTTGATGTATATTTCCCATAACTCTGCTAGGAAATGCAGTTCTTAAATTGATAATTTTACTTTAAGAAAAATAAATTTAAAAGTATTAAAACCCCCATAAGAATCTCAACATTCCTTGAGTCCCTGTCTCCCTCCCTGAAGTTTAAAGTGTTATTCTGTTTTACAGGTATTTTGCTATTTAGAAAATAGCTCCTAATAACACATCATCTCAGCTAGCCACAAAGCACCTCCAAAGACTTAAATTACATACAAGAAAGAAGAAAACCCATCTCAGCTATAGTTATCTTCAATTTAGTTAAAGAGACAAAAACGGTATCTGTGTTACTGATATCTTCCCAGGTTTTAGGTTCCACTGACAGTCGGAACCTCGACACAAAACTGAGCTTGAACTAAGCATGTGCCATTATGGACATCAAAGAAACATGTGAATGCTTTGTGGCTGCTTTTACACACTCCAATGTATATTTTTGATAAAAGACATTTTTAGGATATTAATTTTAAAGTAAACATTACCAAATTACCTGGAGAAGGAATATTAATTCATTCATAGGGATAAAATTGGGGAGTTCCACCCTGAACAGTATCACTTACCTTGTCTATTTATAGACTACCAAGCATTACAGAACCCAGAGCCAAAACTACATCTACACAGTTAGTTCTCTCAAGACTCACTGTGTTTTTAATGCACGAAATTCATCATAACATATACAGGTTATAGAAAGCAGTTTGCAATCTCACTGAAATGGGCAACTTCACTTAATGCCCTTCTTCCCTTTCCATCACACCAAAATTTTTAACTTCCTTAAAATATTTTAATTCCAGTCTGAAGGAATGTTACCTGGGAATATCTTTAGCAGCACTGACCACTGAGTAGATCACCAGTGCCACTACATATGTATAGGTACTCCATTACAAAAACAATATGAAAAAATTTCATCATTGCAAAGGTCAGTTTTGTTAGGAATCTTATTTATGTGGGATGTAATAAAGATGATAAATTTGCTTTAAATGGAAAAATGAAAGGGGGGTGGGAGGGGTGGGGGAAGGAAGTATTGTAACTTTCTATCTCATATTGCCAGAGTGAACTATAAAGGCTTTGGTAAATTTCAGCTGAAATAAGCTTACAAAGATCTTGGAAGTCCTTTCACTTTTGCTTGTTCAGAGATCCCAGAAGAACACTACATAGCAATGAATATCTGCAATGCTGAAAATAGAAACACCTTGGCAGGTGTTCTGGAATTAGCCTGAATATGTAAATACAATTTACTTTTTTCCTTTCAGTAAAGATTCAGAATTGACCACTGAATTAGGAAACAAGAAGAATGTCTAAAGAACAGAAAAAACATAAAGACCAACAAGTGTCCACTTCATATAACAACGTACTTTTGGTTCAGGTTATTCTCCAAGGGAAGTTATAAATAGGACCACCCACTACCATGCTTATACTATTGCAAACTTAGTTACCAAACATGCTTTTCACCTGCAGCAGTACTGGCCCACTGTAAGTGAGAGAACAAAGTCCATGTCCCAGTTCTGGCCTTTTTCCCTTTGGCTGCTGGGGCAGTGGGTGACGGAGGTGATAGTAACATGCTCAGCACCTGGAGGGAAAAAGTGCCGCATGTCCCACACCAATAATTATGAATTCTTAAATCTACTGGAGTCACTAGAGAAGGCATGGCACTTTAATCCCTCGTTTAAATAAGCACAGGCACTTTGTAGATGTTTGGTTACTTTGCTCAGTTTCCATATCTAAAGACACAAAAAAAGTTGTAATTCATTTTGAAATACAAATCGAATAATCATCATTGCCTTCTCTGTGCTTGGTCTGTTGCAGCTCGGCAAGTCTTAACACAGCTCAGAGAGCAATGCCAATATTAAAACTCTGGTACCATTGTGAACACACTTATCATCATCATATGACCCTTTCACAGTACACATTAAGAACATGGCATTCAAAAACACTTCCAAGCAAGAGATACGAATGTGCTACCCTACCAACGTGTTAGTGGGTAAAGACACAGATATACATACAGAACATTAATAATATTTTTTCCTTACTTGGTTTTACTTGCTCTTCTTGTGCTATTCCAACATCATCAGAATCAGACAATTCTTTTATGAAATTGGAAGGAAACATGCCAGTCTTTCCATTGAGTATACCTTCCCACCAGCCCTCTTCTACCTGCATCAAGACAAAAACAAACAAAAAAAAGGGGTGTTAACATAAGCAACACTTTACAGAGTTACAGTATATACATGATTTTCAGTAACAATGACAGTAATGATTTTGAGCAGTTTGTATTAATTTCAGGTATAAGGAGTACATAGCACAGGCTGAAGACAGCATATATTTTATTATTTTTTTAACAAAGTAAAAACAAGAAAGATGCATGCACCCTTCTCTAAATGTCAGCAGTACTGACAGCATCCAGTATTGTATCTTAATATAAATCATATGAATGTTCCTGCCTTCCCCATCAAAATCAGAAATTCTCCATTTTAAAAATTAAGAATGTTGCTACATCATTAATGTGTTAATGTAAGAATTCTACAGAGAACAAAGAACAGGACTAATGCGTATTTGACTCTAGATTCACAAAGAACTACTGAAATACAGAATAATGATACAGTCAGCAAGAGGAGAGGCACCTCCTATCCCAACCCCAAGAGAAAATATCACTTAAAAATGACAAATTGTCTCCTGTATAACCCATTCAGGATTCAATGACAGTCCGGCAGCAAAATGACAGACCTTAGAAACTAGATGCCTTTAGGTTATAATGGCACAGCAAGAAATGACTTATTATATGCATCAGCTAAACACACTCTTGACAGACAAATATTGTCTGCACACACTGTCCATTCACAGAAAAGAAATGACAAGGGTGGACAGTATCAGTCTGTGACACATCAGTCTCCAATAATGTTTGACCCATCTCTTTCCTGCCCCCAACAAAAATTATTAAAATAGAAAGTTACAAGTTGAGGGTGTTCACATTTACTGTTAAAAAAACAACTCCACATCTTAAATGGTAATAGTTAATTATTGTAGAAAAAAAAAGGTACTATTTGCTTTTCTTTTCCAGACAAATTAAAAAACGTGGAAAACTGAAACTGCATGACACACAGCACTTAGTAAACTCTACAAATTGTATCTCTAAATACATATATGTATATGATATATATAGAAAATATAGAACATGGCTAAGACTCTACGCTATAAAATATTTCAATTTTTCTAATGCACTGTTCCCAGATGGCTCTATTGATTAGAGCTAAACATTAAACCATGACTGCATTAGATGATTGGCCAGAAGATCAATCACAGGGGAATTACACAGTTCCCAAGATTCCTGCTTTGCAACATGCTGAGACTACTTGACAAAAGTAAGGTGACCAATATCACTCAGTTCCATCTTTCCCTCAAGTAATTTTCTCCTGCTCACTTCTTCCAGTGCAACACTTCACAGTTTTCTTACAAGTTGACATTAACACCCTTTACGTGGCATGTTGATGTATTGATCTTTGTGTACATATATAGAAATAAACACATAAAAAGATTCTTATACAGGTAAATCTAAATTGGACGTGAATATACTCAGAGCATTCATTAGCTTATATATTTTCCAGCTGATATAAGAATGAATTATCTGAAAGTACCACATCATATTAAATAATTTTACAAAATCAGAAAAATCTAATGCAAAACATAGATTTTTTTTTTTTCCTCAAGAAAATGCAGAATCATGTTAGGAAGACATGAGAGATCCAGGTCAAACTGGCCATCCCAAAGATGTATTAGGAAATCTTCATCAAAAGCACCAAAACTTTAAGCATGTTAAAACACTATAGCTATATGCTACATGTTTTTACAAGCCTCAAAACACACCATCTAGAGATTGATCCATACAATAAAGAAGACACTAAAATACCCCCAGGATTTAGTTATCCCAAATTGCCACATGGTTTGAAATGTCACAATAATTCCCAGCCAATAAAACCTTACAAATGAAAATCCATTATTCATGGAGGTAATCCATCTGGAGGTACAAGCACTCAATAAAATTTGTTACTATAGTATTATAACAAAATGCTTTCAGGATGTATACATCTAGGTCCTGATTTATGACCAGCACTTGTGTGCTGAACCTAACCACCTAAAAAGAGGAGGATTTCATTCAGTAGTCTGTATCCCTGTGCCAGAAAAGAAGTTTTACTATTCATAATATTCTACACACCAAATGCAAGTTCAGTCTGAATACAAAGTTTTTGTTTTTAATCAGAAAAAGAATCTTTCCAATCTGCCAAATATAAGCGGCTACAGATAGAGGTATTTTCAAGAGGTGTTTTCAATGTGTTATATCTGTTCACCATCTTTTGGCATATCCTAATCTTGCCAAGCCCCTAGGCTGCCAGTACTGCTGTCACACCACATTTGAAGAGTAACAACATATAGGGAAGTGACTGAAGATACTTCATTACTTCACTTAGGGAGGAAACAACACATGCGTCCAACTGCAACTCAATGTCATGTGTGGGGCAGGGACAGATGCAAGAGCAGACAGCTGTATGCAGTCCAACGCCTGGATGTGATTGAATGAGATACGAACTATGGTATCACCAGAGATGGGTCTATCACTTCTAGAGAAACACATCGCATTAAGAAGCCTTGCCTTTGGCATTTAAAGGGAAATTTAATCTACATAATAATTATGTTCTTTCAATATCATTGGTGTTTGGGTTTTTTTTATATTTTCAATGGAGAAAGAATACTTGCACTATGTTTTTAATTGACTTAATCAATAGAGCATTGTTTGATAGAAATAAGGGTTTTGGAAGCTATAAATCATTCAAAATATACTGTTTTACTCTGTTAGAAAGTGAGTATTTAATCAAATTGTGACATCCCAGCACACAATAAGAACCCAGACCAGAAAGGCAGTAAGAGCTTGTCATTTTGTAATTTTATTTACAAATAATCACATACATAAGAAATAATAATGAAGTACTCAAAATAGATACCATGGAAGTGGATAGACAGGAAAATAACACAGAGAATTATACGGGTGAGACATTCAGACACATAAACAAGAAATTGTCAAGGACTTGGTCATTAAGCTGCTTAGAAATTGACAAAAATTCATTGAAATGAGCCAATTTCCATGTTTAAAGTACACAAAAACTAAAAAAGAAAATAATATGACAGCACCTAAAGCCTTCAAGCGAACAAAATAGTTCTATTTCAGACCAGGAATGCAGTTTAATTCTGTAACCATAAGGCAACCAAAGAAAACAAAACCACTTCCGTAGATCACTAGGACTATAAGGACTTTATATTTTCTTTAGATTTTCTCTTCATGGTCAATACAATGTACAACATCACCCTTTATAGAGAGAAGTGTTAGAGGGAGCATATCCTGACCTGCAGCATGATAAACCTTGTTTTTCAAGCCTAGAAGCACCTTCCCTTGAGGGGACTGGATGGTCATTCCTGTAACTCCAGGATGGGATACCCAAAAAGAGCAGGAAATGTTGAGGGCACCTACCAGCAGTTGCTTGTCAGAATATCTAGGACTGCCACAGCTGCTTGCTTACACCTTGCTATATAATTTATAGGCTAAAGTTGTTAAATGATTAAAATGTTCAGTTGTTTGGAATCACTGACCTAAAATGTGTTTCCAATAAACAATTGTTCCACAAGCTTTTCTACTACCTGTATGTTTGTCTATTTGGCTGACAGACTATTTACAGCTCAGCTAGGGCAAAGGAGGGAGGCTTTGAGTCAGCAAAGGTTTCAGGTGGAAGAAAGCCTCCCTGCATCACAACACAGTCTTTCTGGACTATTAAAACCAAAACACAGTCCCAGGAATAAAAGCAATGCCAGAGGCAGGCAGCAGGAGGGAAAGAAGCCCATGGTCAACAAATTTTCTTTTCCTTAGGGAGAACTAGAGCACAAAAAGCAAAGGAAAAAAACCTCCCTTATTTTATAAATTCTGAAGGAGGATCTTGAGCTTGAAAGGACAAAGCAATCGTATGCTGAAAGGAAATTAAAAACATAGATTCCCAAGAGGAGAAATAAACAAATCATACTCACTGCCCATAGGAAAAGAAATTTTGGAAACAAGACCTCAACAGAAGATGGTGCCTACAGTGCCACTTGATGGCTTATTCTGGGAGTGCATTCAGACTGAGCCATACCCATGAGATGTCAACCAGCCCTTGGGCTTCTGCTACAGCACATCTGGAAGCTGTTTTGATAACTCTGGTGCAGAAGGGAAGAATTAAAAACTGCACAAGTACCTTGTATTTGGAGATCTTTTCAGCTTCAGAGTTCTTTATTTTACAACCTCAAAGTGTGCTTTGGGGTCTTTGGGGGAGTTTTTTGTTTGGTTGGTTTGGGTATTTTGGTGTGGTTTGGGTTTTTGTTAGTTTTTTTTTAACATCATCTTCTAAGTAAGAAACTGAGGGACTGAGAGAGCAACCACATAGAATTGGAATGACCCTATAAAGAGTCAGAGGTATTCGCACCCTTATTTCCACAAAGAAGCCTCCTACCACGTGAACTAACCATACAAGCGGTAGTCAAAGAAGACCTTGTGAACCACCTGTTGGATCAGGAAAAACACCTTACCACAGGATTTCACAGAAAAGTAAATGAGGGACTTGGAACCCCAGCATTCATTCCCAGCTGTTTTCCTGCAGCATTATACAGTTCTGTACTTGTGGCATAGACCATCCCCTTGCCACTAATAAATAATTCCCTTTTAGCTTCACAGCTGTCAAAATAAGTTACTTTAAGGAAAAGTCCAGCTCAATCCCCAGTGCCTACCCTGTTCTTGGAAATGGGTTGAATCACTTTATCTCATAACAACAAAAACACCCCAAAACCAGCAACCTTGCCCAAAAGAAGCAATAGATTTGTAAAAAATTAGTCTGTATTTTTATCATTTCAAATGAGTTCCTTATAGGATTTTATCATGTAATATATGGTAACATTAACTAAAAGAATAAGCTCAGTGGTATTATAGCACATCTCAGTCAAAGACCTAGTTGTGACCTTAACTCCATGCACTACACATTGCCAAAAAGCTGACTTCTCAGCAGGATAAGGCCACAAGGTATAAAGCAGCACGACAACAGACCAATCCCAAATGAAAGCAGGAACTGCTGAATGACATGCCAAATGTCCTTATTCTGATGCTACAGGTTAATTGTCTGGCATCCCATGAAAATCTAAGGATGAAATATAATTGGAATTCAGATATCTGCATTTAATAAGACAATTAGTTACAGTTGTATTTTGGGACAACTGTAATTAGAGTTATAGCTAATGAGCTAGGAAAATGACATGCAGAAAGCTATCAATCACATATTAAACGTGTACGTAAACAATGATGAAAATGCTTCTCTTGTTAGTTTCAAATGCACTTTTAATTTAAGTCTCTTAATTAATGTCTCATGGGTATCAGTGTCTGTGTAGTTACAGAAACCTCTAGTTTAACAACCAGCATTTTTATCTATTGTGATGAATGTTTGATCTTATTATAATTAATTTCTAACTATTTAGAACAAATCGGAAGGAACTGCGAGTTCTGAACATACACAGCCTCCAAGGATATCTAAGTGATGACAAGCCTGGCATTTCAAAACTCACACTTGCTATTGTTTCAATCCACTGTACAGCCAAACCACTTTGCCACAAAAGGAATTTCCAGTAGTACCTACCACTAATCTGTTGGCACTAGGAAAAAGAATCTGGGGCAGCTTTAGATGCTACTACATGCTTCAGGTGTTAGTTAGCATCCTGAAGCAGACGTGGGAGAAGGGAAGACATCCTCAGCATGTCACTGTGTGATATCAGTGTAATCCATTTTCACTGGGGGTCTGCAGAAACACGCTTGGGCAGTGATGGAGGTAGCTGAGGAGAAGACTTGCATTCCCTTCTGCCAGCCCTTTGCTGGAGGCAGTGACCTTCAAGGAGTTCGAGGAGGAACAGAATCCATTTCTTTGAGGATGAAGCCAAATTAGCACAGTACAACAGGAACCAGCTTTTCTTTGCAAGAGGAACAGTTTAATGAGTTGTCAACCATAACTGACATTTTAAACACATTTTTTTTGCTAAATATCCGCAAAAAGACATATGGACAGTATTTTGATCTAAACAATAACCGTTTTAGTTTGCTGTTAAGTCAGTAAGGAATCAATTTATTTCCAACTAAGCAGAAATCCATAGAGATTTGAACATATCAATCTAAGCCAATTTAAAACCAATTAATTCAACTGATGCAACTTTCTTAGTAGCATACAATAAAATATTACCTATGGGAATCTGAGACTTTCTACTCATGATATAAAGATGGGGTAAGAGAAAGGATCAACTGGACATGGAAAGAAAGTGACCATTAATTTTCCAATTACTCACTGAGCCACTGTAAATAATGCTGAAGATGCTATCATCCAGTTTTTCATCTGGAGTGATGATAAAAAAAAAATAGGTATTTTGCAAGAATTCCCTCCACTTCTCATCTATGTGGGAGGGTTTTTTGCTATTGTTTTGGTATTTTGTGTACAATAACACAGTGTGATTTTGGCCCTTGCCAAAAAAAAAAAATAAAAATCTCAATTTTCACAGCTGAGGAAGCTATATTTTTTAAATAATAAGTCCTTCATATCAAACATTTCACATAAGGAGCATCACATAATGACATAAACACTGTGAATCCTGTTTCAATGCAAAGACTCTTTATAAAGCATGACCTCTAAGCAGAAAGGTAAACAGTGAAATCAGTACATTGGTTGGTGCAGCTTTCTATATCAAATAAAAGTTCCTGTTCCAAAAGAAAAATTCTGACATACTTTTTCGAGGAATTCACACTACTATGATAAGGGCAGAAGAGGAAGTAATAACAGCAAGTGTTCAGAATCAAGCGCTTGATATCAAGTGTGATGGAAAATGAAGGTCATACAACAACTTTTCCTGAGGTGCTGAGAATTTTGTCTCTAAATCCTTTTATTTTCCCTCTTCCACCAGCTGATCTAGTTCCACCTAGAACAGCCAGACAACGTCCTGGATCACATGAATGCACCAGATGATGCCTGAGGCAGAGCTTATGTTTCAGTAGCTGGCAGAACACCGCATTTCGTAAGGTCAAGGTGGGCACAGCCTCACCTGTGTAAGCTGCTCTGCTTCAGCATTTACTTATGGCCAGTAGTTCAAGTCATCCATGAGCAATCATCTTCCACACTACAGTAAAACTAACTCCAGTATGACATTCTGTAGGAGTGCCAATCAAAAAAGTAGCCAAAACAATATATTTTCTTAAATCTTAGAATCAGCAAGTTGCCTATGCTTTCTTCAACAGTAGCAATTCAAAGTACAATTATGAAAATAAGACTACCAAGTCTGTAATCGGCAGTCCAAGTGGGCTTCAAAAAATACCCCCTTAAGAATAATCATACACATGCAAGTCCAGGAATGTTTCGCTTTCATAGTTCTACATCTTTCATTTTTAATGCAAACATTTTTGGTGTCATTTGGATTTAAATAAATCTGTTAATTATAAATAAGTTGTTCAAATGTCTAAGAAGACAAGAGATGCATTTCATAAGAGAAGTCTATGGTCTCATCTAAATTATTTAATCATAGAACTCATTCAGTAGAGTTAATTTGTTGGCTGGATACTAAGAAGGGGTTTTATTCCATCACTTTATCTTGAAAGACACAAACTTAAAAGTTTTAAGTAGGGCAACTGACGGAAGACATTTGTGTGGCCATGTGAGGTCAAATATACTTCAAATTCCACAATGAGAACAGCTCATGTGATGCCGTGAAACTCATTATAATATTGGGTTTACATTGTCTTCAAAATATGCTCTTAAATACCTTATAACCTTGACATCCCCCATTACAATTCTGCTCACAGACAAAATAAGGTTAGTTAAGTGACACATCATGTCTGATTCCAGGAAGAGCTATGTGCAGAGCTGGCAAGCACAGGTAGGTTAAAGGAAAACCCGTGATCACTAAACCTCTTACATTCAGATGTGAGAATTTAATCTCTCATAAGAAAATGCTGGATGTCATGCAGATTGCAGTAGAATTTATCTTCTTTTAGAACTGATTTCTTAAGTAACAGATGTGGGAAAAAGAAAACTAATCATACACCCTCGATAAGGAAAAATTGTTGACTTATGAGCTGCGAAGTAACAGGGGAAAAAAATCCTACAAATAAATGATACCAGCTGAAACACACCTTTTAATAGCTGTTCAAGCAGACTAAGCTCTTAGATCTTTTTTAAGCTAAGTAAATAAAGACTAAATGAGTTTGAATGCATTCTACTTAAATGTTTCATGCTAGCATTTTGGCTTTTGGTCCTAATGCTATTAAGTTCAAGAAGATATTTCTAAAATCTCTAACGAAAGAAACCAGAAGATACTGGGAATGAACAACATTCCTTGATCCTGCAACCAGATTCATCCATGCAAAGAAAATTTCATCTCTGTCCAAGCTTTCATAATTTGTTCCCAGTCCTAAGAGATGTGCATTCATTTTCCACATCCATTGCCACCCCAAGTAAGTGCATCTTGAGTCTCTAAAGAATTTATTGGTTTTTTTTTTCATTTGGTTGGTTTCTTGTTGTTTTGGTTTTTGGGTTGGTTTATGTTTGGTTTGCAGGTTTTTTTTAAACTGATTATACTAAAATGAAATTCTTAAAATTAGCAGGCAAAGGTGAAAGCCATAGTGGAACTCCAGAGGGTTTCAAGTGAAATTCTTAAATGAGTTTAACTCCATAAAGATAATTCTTCCCTGTGGCTGTCTTAATAAAATTGGGAAGAGCTTTTTCTGCTGTAATCTTGGTTCATCAGAGATTTAAACTCAATAGCCCTGTAGCACAAACCTTGAGCTTTTTCCCTGAACGGAACTCAGAAGCGTCAACTGATCAAGTAAAACCAGGCAGAAGTGCTACACCAGAAAAAACTCTCATGAAATCCATAAGCAAACAACCACATCCTCTCACCCACAACAGTAACCCAAAGCAGACACGTCAGTATACCAGAAAAGAAAAATGTCTGGTTTAAATTATGTCTTAAAACACACTGTATCTAAGAGCTTAGCATGCACACGATATGGCAGAACTGCATGTGTCTATATTCCATTCAAGATCTGCTCACCTCTCCCACAACTTCAATGATGTCACCAACTTTTAATTCCAGTTCATCTTCATTTTGAGGCATATAACTGAAAGCCACCTGACATCTTCTTCTTCTGTTTCTCTCTCCTGGTGGAAATGAGGAAAACAGGAAAATTGTAAAATGAAAACAAAATTCCATGCCAAACATAAGTTAGGGGAAACGCTTAAAGATGAAATATTCTACTTTGAGTACTATTAAAAGAATCTGAATGTGTGCAATGCTTTGTATATATGCCTAGAATTAATTTACAAAAAGAGGGTGGAGAAAAGATTTCTGGCGCATATTATTTCTTTCAACTATTTTTATAATTCAATGCTATTAAAAATTGAAAATAAATTGTGGGAATTTTTTTCTTTCTGTAATACTATTCATGAGCCAAAATTTAACTAATAGATTGTGCTTCCTAAGGACAGGATGGACAAACTTTACCCAGAGGATCTTTCCAAATGTGTTTGTTATAATTTCCCTTCTAGTCTAATGCATGGTGTAGGCAAATGCAGAAATTGGAGAGGTGGGGAATGGATACAAAACCTTGTGGCTTTTGCTGATATGGTAATAAGCTCTCAACTGATTATTTTGTCCTGTATCTTTTTGTCCATAATTCCTTCACAGGTGCACAAATATCTCATTAACCTTTTTTTAATACATATTCTTTTACATATATACATACACATATACGGATATATATGTATGTATGTATGTGCACCTATTTCCAAAGTACAGAAAACAGAAGGAAAACCGATCCCAAAGGACCCCCAAAGCTATGTGTGCCACTGGGTTAATGTTGTTAAGACAGGCTAATTTTGATAATCAGTGAGCCACTGAAATGATAACACCAGCCATCTTGCTCTTCAGCTTGGATGTCCAGGCTCCCATGAGAAGCTGGTATGAGAGTGCATCTTTGGATGCATGACTGGAGAGAGGCTTGAATTCATAGCTCTGAATAAAAATATGATCCTGTACTTGACCCTTCTGACATCTCACTTTCAAGACAGACAGATAAACTAAAGATTCAGTTCCAGAATGTTTGCTGGCTTACATATAATTATAGTCGTATGATTTCCAGCAGAAGGGAGGAGAGAACTTCTCAAAATTAAGCTGCCAAAGCTTGCTGCTCGGCCTCTGTTAGCTGCAGGACAACTTACTGACGTGAATCATAGCCATGTTGGAATGTAGTGGGGGAGGAGAAGGCAGGAAGAAAGAAATCATTCAAAACATAGGATTCACTGATTAGTCCCTCCTCTCTAGAAGATGTGCAATGCATAAACTATGCTGTGTTGTATTATTTATATACATGTATCCACACACTGATATACACACAGCTCTACACAAGTAAACATACTTTGTCTTATGCTGTTTGTCTGAACTGTTAAATGTGCTCAAGACACACTAAGATCGGTTGTCTAAACACTGTCCAAGAAAGCCCTTAATTAGACATTGAATTACAAAAATGGATCTTATGGTCACTCTATTATTTTCCCTGCAACAATCTGATAATCTGTTCTAGGGCAAACAGTAATTTTTTTTCCAGACCTTTTTTTCCAAATCTATTAATTTTTTTCCAGACCTTTTTTTTCCAAATCTATTAATTGAAACTAGAGAAAGAAGGGAAACCATTGAATTTGGCTTTCTGACAGTATTTCTCACAGCCACTGCAATCCTGCATGAGTGGCAGCTTTTTGAATGTTAAAATTAATACCTTAATGCAAAGTAACCAAACTCACTCAAATTGGCTCTGTTTTCCACCTACAGATGACGGTTCGTTCTTTACCATTTAAACTAAAATGGTCCTAAATTGACAACTTTACACAGCTGCATTCAAAATAACTTAAATATAATAAATACCTTCCATATTGAGTGCTTCTTTGATTGTGCAAAAGAGGCTGGCTATTTTCCCAAAAGATAACATTACCACTCTCGATTTCTAACATCAAGTAGCAACTGATGTGCTGATGTTGCCTGATGTGACAGACATCAGTTGCCACCCTATTTAATAATCAATATTGTGTGACTCTTAGAGAATATTTTTGAGATTGCTAAGATAGTAAGAAATAAACACAATTATGGATGTTTATAATAGAACTGTATGAAACCTTCCCCCTCCCACCCATAAAGTCTTTTTTATTACAGTATAGAAAATCTAGTGGAAGTCTGCATTTACCTCCATTAGTCTCATGATTGTCTCACTGCTCTCCCTCTCCTCCTAAATCTCTCTCTCGAGAAATACGTAAGTTGAGAGTAGCAAGCCAACAAGAGGCATAGACTCTATGTATGAACTAGTTCCTCT
Source organism: Tringa tobata (assembly GCA_033628505.1). NCBI lineage: Eukaryota > Metazoa > Chordata > Aves > Charadriiformes > Scolopacidae > Tringa > Tringa tobata. Next base: position 13,820,665 of record JAHREE010000480.1, read on the forward strand.
TTGTGGTCTAACACACAACAACTGATCCAGCAGTAAATCCCTTTTGTTTTCAGGGGAAGGTGCTGCTGGACCCCTTGTGCATGTTAATGTTTGGAGCACTTGAGCAGAGCATGAGTTGTGTGAAGAGCTTTACAGCCAAGGGGTATCGGATTTTTCTTACACTACAGCAACCTGGGTAACACAGCAGTATGAGTTTTCTAAGCAAACAGACCTGATAGAAAAAGAAGTCAGAGTAACCAAGCTGTGCATATACAAAATCTGTTAGTAAAGAAAAACTCTGGTTTTGCAAACACAGTATTCGCACTCCAGCATCACCAAGTTTTTGTTTGCTTCTTAACTAGCACAAAGTCTCCAAAGTCAGCATGGTCAGGAACCAGAAACACCAACTAGGATAGGTAACAAGCAGTTTAGGCAGAAACACTGAAGTCTTGGTCTTTTCTCACCATTACCCCTTTTGTTAATATTGCCACTTACTGCAGAGTATTACCACAGTCTATGCTTTAACTGTACGTCATCTGAGATTTTAATGGCACACTGACTTTAAAACGTAAGTCATTTGACTCATTGATGTAGAGTTAATTTTAAACCATACAGGGCAGCAATTCCGCAATGAAGACTGCAGCTACTTTCTAATCTAATCCATTTCTTGCTTACTTGTAGGTTGATGAAGGAAATATTTTGTAAGAGGTTTTTTGCATTTTTCTCCACACTTCAGCATAAACTGAGTTACTTGCAAATGAAAAGTTACCGAGTGGTGAAAAGGCAGGTAATAAACCCAGTACTTTAAAATCAGAAAAGGTGTGCTTCAAAGTCCTCACTGGGTTTCAAAAAGCTTTAAAGAAACAAAAAAAGGGATCTGCGAACTTCTACTGGCCCACGTATAATAATTTGTAGCAAGAAACCTGCTGCAGGCAGCACGAATGTGCTCTGCCTGTTGGTTCCAGTTGTAGGCTTTCTCGTCTCCCATAGCTGTGGCGCAACACCAGAAATGTTTTGAAGTCAAAAAGCATACGAGCTGCAGGTTGGGAACTAACTGAGCTACATTTTATTCAGAACAAGCTATCATACAGAAATAATGTCACTCACCCTTGTAAAAAACACTGGCTCCCATTTACATAGTTATAATAAACCTCAAAGGAAAAAAATTCACATGCCTAGTTTGTGCACTCAGTTCTTAAAACAAACCAGGGAGCTACAGAGAATTTGCTGGGCGTGTACCAGTGACTGCAAAGCATATTGCATCTGAAGTAATAGCATCAAGACCTCAACAACTTGTGCCGCAGAGCATGCCTGACTGCTCCACTCCCTGTCAGGGCTGTGGTGAAGGCACTGAACCCTTACAAAGTGTCTGCAAATCTGGTGCGGGAGGAAAGAAAATGGACCTTGCATACGCTGTGAAAGGTGTCACAAAGCACCTTAAGGGCGATGCTGGCTGTCCCCTTGTTTGCAGCTGTTGATTGCAAATTCCTGCTCACTGTACCTAAGGCTACCATTCCCTCTGCCCAGAGAGGTGAACTGCTTCTCCAGTCATTCCCCAAACACCTTGACTCAGAACAAAACTTGGTAGCTTAGCAGTGTAAACAACAAGCTTTGCTAAAACAGCTCCTTTTGGTCTTTATCCTATCTCATTGTAGGTGTCCCTGAGCTGAATGTCTAAATCTGGACCTAGCACTCAGGAGTGGAGAGAACCTAATATCTCCTGAAGGTATTTATTGTCACTGTAAAATAACCACTAAAATACATCAGATGAATGACTCTAGAGATGCCTTTTTCTACTAGTGTGGCTAGATGAGACCTCAACATCTACATTTAAAAGGTCTAAAGTTAGGTCAAATGGAAAAAGGTATGAACATATATTTAGAAACTTCAATCAAACAAATAAACCTTTGAGGGCACAAGTCTAATTTGTTTCAAAGTGGTGTTTGATCAGATTTTAAAAATGGTGCGGTTGTCTGTAACAGCAGGAGACTATAAATGGGCATCCTCCAGCTGTACACATGCAAGAGAGAGAATGATCTCTAGACATTTAAACACCCCTCTGGCATTAGCAATGAAGACAAAAAAGAGGCAACGACAACATATCCTCATTCAATGTTTACCTCTGTAAGGGGCACCAAAAGCTGAGGAAATGCTACACAAGAAGTCGCACTGGTCCTTACATGCTGCCATCGGACTCAGGAAAGGTCACAAAGTGACAGTGCGAGATTTGATGAAAAGTGCAGCAGCAGCAGAGCAGATAGGAAGTGAACTATTTCAAAATGGACTGGAATTTTCAAACCCAAACTACTTTTTTAAACTTAAAACTTCTGTAATGAGACAGATGTTTATATAAATGTGTTCATGTGCGAACGGGTAATATGGTGGTTTCTATAGAGCCTACTTTTCACTGATGCCAAAATCTTTGTAGCCTGTCCTGTTAGTGAAAACCACATGGTTAACTTTGCTAACAGAAGGTCTGTCAACTCTACATACTAATTCACTTTATTCATCAGCACAAAAGAACAAGTACAGCAATCCTTTTCATAACACCGTACAACTACTCTACAGACTCAAAAAACTATATTCAACAAAAACATTCAGAGAACAGACCCATGGAGCAAAAGTCTGTCCCTCTTCCTGCTGACAAGAGGTATACCTAAATGACCGACAATCTCTTCAAAACTAGGCCCTACAGTTTTGTACTTGGAGAAGGCTCCAGGGAGACCTTATAGCAGCCTTCCAGTACACAAAGGGGGCCTACAGGAGAGACGGGGAAGGACTCTTCATCAGGGAGCGTAGCAATAGAATGAGGGGTAATGGCATCAAGCTGAAAAAGGGGAGATTTAGATTAGATATTAGGAAGAAAGTCTTTCCTATGAGGGTGGTAAGACACTGGAACAGGTTGCCCAGGGAAGTTGTGGATGTCCCATCTCTGGAAGTGTTCAAGGCCAGGCTGGATAGGGCTTTGAGTGGGAGGTCTCTAGTGGGAGGTCTCTAGTGGGAGGTCTCCCTGCCCATGGCAGGTCCCTTCCAACCCAAACCATTCTATGATGCTATGATCTATGTTAAAAAGAGACATATCGATATCATTGTGGCTCAGACAAACAATCCAACCCTATTGTTCCTGGATTTCTTTTATTATTGTTTTTTAATAAAGGAGTATTGCTATGGAAATTGCATAGGTTAGGCTGGGGACTAAGTCAAGGTTTGTGGCATGAGGAGCCTAAACATATTTTTCCCACATCTAAAAAATTTCAAACACACTAAAGCACATAGCAGCTCCTGCAGACCTATGGACTTTCCTTCACTGCAGCCTTTCTGGGCAGGCTCAGGTGAACCAGGGAAGGAAACTGAGCTCCACTGGGCCACCCTTCAAGTAGATGCAAAGTGACTGAGCTCAGTAAAACTGTTTGGCAAAGAAGACCCTTTCAGGCAACTTGGAGGAAAAGTTTCCTGTCTTCCAGTTCAGATTTCCCTGCATGCAGCATCATCTGTCCATCAGCCTCAGTTGCACTTCCCATCCTTCCAGCTTTCAAAGCTATATCTGTAGCTGGGGGGAACTGGTTCAGTGCACAGTGTCTCCTGGTTAGACAAGCTGGGCTGTGATATGACTCAGCTAGAAACCAGTTCTAAATTTAATGTGCAAGAAGACAAAAGACAACCATTGTACAACCAAGAGATGATGTATGAGATTTAGGTTGTGTGTTACTGATTTTAATGGTACTGATGGAGTTCTGGTACAGCTGTTTTGGACTGCCAGCCTAGTGGGTTACTGTATTACCTTGTTTTTTGGTTACAAATCCTTGAACTGTGTATATTAAAATCCAAATGTTAAGAAAAAGGTTGAGTTACAAGCTTATGTCTGAGAAAAATACTTCTTAACACCACTACCCTCAGTAGATGCTTTTGAGAAACAGAAGTTACCTAATTAAGAACAAACAGATAATTAACATTTAGAATGTTAATTTTTTTAAATTGCTCTTTTTAAAAATACATTGAAGATAGCATTCACAGATTTCAAATAAAGTCTTGGTCATATTCATACTTATAATGTGGATTCTGTCACTATCTTCCACAACACACGGCCTCCATCATCTTATATTCACCCATTAGCAGAAATACATTTCTGATTTTAAAAGACACTAGAATTGTCAAGTTCCAGTTTCCTTCTTTTCCTTGAGGATTTTGTCAGTATGTTTTTGGCCTGGGATGTGACATGTCAATTCCAACTTTCTCATCACACGCATGCTGTTAGAACAGTGAATGCTTCTGGATGGATGACAAAAAAAAAAACCAACCTGCTGAGGTCTCTTTGTTCCCTGTCTAACAGAAAACAGAATTAAGCTGACTGTGAGTATTTCAGGGAGTGCTGGTGGTGTGCTAGTAGTTCGGTTTGTTTGCTTGCTTTTTTAAAAAATTGTGAAATTAATATATTAGAGAAGAGAAAGATAAACTGCAAGGAGATGTGAAGGCAGAGGGAATATCTGAGGTGCTTCCAGTACTCTACCAAATGGGTTATGTAAAGCCACTGTGTTTTTCTACAAGCAGATGACCTGGGAAGTGCCATGCTTTGACGTGTGTAGCTGAATTATGGAGATTGCAGGAGACTCCATTGAGCACAATTAAGCCACAATGCAATATGCCATCACTGCTAGTAATATATTACTCCAAGTGTGTTAATGTTCTACTGTTACTGAGGAGTAGGTTTTCTCTTGCTAGACTCCACAGCAACACTTCCAGGTTTCAGCCATCTGGCCGCTGCTCTGAATTTTATGACCAAGATTTGTCTGTGAAGAACCTAAAAGCCTGGAAGACATATTTATGTTATGCCATCAGATTTTAACACACATGCTCCATCAGAATAACAGCAAACGTCATATTGTTCAATTAATTCATTCCTTTGTTAAAAAAATGCAGCAATATTCAGGTCTTTTATTGTGTATGAGTCTTATGCATAACAGCAGTAATTACTGGAAGCAACATACGGCAACAACGTACTACCAGTGGTCATATGCTTTTAGGAGAAAACCATTAATTAACCGAGAAGTGGAGCATTTCCGTATGCCACAGCAGGAGCCAGGCTTGTGCATCTGACAGTTAGAACTGAAATACTAGTGAAGCTGAGATCATTACTTAAGCCTAACCCAAAGCAGAAGGAAATGCTAGAAAAGTAACCGTACACAAACTCAAAACATACTTGCACAGTTTAACCATACATCACCAAAATTCTTTGTTTTCTGAGTCTGAAAGTTTTAAAATGCATATAAAAGGAGTAGAAAGTTCTGAAAGTGCAACATCAAGAATGCAGTCATATCATCACCAGCAAATTAGACATAGCAAGTTCAAACTCCAACAGGAACGCTTGGCCTTGTCATACAGACTGCATATTTTAATCTGTATCTTTTAGGGGGAAAGTGTAAAACACAGTATTAAGCTACACAGTAACTCAACCACATGCAGAGGTGAAAATGTGTATGTTCATCAAAGCTACTCTCTATAGTACCTGTACCTTTTAAACTTCATAATGCAAATGAGCATTATAGGTGAAACACTCCATCACAAGGCAAAATTGGATCTTGGAGACAGGGTTTCAAACAGTCTTTTCAAACCGTACTTTAAAAGACGTTACACAGACCTTGTAAACACTGGACAAGCTCACTCAGCTTCTCACCTGCTTCCAGAGATGCAAAAATATTCCTCAGCAGCAAGTGGTGCCTTTACACCGGCTTTTGCCAAATGACCCATTCTCTTGCCCGTTCTCAACAATAACAATTTGTTGCTCTCATCTAGAGCCTTTCACAAGCAGTACATTCCAAGGAGCAGCAAATGCTTCTGCCCTCATTGATAAGCCAAGGCATATTTCAACAGGGTGGCTTGCCCCAGTCATCTGTAACTTTGGGACTTAGTTCACTACCACATGCACTAGGTCCCATTGTCTGGCACTGGGGTTCCCCACTATCCCTTATACAATTAGCACCTGTTGACATGAGGGGGCCTATTACCCAACACAACCTCTTGCACTCGCCTGTAGATTTGGTTTCTTTTCTCATACTTGGAAATGACTTGCAATGACAAGACAAGTTGCAAGTATAACAAAAAAGAGTTTGTTACACTACCTAGCATACAATTCATACAAAATGACTGTCTAAGGAGCTTTAAGAAATACTGCAGGCAATAGAGATCTGTCACAATAAATTTGTTTTTCTAAAGAACAAAAAGAGATACATAAACTTGAAACACTCTTTCTTGGATGGCAGATGAAGTTCCAAAATGCAAGAACAGAAACACAACAAGATTTGCAAATGGCCCATAAAAGGCCTTTGCTCTTTATATTCTCATTGCATATATTTCATGTTGTCATGGGATAATCCCAAAATATCCCCTTAGCCAGGTTTTGAGATAGTGGTTGACTACTTCGCACTTTGCTGCTTTTTTTGTATTATTCTCTAGAGAAAGCATTTGAATAAACCAAAACTAAACATGAATTGCTGTTGCATCTTTCCCACTTCTCGTTATGTTCCATTACATAATTCACACCACTTAAACTGCCTATGCACAGTAGCACTTCACAACATACAGTAAATGAAAGCAAATTTGTGGAACCACTGTGCACATTGAGTTTGCTTTGTGTTCTCTCTATAAATAAAGGCATTTAGATCACACCACATGGGTTCCTACACAGTAATCTCCAAAATATTAACTTTGTGCTACCAGCTTGCTGTCTTGAAGCTGACTTCTGTCCAACTTAGCTAAAAAGACAAAATAAATCCAAATCAGCTTTAAAAATTATGCCTTTTTCTTAAAGAATGCCAACAACTGTGCTACTTCATTTTTAGCTACCAGAGTATTAGTATTTTTTGACAAGTTTTCAATCTCTGTAATGATGTTACATTGCAGGTCTTAGTCTGACCTCCACTACACCAGTTTCTGGTAAGCCTCTCTTATCAGGGAAAAAAAACAACCACCATTGTCAAGATTTTATTTTCACTCTAACAGGTAATAACATACATTAAACAAATGTCTCAAGAAATGTTGGAGAGATGCAAAATACAGCAACCAATTTTTGGGTTGCACTCATGGGAGCTATTACACAATGATCACATGCAATATATCAACAACACTTCACACAAAAAAAACCCTCTCTCTGATACTGGGTGCTTTGGATATCAGTCAGATTTTTAACCTAGAGTCTTGCTTTCCTCTAGAATATCTATGCAATTTAAATATTCATTTTGAAGCCATTGAAGGCAACAAAGTTAAACAAAAAATATTAATACATCCACAGATAGAGCAGAAAGTTCACTTTCCTGTCAAGCACTGTTCCTAAAATCTAGGAAACTACATTAAATTTGCCTTGGAACACAAGCCCAGACAAATCCTAAATTCTAGGAAATCAATGCATGAAGCTAGGAGACGCTCTGGTAAACCAGGAAAATGACTCACCCAGCCTGGTGTGACGGGTCTGATTCTGCAGCACTTACACCGAGGCAAGTAGTCAGTTGGGCAGAAACACTCAGGCACGTGTCTCCCATGGCAATTGAGCCATGACATTTTCAAAACCTTGCAGAGAACAGAGCTGTGGCAGGGCTGCTCCCCGGGCTGCTGACACGCACCAGCTCAGCGTGCGAGGTTATACAACTACCTGTCCTTCAGCTCTGCTAAAAGGAAGACGCTCCAGGAGGGGCCCTCAATTGCGCTCCTCATGTTAAGATTTGTTATTATTTCTCAGCTACCATCATGAAAATGCTATAATCCAAAATAACCTGCCGTTTTAAAGGGCATGTTATGCTATACTTTGTTATTTGAAGGTTGCACAAGTGCCCAGGAATACATGTTCAGAAGAACAATAAATAAATATGAGAAATTGAAATAAATCAATTATTCTTGCTGCTGCTAGCCCTCAGAAGCCCCAGGCACCATTAGCTCTATGACAGCTGAGCAGAAGGTAGGTTTCCCAAAAGGTATCTCAGTACTGAAAGTGAAAATTAACATTTGCTGTTCCACAACATCCTCAAAAATGAACAGTGCCACAGTACCCACATGGGATAGTTCATTCCACAAGCATTTCTGTATCAGGCAGATCAGATGTCTGTCTCTACCCTCCAAAAATTAGCAATCAATGGCAAAAAAAAAAAAAAAAAAGAAACAAACAAATCAACACATACAGCACAGAGGCAGAACAAATCGCCCTGGGCAATGCTGGAGAAGAAGGGGAGGCAAGCATTCCGCAATAGCTGCATCTAGCCAGCTCTGCATCATCTTTAGCTTTTGGTGATGAGAAACTCTGAATGCCATAGAAATTTTCCCATATTTTCTTGGTTGTTCTCATCAGTTAAAAAAGTCTCTGTGGTATTTATAAGCGTTTGTTTTTACTAAACTAAACTGACAAATGAACTATTAAGAATGATGGTTCATGGTAAGAAGGCTGCCAACAATTTAGTTCTTTAATATAGTATCACTTTCAAAAAATGCCACACACAGATCATGTTTTTTTGGTCTTCTTCCTTTTACCTTTTTCACAATATTCTCACACATTCGGAAAGCTGTAATTTATCAAAAGGGTGTTTAATCAAAAAAGCCAACAGATAAAATGTTCGATTCCCTCATTAGCGCCTTGAATCTTTAGTTCTCGTGGAAAGTTGGCCTTATACCTCAAAATCCTTTGCCACTAAGCACATCCAGAGGTTTATAGCCCTGAGTGAAAGGGATTTGCTTGACTGCAATGATTAATGCTAAACCAACAACACATATCAACAGTGACAATCAAATAGCCCATTTATCCAAACACAAATGAATTCCTAAAGGTTTGCAAAGCTCTCCAGATAAGACTTGCATCAGGAAAAATTAACTATCATTGAATAATTCCTATGCCACTCCACAACAGCACATTGCCAATAAAGCCGGAAGCAAGTGCTGAGGAAAATCAAAAAAAGTTGCTCATTAGCATATCTGATTGCACTTTCTACCTGTCAGGCAATCTCAGGCACCTATAATTCATTACACAGTCCAGACAGATAGAAGCCAGACATACTACCATTTATTTTAAAGTATAAATTGTACTACAAAAAAATTACTAAGCACTACAGGCAGAACTTTTAAATTATAACATGTCCATTGACTTATGTTCTGGATGTGGGCAACGTTTTTCTCCCTTATGACTATGCCTTCATTTAATTCAAGTTTCACATACATTTGCATGTCATTTCACGACTGGAGAACACCTAGAATTTGACAGGACTGTTGGAAGAATAGTAAGATGATCAAAAGGCTTGCTGCCAAAAGACAAATGTATTTTTATATATAGAACACCCAGAACACTTAATAATTATGATCTTTTCCAACAGCTTGTTAGCCACTACTTGATTTCCCTTGCTCCATTTATCACAAATGACTAACCTCTGGTTCCAGTACTGAGGTTCCCATTTGTCTACCCCAGAGGCCTAATTTTGTCATAACGACCAACACAATTAAATGGTACTAACATAGGAAAGATTTGCAAGTGTACATAGATATTTAGGCACCTAAAAGTTCCCTTTAAAAGACCTCTGCTTCTACATCTTTCAAGCTTTTTGTAAAATCTCTTCTACAGTTATTTTAACACAGCACTGGTTGTTATTGCAAATAAGTATCCAAGGTAGACAGCAACAAGCTACATGATGGAATACGTTAATCCTGAGTCCTATGAAAGACGAACAAAGAGAGATTTCTTAACATCAAGGAAGAGATGAAAAAAGGCCTCTAAATACTTGCATTCTGAGAAGCTAGAAGGGAAAGACTCTCAAAGCAGATTCAGTCAGGAGAGCAGGAAGCAGGAGGTGTTCCAGCATAAATGGAAAACCGAAAACATGGAGTATCTTAAAACTGCAGGAAAAGATACCAGTACAAAGTGATACAATAATTTGCCGCTATGTGCTCAACCCAAGCACTGTTGCTCACAACTATCCCATATTCTACTACCCCAGCTTTTTCTCATTGCTCCCTTATTATTCTGTTTCCCTGCATGACCAAAGAAAACCACTCTGAAATCCTGCAGGGATGCATTTATTTGCTTTATAGCAATGAAATAAAGCAATAAAAAAAAAAACAAGGACACTTGGATATGTTTTGCAGATCTGCTCTATGTTTATGAGGGTAGAAAAATTATGGGAGTGAGTCTGTGTGATTTAATGTATCAATCACGCTGCTTAAAAATGTCAATAGAATAAAACATTCTCCTGTAACTTCTTTCCCATAACTAAAGGCAACAACTGTTAAAGCATGAAAAAAAATACACACAACTTTTCATAATGTACTCCTGGTACTTCATTACCCACAAGATTTACAAGTACTAAATAATTTTCTAGCTACATATTCCCTGTTCTGTATTCCTTAATATAATTTAATATACAGATTAAGACAGTAGGATAATATTGTCATAGGTTTATGGTGCTGTAGCAGGTCCAGAGAAGGGCTATGACGCTGGTGAGGGATCTGGAGAATAAGTCTTATGAGGAGAGGCTGAGAGACCGGGGGTTGTTCAGCCTGGAGAAGAGGAGGTTGAGAGGAGACCTTATCACTCTCCACACTACCTGAAAGGAGGCTGCAGAGAGGTGGGGGTCAGTCTCTTCTCCCAAGTCACAGGCGATAGGACAAGAGGAAATGGCCCCAAGTTGCACCAGGGGAGGTTCAGATTGGATAGCAGGAAAGATTTTTAAACTGAAAGGGTTATTAAGCATTAGAATGGGCTGCCCAGGGAAGTGGTTGAGGCACCATCCCTGGAGGTATTGAAAAAACAGGTTGACATAGTGTTTAGTGATGTGGTTTAGTGATGGTTTTTATTAGAGTTAGGCTGATGGTTGGACTAGATGATCTTAAAGGTCCTTTCCAACCTAGACAATACTATGATTCTATAACTGGCCTACAATTCTCTTCCATCAGTTAGGAAGAACCTGTATAAAAATGCTTCTCATTTAAGTACTATGCACACATAAGCCTCTGAAAACTTTGTTGCCATCTCAACCCACTGATTATTCATGATTTCACCTTTACTTTCATATATATTACACAAAATGCAATAGTCAGACATTTTAATTGCTTCATCAGCCACTGGAATCATTGCTATGTCTCAATATGGTGTTCGTATTTGTTTAGAGAGGCCCAGGTACATAGTCCAGTGCCATCACACACCTCTTCAAATGTTGAAGCTACCATTCTAAAAGTTGGTCTTACCGAAGGGAGCATCTTGACACAAAGTAGAAAGGGACACAGGAAAGTACATGACCACAAAAGCCATTGAAAAAAGACATGCACACAGGGAAGACTACTGTCAGTGACTCCCTTTGCACTAAGAGTTCAATAGTTTTGAGAGCCCTTGTATCATGTGCTGTACCTGACTATTTCAGGTAAAAACGTCCATTAACATCTTCCTTTAAAAGCAGCTTTTTCTGGTTAATTTCTGACGCTGCTTGGAGAAGGGGAACTGGAGGAGTATGCAGCTTCCATAGGCAGCCCTTGCATGACCAAGGAATTTCAACCTACTTCCCCTTGGCTGCCCCTCAATCATGCCCTGTGTTCACACGTGTCCCCACAGCACAGCTGCAGCCACAGACAACTTCCACTTCCAGGCTAATGCTCATGTTTGTCCTCAGGGCTAAAATTATTTTGTATGCTATGAACAGCAGCAGCATGTTTGCTTACAGAGCTACTATGAGCTGCACTGTATCCTGATACAGTCATCTATAAATATTAAATCATCTACTAATATCAGTCTAAATATCTTCACAAAAAGCAGCACCTGGGAACTAATATGAACTCTGGCTGCTCTTACAAAGTGTGTGCTGCTGCTGTTATTGAAACCAGAGAGTAAGGAAATTCAGTAATACAGAAAGTTGAATTTAAGCATAGAAGAAATCTCTACCAATACCTAAGCTGATAAAATAACAAAAGCAAATCTAGGACTCCAGATTTCAGACAAAATTTTAAATCAAGCACCACACAAAAGATACTTTGTGCTGCAAGGAAAGATTAATACAAATATATAGAAAGTTTTGCATAATTCACTATCTTTTGCCTTTGAAGACAGATGCTGAAGCATGGAAAACATCTGATAACTTATTTGCCTCTGAAGTAATTCATACTTCTTTAATTTACAGAAATAACCCTGAAAGTAACTTATTACTTAAGTCAGTCTTTTTTTTTTTTTGAGTAGATTACATTTTTTGTCTGCTCTTAGATCACTTATCTTGCTGTTTTATTATTTTGCAGTGTTCACAGATTCAATATCTTAAAACGCGCTAAGACAGCTGAAGCCAGCACTGAAACTCCAATTTAAACAAACTTTCATAAAGACAGAGTATTTATACTTAGAAAAAACTGTGCTAAGGTGGGATGATGACACAGTACTAAACAGGCAAAAGCAAACAAAGCACCATTTCATCTCCTTTTTCAACTGATTGAGTTTAATGGAGAGCTGGGATGACAACAAATCTGATGACCATTTGGCCTTCACTATGAGACCAATCATGCTCTTGCAAATCAATTTGCAATGGATATGTATGCATGTAAAAGACCCCTGAACTCCAAATAGCTTAGTGAACAAAGCCAAAGTTGTATGTGGAAACAGAGGAAGACAGAGCCACAGAGTGTGTCTAACAGAAGACCGACCAGCTTTCCAGTACAGAACATAGCATTTCATGGTGACGTGTTTGCTTGCAGACAAACCCAGAGTGACTACGCAAACATGGTCCCTTTTTTTACTGTACCTGCTATTGACAGCTGCTGCAGAACTGTTAGTCTTTCAGTTTTCACTTCAGTTAGCACAGAGATCCACACAAATGATAAAATATTCATCAATATATCTAGCCTTCTTCTTAAAGTGGGAGTACATAAATACCGCCTTTCTGAGTCAGAATAATGACTTCACATCTTATTCTGTTCCCAATATTTTAAATACAGTGTGTTCTCAGTGTAGAAATCCACAAAGAATACACTGTCATGTTTGCTTTGGATTGCAAGAGCTTTGCTGTAACAAGTCTTAGGTTGAAGTATTCTTTGGCATCTTCACTATCGACCTGTGTGGTGGGAGTTAGCAATCCCTGAAGGGATTACAATATTAAGGCAAGAACCTCACCTAATGAACAGTGACTGCAGAGAAATGACTCCGTGCTGCAGCTGAAAATACAGGTTCTTCTGATTTAACTTTGAAAGACCTCCTATAGTTAAAAAAGACAAATGTCCTCTGAAACTTGTTTTCACCAGTGATCACAAAGTTCTGCAAAAAGCACTATATTTGATATATAGCACAACAGACAAACACTATTCATGTTTCTCATGCCCAGCTGACTTGCCTGTAACCAAAGGCTGAGTCACAACAAACAAATAGCCCGAATACAGAAGAACCACTTCTCCTCACTGAAAGCTTCATTGAACCAAAATGTTTGTGAGCAAAGTCATTCATTGATATAAGAGCTTTTCTAGATTTTGAGATCCGACAGGCAATAAAATATAAGAAATTAAATATTTAGACTATCAAAATACTCACTTGGCTGCCCATTGTCTTGCATTATTTTCCTGTGAATTCATAATCTTTAAGACATCTGTTATCTCAAGCTGGCAAAGAAAAGAATCTCAAGGAGGAGGCAAGCAAATGAATCATTTATCATCTGCCCTCTCTCCTCCTGACTGATTCTCTGTTGATTTTAAATGACACAGGAACAGTTTATTTATAAAAGGCACCATTGATATCCTCTAATTTTGAACACACATTAACTGATAGTTTTCTCCTACTCGTGCCACCTGCCCCAATTTCCCAGGGCTTTACCTTGCACATAGTCACATTTTTCAGTGCTTTAATCTTTGGTCTATATGCATATATCCTCTGTTTTGAATGACTACTGTGAGAATGATGTGAGAAATTAAGGTGATCACCCAAAGAAATTTTTCAAGACAGGAAATTGAAAATTAAATTGCTCCAGTGCTGTCTAGCGTGGGAGCTATGTAATGTTAAAAGAAATACATGTAATCCTCCAAAAGCTTCTCTGTTGAAAGCCACCAGTGAAAGGACGCGATGCATTACTGGGACCAGCTGACCATATGACAGTTACCATCTATGATAGAGATGCTGCTTTAATAGGAGAGCATTGGCAAGAGAGGCAGACACACTTAAAGCAGTGCTTGACACTGCATTATAACAATACCTCTTTGACCTTCCAGACTTTCAGCATCAGCTAATGGACTTTATGGCCAACATTTACTTCTGTTTGCTTTTTCAGCTGTGCTCTCACTCCATCCACAATACATACATTATATGGATCCCCTCAGCCTTTCCTGACATCCTCTTCTCCTGCCCACATTTGCCTTTATCTTCCATGTACAATGGCACTTTCCAGAGCACTCCCCTCCAAAAAGTCTTTGTAAAGTAGTAGTAAGTTAACATTTTAAGAAACTAGCCTGAGACATGGTGTGGCTTCATCCTGCAATAGGCTTACAACTTGTGCCTTGAGCATGCAAGACTACGAGCTCCTGTCTGTACAGCATCTTGCTATTTGGCCAGCAACCAGAAAAGCAGGAAAGCAGGGATTTCATTCCACCAGGATCTCTATTTGTTAATGGAAATTAGCTAATGGTTTTCTTACTTTTTTTTTTTTTAAAAAAAAAAACTGAATGGGTGGTCACACACTGGCACAGGTTGCCCAGAGAGGTTATAGAGTCTCCATCCTTAGAGATATTCAAAACCCCATTTCCATGGTCCTGAGCAACTGACTCTAGGTAGCCCTGCTTGAGCAGGGGGTTGAACTAGACCATCTTCAGAGATGCCTTCCAACCTGAGCTATGCTGCCACTCTATTTTAAGACTACACTTAAACACTCTATGCCTCATGATTCTGTATTATTTCTTTGTTATTAATCTTCCTTTTCTACAGCTCAATTGCTAAAATCCAGCGAAGCTGCTCTGAGGCATCTCCTTCCTGTGAGTCAGCCTCTGACAGGCGAAGATGCTAAGAGCAAAGTATATTATTGCAACTAGGTGTGAGCTGTCAGCAAACCCACAGAAACTTGATTTCATATATTTGATGCTATTCCTTGTTTACAAACCTCATGTTAGTACAACCCATCCTCCAGCTCACCAGGCTGAACTGAAGTCCCTTAGGATCTCATCTGCAGTAAATGCCACGTGGGATCAGACAGCAAATACTAGAACTGCAGACTATGAGGATTGGCATTTCACTAGGGAGCTGCAGACAGTCTCTCTTTAGCACTCTTCATTCCTCTCGCGCTTTTTAACTGGTAAGACTTCCATCTAGGCAACTAAAATAGAAGGGGAAATTAAGCCTTCATCATTACACCAAAAATCCTCCAGTGCTACTGTTTGTTTATTTTTATTCTTAACCTCAAAGAGAAATCAGGAAGATAAAACTTCAGCATTTTTACTCCTCTTTGTATTTTGACACAAGTGGCATAAGATGAATGAAAATAAGAATTGTTTTAAGTGCTTGGAAATATGCAAAACTTTAATTTATATCTGCATATTATTAAATTATTTAAGCTTTATGAGGAATAGGGCAGCCAAAAGCCTCTAAAAGTTATCTCATAAGTAGCATAATTAATGAAACTTGGAGAATCATGGATTTGCACCCAATGTCTTCTAATTACCTCAACCTCTAACCATCTTCACCACCCCTTGCCCCATCTCCCTTTTATATCCTGCACGGCTGGGAAAGCGATAGTACATGCTGGGACCACTACACAGTGACAGAGGCACTGCCTAACTGGCCAGCACACCTATGTGACTTAGCCACTGGCTGCTGCCTCTCAAAATGGAGGTTTTCATTCACTTAGGACCACTAATTTGTGTCATTCTCCTCTATTCAGCTTTCAATTTAAAATAACTATTAGGTTCCTATAAATGCATGAAAGACTTCTACCCTTCTGTCAACTCTAGCTGGTAATGTCCAGAGGGCTCAAAAAAACCAAGGGGAAGAGAGCAAAAGAACAGATGCTTTCAAACAGGATTTGTTACATTAGGAAATTAGAATAAAACCGCTAGTGGCAAAGGCATCCAGATTGTCACAGGATGACACTTCTTTGCCATATGATTAGAATATGACTCTCTTCATAGAATCATAGAATGGTTAGAAGGGACCTTAAAGATCACCTACTTTCAACCCCCCTGCCATCGGCAGGGACACCTCCCACTAGAGCAGGTTGCTCAAAACCCCATCCAGCCCGGTCTTGAACACTTCCAGGGATGGGGCATCCACAACTTCCCTGGGCAGCCTGTTCCAGTGTCTCACCACCCTCACAGTAAAGAATTTATTTCTAGTACCTAACCTAAATCTCCCCTCTTTCAATTTAAAACCATTACCCGTTATCCTATTGCTACTCTCCCTGATAAACAGTTCTTCCTCATCTTCTCTATAGGCCCCCTTCAGGTACTGGAAGGCTGTTATAAGGTCTCCCTGGAGCCTTCTCTTCTCCAGGCTCAACAACCCCAACTCTCTCAGCCTGTCTTCATAGGAGAGGTGCTCCAGCCCTCTGATCATTTTCTTCCCTCATGTGCAAACCAGTATTTGAGCCCAGTTCCTTTGCGCTAAACTAAGCAAGGGGGTTGGGGCATATTGGCATACGGTTTCCCTGGAGTGGCACCTGGAATAGCAACATGGGGGCTATGTTTCCTGTCTCCCTGAACACTGTTTGCCTCCTGGGAGCTGAAGTTACCCTCTTCATCAAGGGTAGATAGCTTGAAGGGGGAAGTAAACTTCCTATCTCTTTCTTCCTTTACATGGGCCTATAAGGTAAAGAGCAATCTTCTAAGAACATAGGGACATTAGCAGAACCAATTTTACACTTTAAATAAATTTGATTCAGAAAATGGCATCAGAGCCTTCACATTCTGAAAAGACTTTTATAACAGGTTTCCTATAGGATGTGAAAAAGGAAGTTTCATGAGGATGTACAGCATCTATGAAGAACCTCCATATGACAGATTTGTCTTTTTCTCTCCAAGGACTCAGTTAAATTTTTATTTCAAAAGCAGTTCTATCTACCAGACTACATTTTGGGTTTTAAGAACTAGACAAGAAGTAAAGAAGAGTAAAGAAGAAAATAAGATCCTCATAGCTTTCTGTATTCTGTGCAAATCAGTTGTCCGCTTTCCCTGAATTTATTTAAAAAAAAATAGTCTCCACTGTAGTAGCAGTTTCTCTATGTTAGGTCCAGTATTTACACTGAAAGCTTAGTTGGAAATCTAATGTAATCTATAATATCTTATATAACAAGACAGCTACTAAAGAGCTGTCTCCTTTACACTGGGAACTGCAAAGGCCAGTACTCCCACATTAAATACCCTTTGGTCCCAAAGATGCTGTGGCTTTCATTATGTTTCTAAATAAACTTCAAATAACCCCTTGAGCAGTGTGCCACATTAAGCAATAAATTTCACAATGCAAATGGTGGGGAAGCCCCAGGACACAGCAAAGGCAGATAGTTCAGACAAACTTAGGCATTAGATTTTAATTACTCTGCCCCCTTCCAGCCATGGTCAGTTCACACTTGTATCCCCAGCTTTCTGGCACAGAACTTGCTACAATCTGACTGCAGAACAAGTTCTTGTTGGGTTTTGTGTCTTTATACTAAAACCTTGTCTGCCTTTTAATTTCTGTAATTCTATTTTCTACATGTGGCATGGTAACTTTCCATAAAAAATTCAGAATAGTGATTAACAAATTAAACATTCTGTCTTCTAGTCAAAGGTTCTATTGTCAACAATCTCTCTTCACTTACCTTGTATTTTCAGCTTTTTGCTAGACTTCAGTGGGTTTTAAATTAGACACTGAAAGATTTCTACCCAGTCTTATTACATTGTACCGAATGCCAACTTCTAAGCTGTACATAACTTCCCATCAAAAACCTCTGATGCTTTGCTTGCTTCAAGTCACTCATTCAGTAGAGATGGATTTCATTCAGAGTAAATGAGATTTCCCCTGTCCATGATAAACCTGGCCATGTCATACTTGTGCTTCTCTTCACCATAACACCCTTTGGCTCTGCCTCTAGGGCTACAACCATTTTGGCTTCTGACAACATGCTGTGAGTAGTGATGACTTTATGTCAGTTCTGATCTGTGCAAGGAGGAAAATTCCTGCCAAATTAACTAATTCCTGGAATCCAGTTGCACAGTTCTCTTAACTCTATCCAAGGATGCATCTGTACCCAAGATGCTCTACTGAACCTGCCACCAAACCTTTCCATAATATTTATCTTTTTTGCCCACTGCAGCATTCACATGAACTACTTCTACTCTCATGTCTTAGCACTGGGCCACCTCCACAAACTTTCACCAGGACGCTGCCTAACTTAAAGTCACGTTAACCAAGATGCTAGAGCTCTCCATGTTAAGCTGAGCAATTTCTTATACTTTACTGTCCCTCTCATTTTTTGTTCTGGTTTCCTTAAACAAGAATCTTCCAGACTTCTGATGTCAAGCAATGCAAGCAGCCTAGTTTCATACCTTGCTTTCTTGGTAGCCTTTTTGATGGCATCTGTACACCCATCACTACTTGTCTGCTCACCCTCTCCTTCTGAATCATATAGTGTATTACAAAACTATTGTGTCAGCTGTTGTGTCAATGCATTTGTGCAATAATACTACTTTTATTTGTGAAAATAAACATAATTAACAAGTGCTCAAAATGCACTTTGCGGATTTGAAAGCACTTTATCAGGTTTACTACTTTTCTGGCATTATCCGTGGGCTTTTCATTCAATGCATAGGAGAATATCAATTTTCATGGAAATAAAAATGTAAGTGAAACTCCTTCACCCTAAAATACTTTGAAAAAAATATAATCTGTCTAGCCTTAAAGTTTGTAATGTCTCAACATCTTATTTAGTTTTGCTGAGATAAACACTGTCTTTTCCTAAAAATAGCCATAAAGTTCCTCTTGTCTTTTCCATTACACTTCCTACAAGAATAAGAAGTTACTTCTTCAAAGTTAAAAGCTGTGAAAAAATAGGCCTCTGGCTCAAGTCAGTTGCGTCTGTAATGAAATCCATCTCCAAAACGGTTCTGTGGTTACAAGATGAAAAGCGGGGAGGAGAGAAGGGTTCTGTATTTATACAGAATAACTTTATACAACTGCAATGCTATTTTTCTGGGACACTGACCAAGTCACATACCTCCCCAACACAAGAGAAAAGTGAAGAGCAACACTGACCATGCGAACTGACAAGACAGCATGTTTGTTTTCTTCAGCAGTTGATTTAACTGAATGACCATAAACCATCTTTGAAAAAGTTTGGCAAACCATGACTCTAATAGCACTTTTAGAATTATTTTCATCTGCAACCAAACAAAAGGCAGAACTGCTGCTCACTCTGCTTCTCCCAGCTCCTGTGACAGTCCTTGCTCTCCTGTCAGATTCAAGTGCTCGTGCAGCAGTGTGAGGAGGTAGACACTGAACTGACCCACTATTAAAAATAACCTCTGCATCTTTCTTGCTAGTTTAGCATTAAGCTCAATCAATGACCTCGTCTGGGCCATCACGCAGCCAAACATCTGTACACAGGAAGAAGAAAAACAGGAAAAATGCCTCTTTTTTTGATGGCAGTGCTAGCTATAACATCTTTCTGACACTACAGCCTCAGGCTAACCTTTCAACATTTATTACTTTTATTTTCCACTACTCTATTTGCTCAATACCTACCAGGCATGTGAGTGGATCTTTTGGTTTTCCTTAGGTCACTGGAGTTGTTTTTTTTTTATTTAAATAATTTCCTGTACACTTCCTGGTCTCTTATGAATTCCCAGAAGTAACCATGACCCGTGTAATTTAGGATAACACTATGCTGAGTCAGTAGTCTGACAGAGAATTCCTGGCCCTGAAAAAATACTGAGTCTTATGATTGCTGTTGCACAAATGAAGCAATAACGGCTGACATTGCATCTTGCAGCTTTTGTGGAGATAGATACCAGACTAGATAGATGAGGGACATCTGGAATCTGGCAGGATTCTAACACAAGTCAAGTCTACACAAGGTACACGTGGTAGTAAATGAAGTAGGGAAATACAAAAATACAGCATTTAAAGTTATTTAAAATAAATGGAATATCTGGTGCTAACGACTGTAGCTTGTGTGAGGACACTTTAATAGGCTTTTTAATGGCTGAAATATCACCAGTGAATGCACGACAGAGGATGATGACCAACAGGAAAATACATGACCTAATGTGAAAAAACAGTGCTTAAATATATATGATGGCTTAAATTCAAGCTATTGGACAGCTGGGATTCTACTGTACCCTGTTTGATAACTAAACACAGTGTTGTCCCTGTCATCTACTATAGGGCACTACTCAGGAAATCTGAGCAATGAATACAGTGCCAGCCTGAGCACTGTACATATACAAAGCTGACAAAAACTGGTCCCTAGAGAAAAAAGTATCAGAAACAGATTCTGGAGCAGCCAAGTATATCTGGGCTGTCACTGGTGGCCTGGGGTTCTTGCAGATGCCAGTGCTCTCTGGAATAGTCTGTGGAATAGAGTGGCAGATTTATGAAGATGCAGCCGCATCGGATGCTATGGTAACAGCTAACACCACCAGGGACTTCACTGGGGTAATGAAGCCCAGGCAGAGGAGCATGCTAGTGGCACTACACCCCCACTGACTTAAAAACTCATTCCCCGCTAATTTGGGCATTTGCAGGGAGCTGCTTCTCTCCATGAGAACCTTTGCCCAGCCTCTGCTTCAGTTTCTAAATAATGGCACTGCTGAAGTTAGGAAATAACAGCTCCTGCTGTGTGACAGATAATAATAATCTTTCCTATGACAATCTTGCGCTTGGGGCCAAGAATCAGCAATCAGCCACTTGTCAGCACTTCCACGTTTCACTCCCTTGTCAAGCACAACCATCTTACCAATGAGCTTGGAAACTAACCATCATCAGCAACATGCTTTGAATTTTTAAAGAGGATTATATTACAAATTAACGCCAAGCAAGAAACAGGCACAACCATGTATTTATAATTAAAAATGGAATACAGAAATATATAGAACAGGAACTACTGAAAACTACTGGTGCATCTTAACTGTGAAATAACATTAGAAAGCAGTGAGATAACCATTAAAAATATGGTAAACAGTACAATACATCACAACACACGACTAACAACAGCACAACTTTCTATGCTGTGAGCACCTTGATAATAGTGGAGTAGACTGTAAGGGAGGAAATTCTGAGATAAAATAAAACAAGCACAAAGTATTCAATGAATAAAATTTACGAAACATCATTTCAGTGGAAACAAGAAATATACTTTTGCAGGCATAGTATCTTGTTACTCAAGTCACTGCACGTCCATAATATAGGAATCTGGAGACTGAAAGCCTACATAGCTAATAATGGTATCCTACTCAGAATAATCCAAGCCATGCATTATCAACACTGTCTGATACCTCTATCTGTTTTTCAAATCTAGTTTTAGTAAAGCAAACTTCCCTAACGTCAGGGACTTTCAACCAGATGAATCAAAGTATTTCACACTGCATGTGAAAAGTAATTAAAATGAATACAGTGAACAAGTTCATTCCAGGCATGTCACTTTATCAAAAAAAAAAAGTTTTTTAAGCCTGTATCAATTCCTAGAAGTGTTTCATGGAATATGTCACAGATCATAGAACAGCACAATCAACATGCCTTATGGGCAATACTTTCATATAGTTTCTCTACACTTGCAGCTAACAGCAAAGCTTTGCTTAAAGCACTCTAGATGTTGCTTACACGCACACAGGAAAGGAAGAAGGGCAAGAGAACAGGTGAAGATTACCTGTGCAAAGCACACTGAGAGTTAAATCCCCCCCACAGACACACACTCCTAACTAATCCCCGGACTGGCAGCTGGTTCCAGAGGTCCTCTCCTGCAGCGTACTTCTAAGAACACTCTGCTCAGCTCTCCTAAACCACCAAGGTAGTGACAACCCTTCCTGCCACCAACGATGGTTCATTTTTGCTGTGTACATTCTTGCCACTATCTGCAGGTGTTTATCTCAACTTGGGCTTATAAATATCATTCCACCAGAAGAGGAAGCTCTTGAATAATGACTGTAGTTTCCTTCTGGTTCAAGTAGGAACAAGTCAAAAAGTTTCCTGCACTGAAGGCATTCAACAGCAGCAGAACAAGTTACTCAGTCCCAATGCAGAGAGCACAAGTATTTCTTAGTTTTAAGAAATACAATCATAGAAAAAAGTACATAGGCATAGGTTTACATTAAACTTTCACATACATCCAAAAATCTTCTTTACAGAGGGGTGTTACTGAGGTTAAGAACAAATTCTCAGACTTATCATTTATACAAATTATTTAGGTCTTCAATTCATGTCACATGAGACTACAATTTGAAGGAGACCCAAGGGAGCTGTTGACAGGCCCTGCTTCTCACCTACAACCCCAGAAATCATTCAAAGGTTTTTATGGTTATCACAGGAGCCAGAAACCTCCAACTGCCTCAGTAGGCTGATTAGTTCCGGAACTTAGCATAGCACAGCTGGCTCTTATCACTACCTACACGTGATGGCAGAAAGATGTCAACAGCCACACAGCCCTGATTCTAGCCCAGCAGGGAGGGCTAACGCCAGTTCACTTTCCCCATAAAAGCAACACAGCACCATCCCACCTACCATCCAAGAAAGCAAAGGTAAAGCAACATTGAACTAACAATCAGCCTGTCAGTGCAATAGCACACTTAGATTGGCATATTTAACTAAGCAGTTACAAATTCATGAAGATTAACTCCAAGAAAGACAAGGATTCCTGACCCAGTTCAAAGTACACTGGTAAAGTTTCAGAGCTCGTGTAAAAGATATTAGCTTGCATAGTCAAAGTATACTCTCTTACCCCAAAATTTTCATTCCAGATAGGGTTATATTCTATATCCCACAACAGTATCCCTGCATTGCTCCTTTGCTTTCATTGTCTCTATCCCAGAATAGGAAGTCTGTCTCTCTTCTATCACAGCTGCCAGATACCAGGCGTAGGTACCTCAAGCTAGGCACTGGGAAACATACAGTAACCCCAGTGACTTGCTCCAAGGCTCAGTTTCAGGTGAAACTGAGCTCATCTCAGTTTCATCTTCTGCCATTCATTAATCACAGAAAGTTGTGAGAAGGTACAGGGGAGAAAGGCTAGTCTGCTAATTACCAAATCAAGTTAGGCATGCTATTCTTGAAAATCCCATACCACCTACGTGAAAGGCTAAAGGAGACAGACACAGCTACAGTCAGGAGGCAGGAGGTCAGGGCCAGACCTCACAGGCAGCTGGGCCTTCCTAGGTGCCAAGTGACTTATCCTACAGCAGTGAGGGGGAGGGAATTGCTGGCAGCAGGGAGACACTTCTCTGCAGAAACTTATGAAAAAATAAAGTCTCTTTTGTGATGGGGAAACTTAGTTTTAAGACAAGAGGAAGTTTCAAACTTGTTGCTGTTATTTTAACAAGAATGTCTCTAGTGTTTAAAGCCAAATATAACTGTTCAATATAACTGCTAATAGAAAAACATTTTGCACCCAAGTTTGACAACATATTTGCTCTCGACTAGTTCCTTTTGGACAGTTATCAGATTTGGACAGTAATCAAGCAAATTCTAGCACAACTTTTAGAAAATATTTCTGACTTCATTTTGTACTTCGGACATAAAATGTATTGCTAAACATTTAGAAAAGAAAAAAATCATTTAACTGATTAAACAAAACTTCGTAAGTGTTAACGAAAGAGAAGATGCAACTCTGTCAACTATTCCTTCAAGTGCAGCATTTTTTGGATATTTGCATAAATTGCTTGTTAAAAGACTTTCTTCTCCTTGTTTTTTCAACTGTCCCTGTATCCCTATTCCACCACTTCACCTGTTCCCTTTCACAGTCTTCCTTAAAAATTCACTTATCTCTGGTTTCCCATTGATACGAATATACTTCTGGATCAACCTCTAAAAAAAACTACCTCCCTCTGCTTTCATCTGTAAGTTACTCAGAATTCAGATCAGTAACTGCTCTCCTGCCTCTCTTCAGACTCTGTATCAATAGATCATCTTCTGCCTCTTCCCTGTCCTGGGTGTCAGCATCCAACAGTGCCTGTTAAATTTTAAACCCAACATTGTCACAATTTTCTCCATACTCCTACCCATTTTCCAAGTGCAGATCTAAATCTAAATCTTTCATTAAAAGAAGTGTCCTCTGTCTACAAGAAACCTGAAAACAGTTAGCCTGCTAGCAATCGTCCAAATAATGCATCTTCTCTTGTATTCTTCCTTTTCTTAGTTATCCATTACCTTGTTGCATTCCTATGTGCGCATGTATATACAAACACACACACAGAGGTGTATATAGTTAGCTCCTTGATGCAGTGGCTGTATTTGTGTTCAGCATTTTTACAGGTCCATAAATGGGATTGCTAGAGCTAAACATACAACACACAAGAAGACAGCCACCTAGGCAAACAGAAGATGCCCAGGGGACAGAATTAACTTGGAATTACAATTCAAACCAAGAAGGATTTCTATAACTGACTTCTACAGGCTGCTCTTGCACAGAGCCTCACAATACTCACTAGGACCACAGTTGGATCCAACTATGTAAAATTGCAGAAGGTACATCAGGGCTCAGCATCTGTGCATTTTGCAGAGTACCAGGAAGAAGTAATTGAAAAGAAAGGGTAGGTGCTTAGGATTAAAAGAAGATGGAGGGCACTGTACAGTAAGCAACAGGAGAACAAATTATCTCACTGGAATAAGCTATTGGAATCTGGATAGATAATGAAACCCTAACTGAAAACCAGGGAGCAAATGACCATAACATAGAAAAAAGTTTAGATTTTAAATATATTAAGTCATTATTTAAATAGGACTTGTAAATAAGATCTGATTGAAAAAAATGAATGAGCACCCATTCCAGTGTTGCCATGAAGACAGCACTGAGATCTTTCTTGCAGAAAAAACAAAATCATGTCAATAGTCAACAGCCTAATCTCAAATTTAGAGCAATGGCAACACCTGTCTCTGTGTTCCTGTTCTACAGAATAAGGCTATTTAAGGCAGATTTCATAGTATAGTTACAACAACAAAAGAAACCCCAAAAGACCTGAAGTCATTTTAGGGCATCAGATAGATAATGTAATAATTTTAAATTGCACTGCTTTATGATTTCCCTTACTATATAAATGTATTTATATAAAGAGATACTGAATCCAAAAGCATGGCCCCATGATGTGAGGAAGGATGTTCAAGCATTAGACAACTACCTCTCATCTGAATGCATCTTATTCACCAGTTCCGAAATTAGCTACATTCCATGTACGTTGAGTGTCCTCTCACTTTTAATATTGAGAATTATTTTTCATCAGAAGAATCATGAAACTAAAATGCTAGAAAGAATCATCATTTTCCTATGTATCCTCTACAGGCTACATGTATAAAATTACATACTGTTTTGAATAATCAAAAAGGAACTTTACCAAGTAGAGATCTTTCCTCTAGCATGGGATGGAGTCCTTCTCACCTACTTCCAGAAAAAAAATTGTTAAACCACTACAGATCACACATCACACACACACACATCAACTTTCTTTCTGGCTGTCACCGACATAACCAGCACAGACCAGTGTCTTTTCCTGCCTCTCTGAACTGAACTCAATGCCTTTCAGTGTAGAGTAGCTTTCCTGAGGGTAAAAGTTACCCAAGTATTTATTTTCAAGAAACAGTACTTTTGAAGGAAATGTCTATTATCTGAGACACTACTTGTGCGTACGCAGATATGGTATTTAAGCTCAAAGAATAAATATTTTGCTGAATTTGAGTTTCCTGTGCCATTAATTTTTTATATCTCATTTTGGGTTTGTGTCCTATGTTGTATGCATATTTTAACCTTAATAGGCTGAGAAGTATGTTCTTGTGTATATTTGTGTAAACTGTATCCTGATTATACACCAATTAGCCGATCTTAAAAAAGGAAATTTGGGGTATTTTTTCATGCTAGCTATAATTTCTCTGAAGTTGGCAGTATTTGCAAGGGAACACCAAAGCCTTTCTGTGGAGAAGGCCTGAACATATAAACAGCAGAAAGATAATCCAACCAAAAGACAGATTAATGCCTTCAAACTTCCTGTGTTTGAAAGGAAAACCAAAGCTGAGCATACTGAGGGTCAGACACCTCATCAAACACAAGGCTGGCACACGACAAAGGTGGTCGTTTGCACTAGGTTTAGTAATAAAAGATTTTATGAAGGAAATTTTGAGGTTTGCCTTTCTGTTGAAAAAAATGACCAGAACCATAGCTTACACACATTATTTAATATAAAACTCAGAGTTGACACACTTATATTCTGAGTCAATATCAGGTTGTCTTTTTAATAAATGAAGTGTCTTTTTGTATGCAAATAATCATAAAAAATATTGAACAAAACAATGAAGCATTTTTCTTGTAAAATACTTTTCTCATTTCTCTCATTTACTAAAAAACAGACTTAAATCTCAGTTCTGCATACAACAGACTTATTTACTCTTAGCATAAAGCTATTATATCATCAAACCTACTTGCACAAAAATCTCCCTTTTGGGAAGGATGGAAATCTCTTTATTATTTAAATGTAGACTGGAAGGTAAAATAAATAATTCTCAAGAGAACTAGAAAAAACATTTCCTTGCTTTCAGTGTTTGGCTCTGATTAAGAATATGTAACACACGATGAGCTGTTCCAGATTTGCTGGCTTGAATAACCTCAATGCAGACTGCATTTACAGTTTATAGAAAACAAATACATCTGGCAAGGCAATATATCTTTTCCTCAAATATTTTTACTTGTACAACAATTGTTGTTAGTTTATTTACAAAATACAGCCTATCAACTCCAGTTTTGCAATTTGACCTATGCAAGTGGGGTCCTATTTCCAGATACAGAAAATAGTGTAATTAATATGATACTTAAAAATAGTATACTCAAAAATCAGAACAAAAGCATCTTAAAATAAGCCATAGCCATTTAACAGTTAAGCTCATTGCATACAAGTTTCCATTATGTCCCTTTATACCTGGATGAAGATCATACTGAATTTATGACAGATCTGAAACTGTTGCACAACTTTGGGTCTGTTTTTAGATTTTGAAAGAAAACTTTTAGAAAAGGTGGAATTTCATCATGTCGGAAAAACATTTTAAAAAAAAGATATCTTTCAGTGTTTTCCTGTTCCAAGATCTGACTGTAAATTTCTTACGTTAACTAAATAATAGTAACAATAGCAATAATTCTACTTTTCTAAAACAATCTGAAAATGTTCTCAGAGAAGAAAAGGCCCTCCCAACCTGTTATTACCACGGTGCAACAATGCCAATTCTAAATAGAAAAAAAAGGATTTTATTCTTTTTTTTTTTTTTTTTGAGTCAGCTTTACAAAAGTTTTAGAACAATAGTTCTATATGCCAACCAAAAATTCTGGAGCAGTGAAAAGAGACACAGACTCACATCTAGCAAGGAAAGGATTTTCTTGGCATATGAACTGCAGGAAGAAGCAAAAGAATGCTCTCTCCCAGGTTCTGGCAAAGGATATCCCAGCCAACCACAGCTGACATTCATAGAGCTTCAGACAGGTCGTTCAATGCCACAGTCTTTTTCCCCAGACAGGAGCTGATAATGAAGCACCTGAAAACACCCATAACTCAACAAGCCTACAGCTGCTGCAGCCCCAGGGAACAGCACAGGGAAAGCACAAGGACTTCACATTTCCCTGTTCCAACCTCTACACTCCAGCAAATGGTCCTTTTTTGAGCTTTTCAGAGGTGAAGCCTGAATTCACTGAAATGCTATACTCAAATGTTCAGTTTCCTGTTAACTGTCGTCACTACCATGCTGTAACAGATCCCAACATTTTTATGAGGCAGATATAAACCTAGGTTTTGCCAATAGGCAGCCTGAGGCAGAAGCACCTGAGATACTGGGAAGTTATGAATAAATTTGGATATGCCACTGCAATAAATCAGAAAAAAACCCTCTGCCTATCTGAAAAATCAATACATATTAAGATACCTGGCCTTGAAAATTGAAGTGTGGTAATTTGGCCAACCGAGTTTAAGTGATTTAGCAAAAGTTACACAGTAACTCTGTGGCAGACCTAGAAAATAAACTCATTCTTTCTTAGGTGTATTCCAAACGTCTAGATGATACAAACCTGCAAAGAGAGGAAACACCTACAAATATTAACTCTCACAAATACATCAAGGCCAAATGTAACAGTTTCCTAAATTATGTCCACCACAGCAGTAATTTCTAGCATTTGTTTCTGTTAGGTCACTAGTGTTTGTGTTTCAGCAAGAAACATTAAAGGATGAGAAATGTTCCATTTTTACTGCCCCCAGTGAAAAGCAGACAAAACCAAATCCCTCCAACTTCTCCTGGTCTTTCTAACAAAAATCTGAATGATTCACAGATGCTGACCTACAACTAATAATGCCACAATCAGTTGTCACCCTCACTCTGTAATGGAAATACTAACCCACATAGGCCACTATTGGTGGCATTACAACAACTTTAAATTTTTCCTAGATTACATCTGTAACCCAAAGTAGTAATGTCCATTACTTATTTGGTGAAATAAGCCTTTACAAGAGGCATTTCAATTTACACTGATTTTATTATAAGAATCCTTAATTTCAGTAAAGTGCTTAGAAATAATTAGCATGAACAAACAAGATATAAAGTTAGATCCTATATTTCTTTTTTGTTCAGAAAACCATTCTTTTCCTCTTAGCTACTTAGATATTCTTACAAATGATTTAGCTATTTTCCTTGAATACAACTGTTGGACACTCGTCAATATTCCTCAAGGAAAAACTTTCTACAAGCCAGAAGCCCAAGAGGTCAAGATTCTTCTGCTCAAAATGTAAATGCCTGCTAAATTGCTGCCACTTAAATTAGGCCAACCAAGTTAAGTAGTAAAACTACACAATGTAATAACATAGCACTAGTAAAGCACTTATCATCACCTTGGTAATAGAAACAATACACCAGCACAAAATGCTTCACTCACACATCACTAGATCTGGTCTGAAGTTCCAAGCAGCAAGATAACATTACCCAAGCAAATAAATAATACTGCCTACTATTTTCACTGCTGAACAGTGGCTAAAGACTTTTAGATGCATCCTTCTCTTCCTCACTTCCTAACAAGAAGAAGAAAAAAAAAAAATTACCCTCTTTCAGGTCAGATCATATTCTGAAATCAGTAAACATATTGAGGTAGGGTCTAATAAAAATCACAGCACAAGAACATTTGAAGAAAATAATCCCTGTGGCATTTAGGGTTCTCTCTTCAGTAAAATATTGCAACACTTTCCTCAAGGAGATTTGCCACATAGATCTTAGAAGACTCTTTATTACTGAACACAACAGTAATTACTTGCTTAGCTGTCCTCACTTAAACAAGGCTTCTTTGGCACCATGCTCAAACCGACCCCAGAAAAAGAGAGGAAGTTCTCTTGGCCTTGGTATTCTCTATGCATCCTTTGCTGTACTGCTAGAGTACGGCGTGCTGCAACTGCTTGCTCTGCAGCAATTGAAACAGCTGTGGGAAAGCAGCCAAAATTGAAAATTTACTGACCCTGACACTATGTAGAGGTAGCCATGAGAAGTGCAATCCCCACCAACAGAAATCTAATGCAATAACATCCTAATCGGAAATTTGCTGTTTGCAAACCTAACCCCTTCCTCAGGCTACAGATCTTTGTGTCAGTCTTCTCTCCTTTCAATAAATATGAAGTTTTGTATTCTCCAGCTACAGACAGAAAAAGATAATTTCTTTATCTCATGAAACCTTTTAAGCTTCCAAGCCAGACAGAAGAAAGAGGAGGAGAAAGCTTGTGCTCTAAGTATCATATTTGGAGTGTTATCCCCTTGTGACTGAACTGAATCTCTGCATCTGCCACAGCTATTAGCCTTCTCCAAATAGCAGCTGAAGCAATATGGAACAGACTTGGTCCCTAGATAATTTCCCAACTACTCATATGGTTCTGTATAGCAGCCATGAAAAAGAAAAATTCTTGGTAATTTAATTCTGCTGTTGCTTGAAAAACCTATGACCCAAAACAGAAATGTTGGATGTGTCTCCATATTCAAGATGACATGGCAAACTCAAAGCTTTCTGAGATTTAGTTCCTTTTTTTTTATTTTCAGAGAAAGTAAAAAGGTGTAAAAAAGGTGATTATTCCCGCTCACATTTTAAAGTCATATTTTGCAGAAATTATTAAATCTTCCTCAGTTCCAGTTGCAAACCTTAAGTTTAAGACCTCTAGTCACACTGCCAGCTCAAATACAATAATCGCTGATAATACCGAAGAGGAAATTTCCATATGCATAGTCCTAACAGTATAGAAGACTATATGCCAAAATTACATTACAGCATGATTAATTACAGCATATTCTGTATGAGACAGCAAGCAAGAAATTGTCCAGTGAATTCTCCAGTTAAAAAAACAGCCCATCTCTTGCACATAGCCAGTTGTCCTCCCACAAACAAACAGAAGCATAAACATAACCTAAAGAAAAAAACAGCTTTTGTATTGACAATTTTTTGTTTTGTTCCAATATTTCTGAGAGCAAGATTGGGAGCGAGGGAAAGAAACAGAAGTTCTGGAGGCTTTCATTTTAGCAGCTCAAACCCATACACAGGAATCTGCATTGGGAGTCAAGCCAGACATGTAGAGCACACATTCCAGTCTGAAACAGAAGACAGTGATAGACACTTCCCAGGAAACTAATGCATCAAGCTTTATGTTTTCCACTTTTTTTTTCTTTTTTTCTTTTTTTTTTGTCTTTTTAAAGTTCTTTGTCAGTAACCAGTGTTTGTCCCAGATAGAACATGAATATGTGAATGTGGACTGACATCACTGTGCAAAAACTTCCATATAGGCAAGCTGTCAGTTCCTTACTTCATTAAGCTTTAGTAATCTCCTCATACAGCTTTCCTTAATTAAACATATCTAGAAAGGATTTCTTTAAGAAGAAAGGGATGTCTGTGCAAATTAATGTGGAAATATTAGACATAATACACACATCCATATGCCAGTCTAAAAGGACAATGAGATTTATTTTTTGTACTATTCCTGCTATGCCTTTACAGTTAAATAGACTCTAGCTTTATTTCTAGAAACAAGGAAGGTTTACAGTTTGTTCTTTTAAAGGTCTGAATTTAAGCCGCATTTAAGCTGCCATGTACTATACCTTTTTTGTTGGTTCTAATAATTGTCTCAGACAACAGTAAAGGGCTTCCATTGGAAACTTCATTTATAGGCTTCTCTGGTGGTTTGGTGGCAGTGTTTTCTTTCTTCATGTCCTTCTTTATTTCCTGCAGAAGAAAAGGCGGGTGGAGAGGGAGAAGAAGAAACAGTTAAAAAAAGGTATTACAGAATATTCTAAATCTCCAGCTCCTAAGATTTCTTTAAACTTCTATGTATACACCCTTGCCTATTCTAATGCTATCTCAAAGACTCTTTATAAATTGAAATGCCACAAAATGAAAGTAATTTTCAGGAACTTTTCCTACCAATACTTCTTTTTCTTTCTTTCTAAAGGAGGTCAATTCCTTATTTATGTGCGGAAACTGTAGGACAACTTTGCAAATCCCTCACTAAAGATAACTAAAGCTGAAAGACGGGTGAAGGGAAAAAAAAGACTTGCCGCACAGGACAGAACCAGGTTCAGTGCTCCTCATGTAAAGGCAACTAAATCTGCTTCCCCTCTGTTGAGAAGCCCACAGAAACAACAACCATAGCAGGAAGAAAAATATTAACTAGGAAAATATGACAAATGTTACCATAATTGGCAGAAGCATATAGAGAGCCTGCTATCAAGAGCCGTTGCTAACACTAACATATTTCGCGGCTGACTTACCTTTTAAGGTGATCAACATCTTTGGCAGCGCACAAAAGAAAAATATACGGTGGGGTTTCATGAAAGCAAACCCACAGAAAACAGCTTCCCAAGACTTCACAGTTAGTGCTTGATAAGATGCACAATGCCTCTCTAGCAGCTTCTTAGGAAGACTTTAAAGACCTACCTGCTTAATTGTCTATACCTACTTTGCCAAGCATCTAAAATATCATAGCCTTTCATACATCTTATCTTTGAATACCACTGAGGTAGACAAGTAGTGTTACCTCCACTTTATAGACATACACTAAAGAGGCTGAACAAATTGTTTATAATCATGTACCAAAAAAATAAGGGAAAAATAAGTTAAGTTTTGGCTCCAAGCTTTGCTCTAAGTCAGAATCACAGAGCCAATTGGACTGGAAGGGATCTCAACAGGTCTCTACCCCAATCTCTGGCTCCGTGCAGGGCCACCTCTGGGAAGGGACCAGTTCAAGTCTTTGCCCAGTTGGGTCTTGGAAACCTCTAAGGACAAAGACTGCACAACCTCATGAGCAACCTGCTCCACAGCTTCACTGCCCTTTACAGTGACAAAAATTTTACTTATACCCAGCCTGAAACTTTCTTTCCAAGTCCAATCTCCTCTCTCCTGTTCTCCCCACCAGGCACCACTGTGAAGGGCCTGGCTCTGTCTTCTGGATAACCTCCTTGTGTGTATTGGAAGGTCCCCCCAGAGCTTGTCTCTTCTCCAGGCTGAACAAGCCCACCTCCCTCAGCATCTCCTTACAGGGCACATGTTCCAGCTACCACAGCCACAGAACTTTCTCTAGTTTATCAATGTCTTTCTTTTACTGGTGAGCTCAAAATGGGATGCTGTATTCTGGATGTGGACTAATGAGTGCCAGATAAAGGAGGATTATTGGTTCTCTCAATGTGCAAGCTGTTAATGCAGCCCAGGACACTGTTGGCTGCGTTTGATGTACACAACCACACTGTTCAGCCTACCCCACTAGGTCCTTAATCAGCATACCTGCTCCCAAACCCATCATGCCCCAGCCTGTATGTATGACAGCAATTCCTCCTTCCCCGGGACAGGAATTGGCATTTGACCTTGCTGGATTTCACTTGTCCTGCCTGGGTCCTTCTGAACTGCAGCCCTGCCTTCGAGCATGTCAACTGCCCTCTCCACCCAACACCTTCCCTCCCCCCGTTTGGTGTCATCTGCAAATTTGATGAGATCTTTTACATTGAGCAGGCATTGGGGACAGGTGATGGTTTCAGATAAACCCTTCCTCTAGTAAAAAACCTCCACCTCTCCTCTTCTCTTTTCAACTCTCATACATTCACTGCCCTCTTCCACATCCCAGTGCAGTAGTAACCTCCACCATCCCACAGCACATACACAGGAAATACTGTAGATCTTATTTAAGTTACCAGCATATCAGACATCAGAGCACTAAACCATAGAAAGCAAATTTCTATTTAAGTTTCTGGAGCTGTTATCTGAGAATAGCATCAACCAAAACAAGACTTTCCAAGTCACTTTCTGTAAGATGCTCTTTAAGCCTGAATTGTTTTTTTTAACCTTTAAAACTGAACTATTAGCTACACAACATTAATACAGTCTTCTGTATCTGCACAAGGCATTTAGTGTATCAGTATTCCATTAGCAGAGATAAAAGTTTTATGAAATCCTGCCCACCGAGGGTACAATGAAACGTTTATCTAGTGCCATCACACAGGTAAAATAGTTTCTAAAACCCAACTCATCACAGTAACCATCATAACTGAAATAAAAAAAGGTGAATGAATACGTGCATGAAAGGTGAATGGCTCTGTGTGACAGATGCTGCTGCTGTTAGAAGGAGAAATATTGCACACAGTTCTTGCGTAACAGTGAACCACAGGATAATTTAAGACCACTGCACCCATTTATAAGAAAATGTTATATTACTTCCTAAAAAAAAATGGACTAGACTAATACATATGTTATTCCAGGAGCTTTTTTTCACAGCCTTAAAAGTTAAAATATATAATAAAGGAGTCCACCCAAAGCTTGTTGTATTGAAGCTTTAAATTTATTTTGCAGCTAGGTGACAAAGTCACGGAATATTAGAAAATTCTCTACAGTTTAAACAGAATTTGTGAGTCAAACAGACTACCATGTGAACAGAACCACAACAGTGTACAGAAGACCCCATCTTGCCCGAACTTGTTTCCTGTGTGTCATTAGTATGTTATTTTCCATTCTTTATGTCAGAATGTAGTTAAATCTTCAACTCACAAATTTTGAAACATTAGTAAGATGTTTTTTCTTTTAAAAGTCCTATCAGCAACTTCAAAAGTGACAGAGAAAATTGCCTGCTATAAGAGAAAGTAGGGCTGCACTCTCAAGTCTGCAGATGAACCATTCTAGTGCTTTTGCTGCTGCTGACAGCTTTTTGAAGTAGCCTTGTTCAGCTCCTGAAAAAATCAACAGGAATACAACAAGCCCATTCCCAAACATTGGCATTTGCTTATAGGGTGGGAACTCTTACATTTCCTTTCTCATTCATTATTCACAGAATGAAGACAGACACACAAACTGAGTGCCCACTGAGCCAAAACTCACATAGGAGGTACAGCACCTTGCAGCCACCAACATTGTCTAAGGATTGCTTTTTTTCTATCTTTCTGGTACTGGTTTGGGCTACTTTTCATCACTGTTTCCTTTGATGCTCACAAGAAGGGTCATAATTTTTCATAGCTTCTGCCCACAGTAACAGGACATGTGATCAACCCCAGCAGCATGAAATTACAGAAGAGAATTGAAAGGAAAAGTGGAGAGTTCTCTAAATAGTTAAATAAATCAAGCAAAGGCCAAGCCAGTCCTACTAAGCCAAAATCTTATCAGAAACATACTTAGCAATACCCTACAGGAAGCCCATATTTAAGTGGCTCAGGACACATTCTGCAGTAGAGAATGCGCCACTTGCACACATTTTCAATTCCTGGTCTTAGTCCAGAGCACAAGACTTAAAAACAAAACCAAAACCAAACAAAAGCCCACTCCTTAAGCAGCCTCACTGCTGCAGCCTGTGGCAACCATTAGTGCCAATATTACATCCTCCGTCCTCCACCCTCTCGCTAATATTTTCTTTCTGCCTCTGTGCTGTCTTCTCTGCTATACAGTGCATCCTTGGGGATTTTAGGATTTTAGGACTTGTCTTCAGCTGTGGCCCAAACAGAGTCAGGCCACTGGCCCTGCCCGTGACTGCCTGCTTCATTGCTAATATGCTTCCTAGTCCACATGGCCCACCCCTCGTCCACAGGGTGCCTGGGCATGGGTCAGCAAATTACCCAGCACACAGGCTGTTCCCAATAGGCAACGTGGAAGAAGCAAGACTGTAGAGGAAGGGCCCGACAGGTTTTTGCCATGCGAGTTGAGCTATGCCTCTTATCCTCAGGACAAAGAAAGGGAGTCTGGTGGTGTTAAATTCAGAAATATTGACATAGCCCTTTATATCTATCCTCACTCTTACCTGCTGGAAAAAAAAAAAAAAAAGTTATTACTCTAAATCATTATAGTGCCCTACTGAAAACTTCATTTCTGCTTGAAAAATTGAGTGAAAACAAACACAGACAACTCTGGCCACATAGTTATACCAATCAGTGCGCTTTATTTCACCACAAAAAATACACTGAACATGAGTATCTTGCATATTTGTTAAATGATGCAACTATAATGGCACTAAAAGCTTGGTGCTCCATCTGTAATGGTTATAGAAATCTCTCTACACAGCCCCTTTACATTCTAGATTTGCAGATGGAGCAGAACCCTACCACATGAGGAAAGAGTAGGCACATGGTACACCATGTGTACCAAAGGTGGTTTTGGGGACCTTTCCCCAGTGTATTACAAAATCCATTTCTGCTTCTGGTTTCAAGTTGACGTTTGTATATATTACTTCTTTCAAAGAAGAAATTCCACATATATGAATAAGTAGAAAGTAAACTTTCACTTAGGACAGCTGGGAGTTCGGAAGTCCCCAGTCTGCGTGGGTAGTTCGAGAACAGCTAAATTTAAATACTAAAGGAGGATGAATAGAAACTAATAATCCAGTTACAATCTCAGGGACTACTGTTTCTTGAAGAAGGAGCTTGTGTATGAAAAGAGAGGATAAACAAGAAAGGTAAGAGACTTTACTATACAGCTCTAAGTACTGGAAAAAAATAAACTTAGAATAAGTTTTCTGCCCAGCAAGTACCTCTGGACTAGGATTCTTGCACTGGTTTCTGGTGGTATTTCAGCTACAGTAAATACACCCTGATTAGATACAACCACCACTCACTGTGGGCCAGTTTGCCCTTCAGTAGGACAAGGAGGGCTGGACAGGTACTGTGTCTCTTCAAAAGGACACAGTGTGAGCACTTTTGCTAGGAATCCCTGTGGTGACACTACTCAGACCAGGATCAATGACCTAGAGAGTCCTTTCCAGAACAAAGTTCACAAGACATATGCCCTTGGATCCTGAGTGCACTGCTTGGCTCTTCACCCCACCACTAACATCTTGCCCACTTCTCTGGTACTGAGATGTTTCCACAGAACGATCAGCTGTCTCGCTCACACACCTTACCTGCAAAGAGGTAAGCTTTCACAGAGCTAGCAGTTTAAAAATATCTCTAAAACTCATCTTTGGTACTATTTGATATTTGATTTTGGGACAGTGCCCAGTATAAATTTCATTTTCATGCTGCATTTTTTCCTATCCACACAAGGATAATTGCAGGTTATTAGCAGATCATTTTCAAGGAGCTATACCCCGGGAACCCAGCCCTTAAGTAAATGATGTCACATCGCAATCACTAAATCTAACCCAGGCCCTCGACACCACAAATTTTAACACAGCTTCCACCTCCTGTGTATGTGGGTTTTAGAGGGATTCCAATATGATAAGCAGTTCTTACTGGGAAGAAGCATCCTCGATATGAGAAATTCTGCAAAAAAATCACTGTGAACTTTAAAAACAAACTTGAAGCCTGATTTGATGAAATATTATGATTTCAAAGATATTTTACGAACCTAAACATATTATAGAGTACTCTGAGGGCCCTTACACTTTGTACACCCTTTTACTATCTAAAAAAAATATTATTTTCTTCTGTAACTAGGCTTCAACCATACTGCATAAATGCAAAT
Organism: Tringa tobata; assembly: GCA_033628505.1. Taxonomy (NCBI): domain Eukaryota; kingdom Metazoa; phylum Chordata; class Aves; order Charadriiformes; family Scolopacidae; genus Tringa; species Tringa tobata. Next base: position 13,857,699 of record JAHREE010000480.1, read on the forward strand.
AGCCAAATCACCACAAAAAGATTATTGGCTTCTAGCAAACTTTGAAATACGGCTTCTCCAAAGAAACACAAAATCCTAGACAATACTTGAACTGTTTTTAATTGGATCTTCTCTAATCTAATCCTACATCAGTATGAGCCACAGAAAATTTTCCATAAGCTTATGAGCTTTACAATGTGACAAAATATTAACAACAAATCATATTGTGTGAGGAAACTCCATCACATAGCAAAATACAACATATTCAAGTGTATCTGTACACTACTAAATGGTTATTTCAACCTATAAAATCTAGAAGTTTAGTATCTTTCCCCTTTTTTAAGTCTAAAACTATTACTCATTGACATGACACATGCATGGTGAAGCTGGAGAGAGACAAAAAGAGAGGTTACTGGTTTTCAAAGAGAAATGTCTTCGGTTCACCTGCCATTTTTTCTAATATTGTTAGCAAGACCTAGTTTTGCTTTCAGAATTTCATCATTCATTACCTTTCAAGGAAAGATTCTATTCTATCTGTGTGTCTACATGCTAAAGTTTCTGCTCATCTATAAAAAAGCTTCCTTTAATTTATAGCAAGTGCTTGAATTAGGTCAGCCACAAAAGTTACAGTTAGTATCCGTTATCAAGTCTGAAGGAAAGTACAAGAACTTCTGTCATTTTCACTACACCAAAGTTTCAAGACTCTTTTTACTCTAGCGGTTCTGACCTTTACAGGAAACTCAGCTGAAAATATTTGAGGAAATTGCTGCAACCCTCTCCATGACTGTGAATGCAATGAAATGCTATTGTGTGCTGCTGCAGGTATGAAATGCTCCAGCCAATGCTTCACTCCTCATAGTTGTTGGGAGCCATGAAAAATTATGAGAAAAATCACTATCAGACTACAAGGTGATTTATCGAAGTCTTCCATATGCAAAGGGAAAAATAGTTCTTACATATTGGAAGCAAGAGGTTTAATCAAAATCAAAGCTTTTTGGAAAAAAGACACATGCATACTGAAGGAGTTAAAACCTGAGAAATAATGAGGCTTTCATAATTCAAAAATCTACAGCCTGTACATTGCTTGAAACCAAATGTGGGAGCAGGAATAAGAACCGGAATCATATGCAGCCCGGGAGAAATCATGCAACACATTTGAGTTATCAAAAGATGACAATGGAAATGTCAGGAGTGCTTTTGACCCCTCTGAGATACAGAATGCTTTTCCTTTAATCTCTTTTCTCAAAAAACATACTTTACATTTCAAGAGACAACTGCCACCATCATTTCCTGCAAAAAATGTCTGCAACTTCAAACAATATATGAATTCAATTACTCATTTATATTAAAACCTCAAATACAACTCTGCTGCAGAGTACATCAATGCAATATTTAGTACTCCTGAGTAATTTCCTGTGACATTTTCACTAAAACTAGTTAAGACTTATTGAATAAATATAAATTTACTTAGATATAAATGCAACTCTGATATTGTCAGAACTCTTGTAGTATTCTACTATGTATTAAACAATGTATCTGTAACAAAGCTTCCCAGCAACTGAACTAGCATCAAATGTGAAAATTATTTTCAAGCACAAAGATGGCAGCAGCACTAAAATCCAGTATGCCTTCATAGCACTAGACTTTAACTCCATAAACAGCAAAATCACAACGTTTCAGAGACAATAAAGAAAACACCTAGCTTTTATTTTCCTGGCTTTTGCATCACTTGAGGTGCACTTTGGCTTCTCTTTTCTAGGGCAACACCAGCTCCAAGACACAGGGGCACAAGGTGGGACCTTCAAGAACCATGATTAAGACTGAGATCTTTCCGTTAGCTGGTCATGAAGGGAGACACTTATCAGTGGCTCTGTCAGCAAGTAGAGTGGGAAGCACATCTTGGAGACTGCACTTCCCCAGCAGCAACCTCCAGCTTCTAACAGCTGCATAGATCCCATACTGCTATTGCACACATCATCTCAGCTCATGACAAAAGTTATGCTCTTGTTTCACTACAGCAGGATTCCACATCCTCTCTCCTCTTTCACTACCATCTAAACCAAAGTTTATAGGAAACATGTTCCCAGCTGCCCATCAGGCACATGATGTAATCTTGAAAAAAAAATAAATAGCGTTACAGTTCATGAGCCTCTTGGTTTGTGCTTGTACTGCCTAGTTCTGGGGTTATTTCTAAACCACAGCCTCTAAGCCTCTCGGCAAAGAGTCCTTTGGTTTCTGTATCTAGCCTTCAAAATCAAGTCTATTTTGTGGCTCACATGACTTCTATCTGATTTATGGCTTGATAGAGAAAAGCGTTATTTGTTCACTGGGCTTTACATGCTGAACAGTGCATCTATTCCAGCAGCAACAGTAGCAGTATGCAGAACAAAGCACATTACGGGTGAACGCTCTGATGTACCTTACTCTCCTTTTTTCCTTTTTTTTTTTTGTGTTATATAAAAAGATGCAATCTTCTAGTTTGCTCTCTCCCAGTGCAAATAAACTTTTCAATGCCATCCACACAGTCAGAAGCACTGCTTGCACGGCTGCTCGGGTAAATCCTCGGTGCCGCCCTTGCTTCTCAGATGGAAGGCCGTATGAATGTTGCAGCGCTTCCTGTCAGGATGCTGCTCAGCTATTTATCACACGCATCTAGAACCTAGCCTGCAAGATCAAAAATTCATTACACAGCCTTAGGTAAAGGCTTCAACAGCCCATCCGTCACATGCGTTGTTCCTGAAGCATTTAAATATTAATTTTATCATTAAATTTTATTTATAAACTTTTCTTAATATAGAAGCAATACCTTAAACATTTGGGACAATATATTGGGTCCCATGAAAACATTGACGTAAAAAATTAATAGTTTGGATGTAGTGCAAACCACTTGCAACAAACAAAATTACTATGAAATGACAAAGCAACAGTTGTTATGAAAGAAAATTAACTGCTACATCCAGTGTATTCTACATTAACTGCAAAAATAGTGTTTCCCTGGAGGCACAGTGCAACCAGCTCCTGCTTAAACTGCTAGTAACTTCTCTGTGACATCCATGTCTGAACATTCCCTGTTTACCCCAGTGTGAGATACTTGTGCTATGATGCTCTCCATACCCCAGCTTTAATGAGGCCATACTCGGCCACACCTGAATTCCTCTCCTACACACCAACAACCAGTATGCTACAGCAAACTGAAGCTCCTCTTTTAAAGAATCTCCGCCTTCTTCCTTTTTTGATACAGCTTTGTTATGTCTTTTGTACATCCTTCTGATAATAAAAGGTCTTCTGGATGGGATACAGACTCTTGTTTGTCCTCAGGCAAGATTCATATTCACCTAAGCTGTTTAGGGTTATTGTTCGGGTTTTTTTAATTATCAAAAAAAAAGAAAATAAATGAATAAAAGAGGAAAGAAAAATAAGAGACTATGAGAAACTAAGGAATACATCAGTAAGAAAAGTGGGGAGCATGTTTTAAAAAACGCCTACCAAATATGCAACACCCGTAGTCTCAGAGACAGTCCTGAGGGAAAAAGAATACATCTCTGCTCATTGCGGTTTGGGTTTTGGAGATGTGATTAGCTTTGCTACCACCAGGACAAGCAATTAATTACATCTTAATGCACTTAATGGACCAAGGCTGAAAATTATAATTAGAGCAATAAAAAAAGGCAAATAGGAAAAAGGTACTATGCTGGCTGCTGGATGTCATTCCAAGCCACTCAATTCATCCTGATCCCAACAGTGACATGCTGAGGAGGAGAGAGTGGTCCAGGCCTGGTGTTCTGTTCCTGATCTCCTCTCTAGAAGGTACTCTAACAGCACCGATGGATCCCACACCATGGTGGCAGAGAAAAATGACAGTACCTCTCTCTGAAATTATATAATCTAGGTGTAAGGAAAAGTATAACTGATTAACAGAAACAGTAGATGGCAGGAAGCATGAAGAAGCAGAAGTGATCAGCATGGGCCAGGTGCATAAACACTTATCAGCATTTGATAAGTACTGTGGCAAGACACCTTTGAGGAAGCCTTTGAAAGACAGCGAGTTCCTTCATACGCAGGATCCCCAGGAAGGCAAGAAGTACAATAGCAGAAGCTTGTTATAAAATTATTAAAGAGGTGAGGAAAAGAGAACATGTCACCCTGTCACCAGAACAGGGGCACACAGTCCCACCACCCACGTGCAAGGCACTCGGGAGATGGTGACCCAAAGACTCTAAAAATTAAAGTGGACAAATGGCAGAGCTGACAAGTGCTTTGCATTTCTGAAACCTTACAGAGAATCACAAAACACAGAAGAAATTGTACGGGTGCACCAGGTCTCATAAACAGCAGGAGAACTGGAAGTGACCTCTTTATTTCATACTGCCATTAAGTTGCCTGCTAGCACCCACCAGTGAACCCCTGCAGCACACACTCCTTCCCAGCTTTAATACGGGGCTGAGAATTTTTTCTGCTTTAAGTATTTAGCAATGTATGTGAGCAGTGGGGTTTGGGGCATGAGGCACTGCTGCAGCAGGGATTGCCATGGGGAAGATGCTCAGCAACCAGACACTCGAACTGGCGCCTTCCTCCTCCTCTCTCATCTCCATAACCAGGATGGCCAGCCAGGCTTTCACCAGTTGGATCTCCTGCCTTTCACCTTTGTTTGGCAACAGCACAGTACAGTCTTTATGTGCTTCAGCTGCCCAATGGTATCAACACACATACACACAGATCTGTGTAGGTGCTTAGAAACACACGCGTGTTCCCTGCACCTGAAAGTACCGCAGTGAGGTACTGCAGGGAGACATAAAAGGTGCTTCTCAGCCAGCTTCTCCTCAGTCCAGCTCCAGCAGAATGAAATTATTCAAGCAATTTAACTTTTCAATAGAATTAAGTTTCTTTTCACAAAGGTTCCATTTTCATCCAACTATTAGAAGCTTTATTACTTTGCTTGAAAATGCAATGTCATTCCTCATTTTTTTGAGCAGCATGGGATATGCCAGAATTTAGCATGTTAATAGCTTCCCCCCACAGGCACCTGGGCATACAAAAAAGGTCTGCTGTAACAGACTACAGTTTTTGAGCATGATAAATGGATATTTCGTGTAGTAGAAATATTTCTGCTGTCAGTATAGAAATCCCTGCATGTATCACATAAATTTGGTAAAATACAAAAGAAACTACCTGAATCCATGTATTTCCAGGGTTATATCTTTGTTCCTTCACACATCCATACAATTTGAAGCAGACGACCAATACAGAAAAAGACCAATATATGTTCTTAGAAAAAAGCAATAAGAAACATTATCACAAATTGTAATGTGTCAGACATAACCAGATAAACTATCTCTGTGACACAGACAGGTTCAGAGAGAGACTAAGTAGTATAAATCCTTTACGCAGAGTTGTATCACACACCAGATGATCCTTAACAGCAGGATTTTCTAATGAGAACATTAACCGACTCACTCAATATCTTATATTCTCTCTTTAAAATCATGTGGAAGAATTTTTTATGACTGTTTTATCTTCTCTAAATGATGTGCTGCACAGCAAAAAAAGAAACAAAACAAAACCCCCATAAAGCCTGAACAAAAGTCACTATACTACCCCAACCATACAAAATACAAAAAGTACAGCTGCACAAAATTTCAAAATTTTCATTTCAACCATACTTAAAACCCTGATGATGGTCCAAAAAAGCCAATTTTCTTTCCAATTAACAAGTAAGGAAAAATTATACAAATTCCTATAGAAGTCTTTAATCATATAATTCTACATTACAGAATGAAGAATTATGGTCTACAGCATACAGCTATAAAAGTTATGCAGAGAAGTCCACTGCACCTACACAGACAGGGTAAGCGTGTAATTCCACTGCATGTAAAACTAAAATTGAGATTCCTGAAGGTGCATTGGTGTTTTAAAAGAGTCTCCTCAGACAAGCCAAGGCTTTTTTCAAGAAGAGTAAAGGGCTCATGAAAATATTTATCTGGAAAGATAGTGTTATGGGATTTTTAGGGTTTTGTTTGTTTGCGTAAGCAGTTGTATGAAAGCTAGCAGGCATTAATGAAATAAGATCCTGGATTAAATCAGGGTTAATGAGATCAGGAGTAGACACATCATTATTCAAATCACACACCATGTGAATAGTATGCATTGCCAGACTTGTAAATCGGAGATTAGAATTTAACACTCTTCCTTCTGCAGTCTGACAGTTTAGGGCTAGAGGTCTCGTCATAAATATTGGTGGCATCCACCTGCCACATCTTCACAAGAAAAGGTATTATGATTCCAGCTTTCCTGGTGCTGAGCACCAGCAATTTCATGAGGGAACTGATGGCAGGGGCAGTTCCTCAGCACTTCTGACAGCCACGTTCCTCGAGTCTTATAACCCTTGCAGCTGTCAAGCAAAATTTATTTAATTATTTTCCTTCTTAATCTGACTTTGCTTCCTGCAAATATTACAGAAGGCACAGGCTAAATAATGCCAGTTTGGAATGGGACCATATACCTTGTGGATTTCTTTTTGTCTAGTACGGCCTTTTGAGTTCCAGCCTGCTGCTGACATGCTCATCTCCAGTGGCGGTTCTCTGGTATGCAAAAGTTTACAGCAAAAATCAAAGAGGTCCACTTTTAGAAAAAATAATATTAAAGAAATAGATATGAAACTGAAAAGATTCAGAGCAAGATTTGTAATAATCTCCATTAAAAGATGTCCTGGAACCATGGAAATCCCTTTATAAAAAGTAGGTCACATGTTTCTTTGGAAGTATTAGACTTAATCCTAAAGACTTGATATTTAGAAAAGACACGCCTATTCATAAAGTCTTAAGAGCTGGGAAAACTGACCCAAAACAACAGGTCTCAAAAAATCCCTAGCTCACATGGAGAAATGCAGCGGCTGTCCTCTACACTTCAGACTACTTTCTCTTAGGAGAGTGGAGATCTGTGAACTAAACTTTTTGTGGTATAACCTCTAGGTCCTTCATATGTTCTATCTGCTATTTTACAGCTGTGAAAAGGAGATGGATGGGCCAATTTATCCAAGCAGAATAACCTTCTATATTTTGGTCTTATCCAAGAGGTATAAAGAATGCAAACAGTAGAAATAATCATGCTCAACACTGATCCGGACAGTGAAGAGTCTTACTCAAGACTAGAAAGGGCGTGATGAGTGCTACAACTGCCTGGGAGAGTTTGATATGCCATTGGTATCTGTAGGAGGTGCAGCCTAGCATCTCAGATGGGAGAAGATTTGGTGATCACGATCCTCACCTCAAATTACTCAATCCCATAATTACTCAATGCTTGCAAAAGAGATTGGCATGTTATCTTTGAAGTAATGCATCATACTGAAACTACCCTTGCAGTTTCTCAACCTAGTGTTTACTCAGCCAACATGAAACTTTAAACAAACTTTCATGGATATCAGAGCCACACAGACTCATTGACTTGTATTAAAATTAACAACAAAAAAAAAAAAGTAGAGGACTTATTATGGTCAAGTCCACATGAGACAACCTGATCTGTATCTGCCTAGCACACTCAGCAGGATTCCTGTTTACAGATAAGAGTTGCATGAGAAAGTATGATTTTTGTTTGGATAAGGCTACTTCCAAGCAGAGACAGTCATTTTATGGTGTTTCCCAATGTGACATGTGGTACCAGTATGCATGAGGCTCACTGCTATTAAAACTCCAGCTTTATAAATAAGACAGAAGTGAAATAAAAGTACTAATTACATAGTTTTGCTGAGGGGAGACAGAAGTTTGAAGATGAGAGTTAAAACCAAGCAAGCAGACAGCCAGTTCATAGGAGTCATCAAGGATGAAGAAATGGTGCACTTTGGCCATATATAAAGATATATTGGAACTCCAGGACTGACTCCTCTGAATCTGCTCACCTTGTTGTGCATCAGTGAATGATGATGTAGACTGACTTAGCAAGCAGAAACAAGATAGATCTCAGCAGTCAGGAACTCCTATGGAAATTGCCGTTAAGTACTTTTTCATTTAAAAAATTTAACACATAAGAAGGAAGGAAGACCTATCTGTTCATCTAAGCATTAGCAATTCTTTTCAATTGGCTGTTTTGCTGACCAACTTATCAAGAAAAGAGCAATTCATTTTAGAACAGCTGATACACTTCTGGTCTGTAAGTGCTGTAGGCTGAGGGAGGTCACTGAGTATTATTCCTATGTGTTGAAAAGGCCTCACCTACATTTCAAGTAAAGACCGTAATGTAACCTTAGCCATAAAACTACTATGTCTTCAACTACATATAGGCAGAACTATGCCTTGAAATTCTGCAAAATATTGACCTACACAACTCTCAGGAAGACAGGAAAAATAACAATACATGATTTAGCTTTTGTTCCCCAACAGCAGCTTACCTTGAAAGTAGCTTTCTCTTCTAAAAGATAAATGTTCATGTATGCAAAACACAAACCAGAGAAAATTTAGCCACCAGAAAAATCATTGGATTACTAATATAAATACAAACACCTTTTGAAAAAAATAGGGAGGAATCTCATTTAGCAGAAGGGAGTATCCTTCTGTTTGTGTAAAAGATTGAACTTAGGAAGTTTCAGGCAATGCTGAGTAGTTTTCTTCCAGGCAATTCACAAGAGGATTCTCTATTCATCCTGTCCCTGAACTATATTTCTTATTGAAAAAGCAAAAAAAACAACACTCCTTCTCCCAGCTACTCTTACAGTTTCTGAAAATTTCAGGATATCCCAGATATATTTAAATTTAAACTCTTTCACCACAAACAGCTTAAAGCTCAGGTGTAAGGGTTTTCTTAACCTTTTTTTACCTTTATAATATTAACATATCAGAGCAGAAACCACTCGGTTCCTTTGTTTTCATTGGGAGCTCTTCTTGACATGTTTACTCTAAGTCAAGAAGTATACTTTACACACAGGTACTGATTTTAACGGGCAATATCATGCAGTAAAATTTTTAGGCATTTTAAGAGAGGATAACTTCCTCTGCTCCTTGGAAACAACACAAAACCTAGTAATGTGCAGTCTTTTGAATAAAAATTGATGAGGAGAAAGTGGCTGGCTATTGACAAGCAATAGCAAAAATCACCCAATGACACTATATAAAGATTAATGAAAGTATAGAATCACTGGCATTTGAAGGTGTAGTCATTACATGCCCTGAAACTACCTTCCTCACTGTCCTCAACTGTATCTGGAGATAATGGGCAGCTACTACATATTTGTATATAAATACTCTCCATAGGCTGTATTAAAATGTATTGAACATCCAAGCATTTGAAACACACACACAAAACCGACTTAATTTTGATGGCCTATTAAAACTTACATGATTAGAAAAAAATTAGGAAGGAGCAAATATTTATGCTACATCTGCTGTAATAGTCACTTCAAATTGCAATTCATATTCAATATAATACTCATAACTTTGAGTTGTATGGTTCCGATTCTTCTTATATGAGAAACTAAAAATAGAAGAAAAAAAATCTCATTTAGAGAAGAGGGGCCTGAAAGAACATCATCAGTAAAAGAAACTGAACATGTTGTGGTTTTAGAAATCTGTATGTAAAATCCCATTTCTCAGGAAAAGCAAGCCCCAAAACCTGTTAGAACTTCTTACGCTGTAAATACACGGCTCCTTTCCCTCTGTGATCCAGGCTAGATGGAGGAATTACTGAAAAATAGAAAAGTTATCTAGCAGAACCTGTACTGCAGTAGCTAAAAGAACCCAAACATACACACAAAAAAAAACCCCAACCCATAGGTGTGCTCTACTTCGTTAAAAGCATACTTTTAATCACAAGTCAACTAACAGACTACTTCAAGAAAGTCATTAACCACTCCAGGTAAGGCCTGTGACGGACACTTCCCAGAATTTATGGGAGTGGTGGAGTTGGTACAGAGATCTCTGAAAAGGAAATATGAATAAATACACTTCATGCTGCACTGAAAAACTTAAAAGGAGACGCAAACCTTTTCAATCCCAGCAAAAGACTGGAAAGAAATAAGGCCCGTTGGGGATGTTCTGCTAGAGAAAGAGGAATATGAATGCAGAGCAAGCAAGAAGCAACCATTAGATCCAAGAGTCTGGCACGCAGCTTTAAGTCCACATCTGAAAGGAAACCCCAGACAGAGCTGAGGAGGTGGACAGGCAGTCATAAGCTGGTGCTACACACACTAGTTTGGATGTACCTGCACTGTACCATACAACATGAAAGTGCTCGGGTGCAAAGGTGACATTAACTAACCTATAAGTGATGGTAAATGTAAAGATGTAAAAGGTGGGCAATATCTTAGTAGATCAGTACACCTGCTAGTGATGAAAACAAATTTATGCATGCTGTAGCTAGCACCCATTTAAAGAGATGAAAACTCATAGGTTCCTGTATCAATATCTACATTTAGCCTTCAGTCCTTTAAAGAGAATTGGCTGTTCTACATTTTGCTGCTGGCCACTTTTCACATGTCTTCTGTTCCTCTACCACATAAGTTTTGCATGGTCAATGACTACTTCATTGAATTTGTAAGTATTTATGGGTATTTTCAGACCTAGGCATTTTCAAAACTTATTTCATTCTCTAACGTTTTTGCTATCGCTAAATTTAAGTTGGTACAGACTTTGTTCGGAACATGATGAAAGAGTTTGTTTGCTTTGGACTTCATTTTTTCTTGAGTACTGAACAGGGTGTGAACAGTGACAAGAGTCACATGTGCCCATTGAACAGCTAAAGTGTGGGGGTAAGGACCTTTATCTATAAAGGGTGGAGGGAAGTAACTTGTAGGAGCAAACAAGTTTGGTAATTACTAGTCAATCTGCTAAGGCCTGCAATTCTACCAGCTACAAGAAGCTCCTAAACAACAATTTTAAAGCACATTAAATCCTTAAAAATCATATTTATCATTATTAATATGCTTTAAAAAATAAAACCACTCCCTTCCTCAACTAGATAAGCTTTACCTCACATGCATTGTGGCCAGACCCACTCATATAAATGTGCAATAACTGGAAGAAGCCATAAAAAAGTAAAAAGGAAACGAGTATAATAAGGACTATACTGGCCAAGTACTGGTCAATTCCATGTTTCCTGAATTCTTAAATATTTATTAAATACACAGACAGGACAAAAAGAATCCTCTGGTCTCTATTTACTTACACTGTTACACAAATCCTTAAACAGAACACCAAATACCCCTTAACATTAGCATCACTGACAAATTAATGGAAAAACCTTTGCCATTTGGAAAACAAACACAGAAGACAAGGGTGATCAAAAACAGTATTTCAGGTTCTCCCTCTTTATCCCATGGCACAGTATTTTGTTCTTCTCTCTGGTTCTTCTGTACGTTGTAACACTGTCTTCAGTATGACAATTTCACTGATCAGAGATGAAAAATAAAGCAGTTTCTTTTTCAATGACATGAAATTCCCTCTCGTACTTCTGATTGTCTTTTTATGCAAATCTATTTACAAGATACATATATGCAATTCTCAAGGAATTCCTATATATCTACTCCTTTGTCTTGTTTATCTCTGAAGTTCTTCCTATTCAGAATTTAAATTTCAAAAATCATTTTCTATACAAAGATGCTTCTAAGGCCAGAAAGTAAGACTCTTTCATTTAGTTACTCAGGTTTCCTGGTAGATCAGCAACACCTCAAAATATCTACCCAGATTTCTAAAGTGCATAAAAAACTGGAAAAGCTATTCCTTTTTCACAAAATTCTAACTCTGTCCTTGATATTTACTTTCATTCACTCAAAATTCGTGGTAGTTGGACACAAATTACACTTTTTGAGTAGGTTTTATAAGAACATTGCTAAACCTGGTTTCATTAAGAATCTTTGGTCACATACTTTTACCAACTCCTCAAAATTTAAAGCACATTTTTAAAACAAGCAAAAAAATTCTGTTAAATCACAAGAATGACCATAACTATATTTGTCTCGTGTTCTTAATTGACACACATGCATATGTATCTCATAGGCAACAAGGTTAACTAAATAAAACCAGAGAAAATTAGAATCAATCTTCATAGCGCATTTCTGAACATCAGCAAATTTTAAAGTATCCTCTGGAGACCATAGCTAAATTTTACCCCCAATCTCTTCTCACATCACACTGACTAAACTACTTTTCCTCTTTTAACAACATGAGACATCTAGATGTCCCAAAGACTATTTTGATCCAAAATATTTTCCAGAGTCCACTGTTCTAAAGCGAATAGTGTCTTTGGAAATTATTTTGTATAAATGAATATAAAAATTGCGTAACTGTTCAGTGTATTAAATAACAAAAAATCTAAACTGCCACAGTATGTGCAAAATCCTTTTGAGAATGTAAAAGGCAACACAGTAGTCAATTGACACTAGTTTGCACTCCATTTCATTTTGTAAGCTTTATTTCAGAAATCTAATCTTTCCCCATTAAGGGGATGTTTTAATTCAATTATTTAAACAAAGAACCCTGACTATTTCAATCCTGTTCCTCAGCCATTGCTTGAATGGGTGTCTGTTGGATACATTAGAAAATGAACATCATCTAAAAGCAACCCATAGAAACTCTCTCCAAATGAATTGTAAAACAAAGCTGGGAAATCTAGCTGAGTCATGAAATTTGTGAAAGTTGCCCAGGTTTTCTCACATCTTCTTGAAAAATCTATCTCATTTCAATGCTATAAAACATGGAAGTAGTTATTTAGATTTTAACATGTTGAACTCAATTCTATACTTGTGTGACACAGCCTGAAGCAAAAGGAGCAACAAGCATCACTTGTAACACCAACCAGGCAGTAACAGCAGTCAGTGTCTGGCTGAAGGAGTTGAGGAGTCTTCTATTTGCGGGTCAAAGACCAATGATACAACAGGGTTTAACAGCAGCAAGAAAAACTGCTTGGTAGTTCTCATCCTATTACTTTACATAGTTAGCTTTGCAAGTTAGGTTTATATATTTGTAAGGACTTTCATAGCAGAAAAAGCATATTAGACCTGTCTTTTTGTTATTCAAAGGAAGTAAACTCAGAGTTGCACCATTCAGATGTCAGAAAAAACAACATAACAAAACCCAAGAGCCACATATCACTTTTGCCTGTTGCCGTTATATTTACTAGTGTAACATCAAGTCATTATCTTTATAATTTTTATGCTGGATGTGTACCCTGCTGAAACACTGAATCTCAGGAAGGCAGGCACAAAAACCACCATGAGACCTTTTTTTACTATTAGCATTTTGTACACACTGTCAACAAAAAAATAAGCCCCCAAAACTGAGATTCAGGTTTGAAGATGAAGGTTTTATTCACAATAAATCCACATCAAGCTGATGATCATTTCTAAAGCAGGTATCTTTTATGAGCAGCTTGAAATTAAGAGCTCAAAGTTATTAGATCCAGCTCCTGTATGTACCTAACCAAACTTTACTTTTTGCCCATCCCATTTGCTTGGGGGCAGAAGAAAAGCCCATTGTGCAACTGCCTTTTAGTGACAGATGACCTAAAAGGTGTGAAATCAGCTCTCCTAGGTGAACTGGACAGACATCAAAGCCTGGAAGGTTTTGGTTAAGATGCACAAAAGCAGAGGAATCCTAAAAATGAGTGTGGGGTAGGGCGTAGAAATGAAGAGAAATGAGGGAGAAAAGGAAACTTAGCAACATGCAGTGCAGGTAAAAAAACCTTCAACATAACTGTATTCTGTCTTCCCACACAGCATTCTGCCTTCCACTCTCTGAAACTATAGAGGCCACCTGGTAGGAAGATAAAAAACAACCTGTAAAAGGAAATACATATACTGAATTAGATCAAAACCTAACAAAATGTCTGGGATTCAAGTCTAGCAGACTGTGAAGAAAGCTTCCAAACATTGTAACATTTGTACGAGGTAGTACCTGCCTCGTATCTAATGAAGCCCACTCAGTGTTTTCCCCAGTGTGTTCAGGTACTCTTCTGCAAATTCACAGCTAGAATAACTATGCAAGAAAGCTGCCAGAAAGGCTGGTGACTGGGACAGGCTGTAAACCAGCCTTTCTGAATTTCCTTAGACTGGAGCAGAGTCCTGGAAACCCCCTTATAATAGCCCCTTTCCAGCCAGTAGGTATGCATTGCAGCAATAAGAGGCTGTGCTGATGAAAGGGAATGAAATACAAAGCCTACAATAACAGGCATGCTGAAAATGGTCCTGCTAACAAGTTTCACCTAATTATATGTGGCCTTTGAGAAGAATAAGCAAAAGAGTTTGTCACTGAAACTCACTATTCCTATAACAAAGAAGACCTAAGAGAAGGAAAGCAGGGAAAAGAAGTAACGATTAACAAACTTGACACTTAGAGACGGGGATTAACAATCCAGCAAATTGGGCATCAGCTCTAGTAGAAGACCTGGCTATGGAAAGGGAAACTCCTTCCCTCTCTCCCTGGAAAACCAAGTCTGCTAAGTACAAAACACGTCCTAACAGAAGTCAGGCAAACCAAGCACTGGGTCTAGAACAGCAGGAACACATAGATCAGCAGGCACCAGTAGACTAAAACCCAGTGTTTTATTTACAATTGTTTGATGAACTCAAGAGTTTTGAGGTAGAAGTGGGGAATTTGCAAATTGCTTATTTATTTCTTTGATAGATAGATAGATAGATAGATAGATAGATAGATAAAAGGTATATAAGATACAAATTGCTCACTAAGGACAAATTATGAACTGTTCCACCTCTACCTCGTCACTTTCCTGAGACTCTGAGTCCATGCCCCTGAGGGACAGCAGTTTGAGCACTGTGTGACAGCAGCAAGTTAAACCCAACACCTATATTTTCTTGTGAAAAATAACTAGCATCTGTAACTTTGTACATATGAATTCTGAGTGGTAAAAATAGGAAAGCTCAACTCCATGTACAGTACAGCACAGTACTGCAATTAGCAGGAGAGGCATATTCACAGCATTTCTCTCCTATGTATACATACAAATTATTCTCAGTCTCATACATAGATACTTTCTGTAAATGACTACTTGTGATAACAAAGAGTTAAGAAATACAGGGAGCAGCGTAGATTACTTTCTAGCAGGCCAAATAGTGTTAAAGATATCATTAGCATTACCAATTAAGTAAGCTCACTCTTTCAGAACTATTTTTTCAACAGGCTTTTTTTTTTTAACTTTTATCTGTACATTTCTTCCATCATCATATATTCTACACTTAGTCACAAATAATTAAATTGCCTTAGGAAAACTAATGTTAACATATTATTACATTTCAAAACAGTATCACTAACGTAATTTGTTCCTTGCTATAGTACATTTCCCTTTCAATAACAGAAATGCAGCTGTTCTGAATAGACTTGTAAAATAGTACCTACAAACTGCAATATGCATCTAACCTCTTTCCCCCCTCCTTGTGGCTCAGAAAAACAAATTATTATCCAAATTAGAGTATTTTAGAAGCTTATGTTACTAAACAGATAGCTTGTGGGAAATATCAACTCAGTGATTCCCACATGATGCAATCAAAAAGGCAGACATTATGTTACATTGTCCTTCTGCACCCTATAGATTGTAACAACCAGCCATCACTATAATTTTGGTTTGTCCTACAGTTTCTCAAGGTAATAAAACTAAATGCAATTCAGCGGTCAACAAATCCACCTCGTCAAACATTTAAATTATAAGTGGCAGTCATCTTATCTGGAAGACCTAACTTAACAAAGGAAACAGGCAATTTGAATACAGCAAAAGAGCTTAGACTTTTTTTTTTCTTAAAATTTCACAATGATTTTTCCTGCACAAAAGAGATCAAGCAAGGAGTCAGCAAGATTAAATCACAACCCAATTTTCATACAAATAAATGGAAGAGATGACATGTATCTACTCAACCAATGCAATCACAGTTTATAACGAAGAGCAAGATGGGCACTGGAAGTGGATATTCAAAGCAATTCTTCAATATTCAAAGCATCAAGCTGAGAACTGGCAGGTTATAAAGTATTATATATAAAACAACAAAAAATTGTATAAAGTCAGTTTTACACTCCCATTTTGAGAGGTAACAAGAAACACACCACAGTGGCAGGTTAATTCAGAAGAATTCTGCCTGTTCTTCTCAACTATACATTACTGCTGAGTACTGGAAACAGGGCACTGGACAAGACAGACCACCACTACAGCAGCTCCCTCACTTTAAAGTGTTACCTCTGTTTCCACACAGGAATGATGGTACTTACCACCTACATGCACTGATCTGAAGCAAGTAACCTGGACTTTCTTTGGTTACCTACAAAAGACCAAGTCTATGGCATTGACAGTCCTACCACACTACCTTGCTGATGTAAGCCTTGTGCAAAAATACAGTTGTTATCTGAGTATTTTCAGTCCTTTTGCCGTTGTCTTTTAAAAGCCAGGGCAACCCTCTGCTTTTCAAAATGAGCTTGAAAGAAGCGAGAGCTAAGATCACTGTGCTAAATGGAAGAGATACAATCCCTTCTATTACACATATAATTGAACTATGGCATAAGAAAGGGAAAAAAATTAATGTATTTTTAACCAGCGATTTTGCATTTAGATTTAATAGCTGTTGCCTTCTCCAGCTGCTTAAGCAACACAACAGATGAAATGTAAACCATAAACCAGGACAGACATGTTTAAGCTGCCTTCAAAATCTGCTGAGTAATTTCTTATTCCATCATGCCAAAGCTCTTTATGCATACACATAGCAGTATAAAGGAGAGCCCTGCCCTTCTCTCTTCCATGAGTATGTGGGTTCCTGTAGGCTCAAACTTAGCCATGTCTGTGAAATAGGAGCTCCCATACTTTACCAGCAAGGCTGTAATAGAGAGGAAGCAATATTCTGAGGATACTTCTGCTGGTCTTCAAGGTATTCATAACCCACAATTAGTCATGCAACAAGTTTTGGGATAGGCTTTGTCCACTCAGCAGTTTTTGGGTGTGTATTTTTACCTTTTATTACTAGATATGAAGGGGTTCAGACTCCATACACACACACACACAAAAAAAAAAGAATCCAAATCCACTAGGAAATGCACTCTAAGCTGTCCTACTGCACTAGAAATGGAGCTGTGGGGACAATTAAACTGCGAACACAGACCCAGTAACCCAATCCCACAGTTTAAAAAATGTGCTGAATTGGTGAAAGGCTGCCAGACACCCGGGATCATTGTTAGCTGCCATGGTTACTAACTGAGTTTTAACTCTGCAGGCTGTAAATACCACCATGTATAGAAACATCTATAGAGTTAATTAGTTACAGAGAAAGGAAAAATTTATAGTGTGGGTAGAAGAGGACAATCACCTCACAATCATGTGAACAATCACCTATAGCTTAACTATATAGAGTTTCCAGAACCCTTCCAAAATAAGCGTAGAAAATACTATGGCTATGGCCCATCCTTTCAAGCAGTTCTCAAGATATATTTCAGGATTTTTCTCCTGTTTCTTCCCCCCATCAATTGCTCTACTTATAATAATCTTTGAGGCAGGGCAGGTGACACCTCACTGCTTCTGCTTCATAATCCTGACATCACTTATCCATCTGACAAAGACTTTAAAAAAAACCACACACCCCCAAAAAAATCCCAAAAAATCCGCCCCCCC
>JAHREE010000480.1:13875649-13934072 GCA_033628505.1 Tringa tobata
ACCCCCCACCCATCCCAAAAAAGGAAATGAGAGGGGGAGCTAAAACTAAAGCTGGGTGAAGGTGGAGTGAAACAAAATGAAGTAAGATACTGGCATATTTTCAAGGAAGGCTCATTTAAAAATAACACTAGAAAAAATATCAAATAATTTAAAAGGTCAACCAACAGAAAATTCATTTCATCACTTATGTTTTTCACTGTTAAATCATCACAGCTTTGACAGATCCTGCTCAGCTACATCACTTCTGAGACCTTTACCGTTAACACTAGGCTGCTTCAGGTAGGCCTCCTCCTCCCATCAAATTATTTTCAGAAATACCATGCAGTATGCCTAATAGGTGAATCATGGATTCTTTCTATACTGTCCCAAAGACAGGCAAATCAGTTTTCTTCAGAGCACTAAATCACAGTTAAATAAACAGACAGCTCCAAATTTTTGGAAATACATTGTTTTTGTAAAAATTATGAAAATATTTTTCTTAATACAGGATAAGATATCCATATAAACATTTTATTACTACAAACATTTCCTTATTCAGGAATAGAGCAACCTTTTCTCAAAAATTTCAAACAAATTTCCTTTTTTTAAAGTGATGACAATGTAGTATGTTTTGCAGCTTAAATAGTGTATCTCCCCTTCTTCATCCCCTACTACATATTCTGCACTGTCATAGTTTCCATATCACCACAGCTACAAATACTACCTTCATTCAAAGTCTCGCAGACAAAAAAAAATATACCAGATGCTAGCACACCTGAACCGCTTTAATATGCCTAGCCCATAAAGCTAAGTGAGTGGTGATGCCGTTTTCACATGTACCATCAGCGTGCCCAGTATGCACCCAGGATCTTCAGAGAAAGTCTCCTGTGCCATCTCAGCCCTGCAGCTGCTGCCTGGGTGAGCTACGGCAGCGGGAATGGGAATGCGAGCACAGGGCAGAAGTCATTTTATGAAACACCGACCGCATGGAGACACCAGCCTCCCAGTGAGCTTGCTAGCAAACTGCTTTCCGGCCAAACTACTACTGCCTTTTACACAGCAGCCCCTTTCCAAATAACAGTGAGAGTAGAAAGGAAGTTTTAAGGAAGGTGACTAGCATGTGTGTAGCTAACACATTAGTCACTTTCTTCATATTAGCTTTGGCTTTGCCACATGAATCTGAAAATATTCAGAAAAGAAAAGCCTCATCTGTCCTTCCTGGTGCCCCCAGAGAGACCATAGGGTGAGAAACAATTGTTTCCTGGGTGCACAAAGTACACTGTAATTCTTTTAGTTACAGGTATGTAACATAATAACACTTTATATTGGTATTTTGCAACTTACATAAGTTACATGTTGTTTTATTTTTAAATACACTGTAAATGTCTGTGTAAATAGTAACATACAATGAAATTAACCCACTCGGTCATAACATTAGCCTATTCTACTCAAAAAAAGTAGTGCTGACAGTTATCTTGGGTGGGTTGGTTTTTTTCCAATTAACCTGGTAACTTAAGATTCCAAATGGATGTAAAGGATTCATGCTCTCAGTCTCCCTCATTACTAAGAAGCTTCATTAGATAACACCTCAGCTCTCAGCTGAGCTACAGTGAAAATAACTCCTCTCCCTCCCAGGCCCAGATTCTCCATTCCCTTTCTCAAGCACTCTGTGAAGGCTTTTACATACTCTGTATTAAATGGCAAAGATGGTGACAGAGGCCACTGCAGAAGGCCTAAAGAAACGTGTGGGTTTTAATACCTCTTGTGACTCAGAACTAAAAGGAAGGGAACAGTACAGGAGATGACAAATGTATTCCCAGACTCCTAAGAAACTGAAAGAACATGGAAACAACAATAATGTCTATTTTCATATGCCATCAGAGAGCAACCACAGATTGTGAAACAACCCTGAAGCACTTTATTATGGTGATTCAGACCCATTCACCATTTCAAGGGAAAAACAAGCCTCCTATCACCACCACCAAAAAGCCAGTCAATTCCCACCTCCTTAGCCCAAATAGTTTGTACCATTTTGTTCTAATAAACATGCACAGTCTTTCACTGGGAGCTCTGTCTGAGTCCAGCTGAAGGATCCAAAGTAACATGCTAGTTGAATGAAGACACAGTTCAAGACCTTGCTATTGACAGGTCAGAGAGCACCTGTCAGCTAGAGTGGAAAAGAAAATTAAAGATAAAAATATACCTTCGTTTCCTCAAGGGGAAGGCCCTTACCAAAAATAACCACCAACAAAAACCCAAACAAAAACCCAAACAAAAAAAACCCCAAACCAAACCAAACAACAACAACAAAACAAAACAAACAAACCAAAAAAGGCTTGGATGACTCCTTATGATAACCAAGTAAATAGGTGCATTAGGCTTCATACTGATGAGAAACAAAAAAGGATTCACAATACCACCAGAAGTGGAAAGATTGATTTAATCTGTGCAAGCAAGCATATTTACTTTTTGTTTCTTTGTTTACCTGTAACACTAACACATTATTTGAAATTAAGAAGGTTCAGTTTCCCAATACAGAAGAATTTCCAAAACACATTAAAAAAAATCCTGATTTTAGCTTTCATCACTTTTTGTGCTGTTCATAAGATCTTTAAGCTGCTTATGCCAAGGACTGTATTGAAGCAGAATCTCCATAATGCAATTACTTCCCCCATAATAGTTATGCGCTTCTAAATCTATTTAGTCGGCTCTGGAACAGTACAATTTTGTAAGGGGGGCTCAGTACTCTCTCTGCCTAGCAATAAGCAGATACTAGATATTTAAGTCAACACTGTATCATTTGTTACCTCAGGAGATATTTTTTTTTTGGTGGCATATAATGAAATATATTTTACTGGTTCATGATTCTTTTTCCTTCCAGAAAAAAACACACTAACATTATTCACATTTTGAGCTGGATCCCTAGTTTAATATATACATGATGCTGTACAAATTGGGAAAAGAACAGCGCTTTTAGGAAGTGAGATTTTATTTAACTCTCAGCAGTCAACAGTATAAGACAAATAGAATCAGATGTAGAGCAAATAATTAACCAAATACATAGTAGTCTTTAGCATGTAGACACAGTTTATACCCAGAGGTAATTATGCTTGTCACTGGTTATAATTTTTATAACAGAAAAACAAAATCTCCAGCTAAAAAACCAATTTACCTTTAATTGTTTGTTGGTCTTTTGTATTTGGAAGCTATTGTTTTTTCTTTCTTTCCATTTATTTCATTTTATGCATCATGGGTCAAAACAAAGCATAATTTGGCTGATGTAAGCAGTGAAAATTTCATGTTTTTTTTAAAAAGCTTGCTACAATTAAAAACAGGGAAACATTTATTTTCTACAAAACACTTATTCTCTTTGGTTCTTATTTGTCTAAAACTATGTTTTAATTTAAAAGACAAGTTCAACAACAAAACAGACCTGCTTTTGTTCCTTTGAAAATGTAACTTATCCTTGTATAAATTACACAGGATCTCAGTAGTACTGTCCATCACTGCAAATTTTTTCCTATTGTAAAACCTATTTTTATCTAGTTATTACCTTGACAAAGTTTTTTTAAAAAAATCTATATAATAAAATGCTTGAGATTTTAAAAGAAAAATGTCAAAATCTTTTTCTTATTTCTAACAAAAACCTATTTCTAGAAAACATGTGTAGGACAAAGTACTTTTAAGTATCCTAAAGTCCCAAACCTTTGAAAAGCGCACACTTAGAGGTATGTTTTAATATGCCATGCCTCTAAATATTACCATGGGTAGTATTTATCCAAGGAATATGCTTTTCAGTATCCAAAAAAAAAAAATCTGACAAATACAGTAAAAAATAACAACTTGAAAATAAGAAAGCACACAGCTGACAGACTTAGGAATAGTTGCTCAGATCTCCAGAGGTTTCATCCTCACTGACCAAACTGGAGCTTCTACCCAACCCTAAAGCATGCTGCATGTGCTGAGATGCATGAGTGCATTAGCTGCAAGGCTGCAAGAAGGAGGGCAGAACTTCCCCCTCAGACAGCTCTCGGTTGTACCAGGCGGGGTTGAATCCCAGCGCAGAAACTTGCACCAAGACTAAGCCTTGTGCTTCCAGTGGCCCCATGCTAGTGCCACAGCAGAAGAAAATCATCAAAGTTGGAGGAACAAAAGTACTGAGGGAGGAAAAGCTTATATATGAAAATAAGGATGTGGTTCAAAACCTTGTTGGGGAAGGAAATTAGGGGCAGAGTGGAAGGTGAAGCAGAGCAAATGCAGGGTGATGACCTGGGATGCAAGGAGGGGCAAAGAGGAAGGAAACAGAGAGCCAGGAAAAAGAGGCCTGGCCCAGCTGAAAAAAAGATAACAAGCTTAAGAAACGCTAGAGATGGAAGCAGGGAAGAGGCAATCATACCTGACAAGGAAGGAAACACCAGGAATGGTTTAACCTTAATAGTAGAAAGAGCCAGGAAGAAGGGAAGTAAAGCAACTGAAACAAGATAAGGAGCCTGAATAAAAAATAAAAAGCCTGGAGTAAGACAGGAGCCTTGTACAAAACCAGTCTGTTATCATGTAACCAAAGGCTAAAAAAATATTAGTCCCTGGTAAGCTGGCCTTTCCTGAAGTGCTGCCTACAATTCTGCAGTTAAAAAAGGACTAATTGCACTTATGGAGGTAAAGCAAAGAGCTGGGAGGATCAGTGGAAAGGAGAGGATGCTTGAAAGGGAAAAATCAAAAGAGCTTGGTCTGTTTGCTAGGTTGAAAACATTTATGATTGCTCTCTAAAAATACATCAGAGGGGAAGGAATATTAAAATAACAGGAAGGGAAGGAACTATTTAATCAGAAATATAAATTGTGAGAATAAATAAACCAAGATCTGCCAGGAATAATTTTATGCTAAACAAGGAAGTGAGGTTTTTTTGTTGTTGTTGTTGGGGTTTTTTTGGTAGTTGTTTTTTTTTATTTTGTTTTGGTACAGGTTTCTTTTTTCTTTCTTAAGCATGAGAGTAATATCTTGAATAACATCTGAAAAGATGCAAAGACAACATTTTTCTTAAATGCACCAGAACCCCAAAGCCCTATCAAGCTATCAAGCCAAAACCCTTTCTCTAAAAAACCCCTCAACCACCACCTTTAAATGTTTTAGAGCAGAACTTGCTGAGGTGATGAGAAGAGCTCTCAGAGGTGTGCAGGAGCATCAGGTCCATCACCCGCAAGCCCTGCCCAACAGGGCCTTATGCCGGGGGCTGCCTTTCTTCTCCCACTCCTGACAGCAACAGAGCCAGTAACATGCTCCAGACAAAAAACTACACGTGGTTCTTCTCTTTGCCAGCTTTGCTTTTAGCCTCTTAATTTCCAATGGCTACAGCCAAAAGCAGGGAGCCAGCAAAGGACAGTTTACTATGAGACCAGCACACAAAGATAGTGTTTTGTTGCTTTGGTGTTTTTTTTCTTTTAAGCTCTGTGCTCTGACTTTGAAACATCTGTAATGCTCTTCTGACATCTCTTCAGTCAAAGGAACACAGCATTAGCTGAAAGATTTTTTGTAACATAGATATACATTTTATTGAAAGACCTGTAAACTGAAATAACAAGAGTTGTGGATCTATTCTGTGACCCAGTGTAAGTCAAAAATAACACATATGCAGATTATCTACTTTGACAAGAGCCTTTGTTCTGATTTTAACTGTTGTTTAATCACCACCCTACTTACATTTAGAGTAGATCTACTCATATTTAAGGGTGAAGTCCTGTTTCCATTGGATTAAATGGGTATTATAGCGTTATTTTGATTGGAGACCAGAATTTTACTCCAGACAGAAGATTTACGTTGGAGCTACAGAATGCAGTAGTTACAATAGGTTAATCTTTCCGTTCAGGAGAAAAGCTGGTACAATATACCACAACTGAAAATATTTCATTTTTATTTAACCAAAGTGGTTCCAAAAAAAACCAGACTTCCCTTTAAACAAAATTATCTAGAAATTAACCACAAATAATTCATCACTTGTTTGCTATGAGGAAAAAGGCCCACCGGTCCCCACAACAGAAAACTCCCCAAAACAACTGGTTAATTGTATGTTTCATTCAGTAGTTACTGGGCATATTTCTGGTGAAAAAAGGCACAAAGCCATTCCACTGTTAAATATGTTTGTCATTTTGTGAGTAGTATCGTAATGAATACTTTTAGTTTGCATAATCAGTTTCAAAAGGTCTTCTTTATAGGACCTCTAATAAATATTCAAACAGGAGTAAAAACTTCAGCTAGTTCACCTTCCAACACAGACAGACTCCAGCCCACCCACATACCTATCATCCTTTTTGCCCTCACTCTTGACACCCAGGGTATTTTTTTTATGTTATTTATGTGTAAAATAAAACCACTTTAAGTTAAAGTTACATTGTTTACAGATGCCTTGAAACCCCAAAAAATGGTCTTCAGCTCTGATCATACCCACATCTCAGGTTTTGTTCAAAACTGATCATTCCTTTCTTTCTCTTGCAAAGAGAATTTTGAAAACACGACCCCATCTTAACCAGTTGTTTTTCCCACCTGCATATACAGACACACTGGCAAAGGCTACTCCAAACTCATGCGTCTTTGCCATAGGTTAATATTAACTTCAACTCATCTCAAAGACCAATTGCAGCCAGAAAGATACCCTTCTTCAGGGAAGCTTCCACCTGAAGATCAGCATTGTAAGAACAATGGAAGTGAATGAATAAGAATAGCCAACAAGAATAGTGAATGGATTGCTTAAATCAAGTCCTCCATACATGCCAAATGAGGCTAAATCCTTTAAAATGCACGACAAGGCCCTAGGAAGAATGCTTTGGCATCTACTGTCTGTCTCTTTGTCACCACTTTCTGTAAAACATTACACTAAAAGACTAGGCTGACTAAAATCATCCTCAGTGGCTGGGTTGTTGGCGAGCCCCATGCCCTTTTTTATTTATTTTTTTTCAAGTCGGTACTTCTCAGTTACATCAGTGCGTCATTGACCAGGTTTTAGTATAGCTTCTTTTCTTCAGAAATGTTTAAAAAAAACCAAAACAAACCACTATTTGGAACTCAGACCTTCAAATGTTCCAAAAGTCCCTTTCCCTGGTAAATGATGAGAAATACGTGCACTCAAACTCAAGAGCAAGATGTGCTTCCCACCATCAATGAAATGACTTCAATTTGTCTATGATATGACTGAAAATAATTGAAAACATGACATGCATACTTCTTTTCTAAAAGCACGGCTTGGTATAAAACACAGCTGAAAGCTCCAAATATAACTGTAGATTTATCCCTGTCTGCATCACCATTACCTCTTAACTGCTGCACTGCTTTTTAAGAAAAATATGAAAATTTGTATCAAGTAGGTAAATTAATAATAAGAGAATAAAAAATTATAACCTTAGATTCCCATTCTGTAGGAATCAGAGTGTTCTCTCTTGTGCAGCTGTTTGATATAACATAAAGCAGTCTTCAAATGTTCCATCTCTTCTGTGATAAACATAAGGCTGTATTTTCATTTTATCGCTACAAGTTCAATTCAAACTGCTCCACATTTACAGCTGAGCACAAGCTAGCTGGAGGTAACCACCCTTAGTGGGTTTCAAACAGTTGCCCAATGGAGCGGCTTCTCTAAAGCAGAACAGGAGGAAGTGAGAAGGGGAAGAAGCAAAGACAAGGAACAGGTTGCAAGTTTAGAGATAATGCTCTCAGGGAGTTTCTAAAAACTTCCCAGCCAACCTTTAGAAACTTCAGCATATTCAAAAGTACCATTCTGAAAGATCAAGTAAACACAGTGGTCAACGCTCACCACCACCCCACAACGGTCACTGTAAAGCAAGCCCCAGAAGCCATCAGACCTGGGTCGCAACTTCAAGTAAGGCAACAGGAGGACAAGAGTGCTCCAGGCACACCTATTCTCTGCCCACCACCACAGTTGCAGTGCTGACTCTTCAGGAACACTGCCTTGGACACACAGATGTAGACAGGCAGTGTCTAAGGCTGGCAGGCCCCAAGTCCAAGTTGGATTTCCTGTGCCAACACCCAGACATGCTGTCTGAGCTCCCTGGAACCCCTCATACCCTCAAATCACCCCATAGCAACTAGATCCCTATCCATCAATCTAAAATGCCTATTATTTCCCTAAATGTAAGGGAGAAAAGGCATTCCTCTTGCAGGAACCACATTCATTAGCTGTAAATTACAGTGGTTACAAAAGCTAGCCAAGGAGAGTCATTCATACCAACCATACATGGCACGTGTAACCATTTTCCAAAGACACTTGTACAGCTTAAATTATTATGTTTACTTGTAGTATGTGAAGTGGTTAGTCTACAGCAGTAATAAAACCAAGCAAAGACATTTCTTACGGTACATTCTACTCCAAAGACCAGCCACCACAAGTATGGCTATGTAATAGTAATGGATGTCAGATTCTTTGAGGATTTCTCAAGTCATCTCTTTACTCTTTTCTGTTCCTTCCACAATGGCAGATATTAGAGAGAACTGGCATTCAAAGCCAGCCAACTGGCAAGACCATGTTTATGTCTACTTTTATCTTCCATGTGTTCTTCATTCGCCTTAATCTTTACCATCTCTTTATTCACCTACACGTTGAAATATTTGCAATTTGTTTGATTTGCACTTAGAGAAAAAAGTGAATAATAATAATAATAAAATCTCTTGGCTTCTTTCACACCAAAGAATGAGGTCACAGGGCTGTTGACAATTATTTTAAAACAATCAACCTTTAATTGAGTGATGCGATCGTACATGCACAGCTTGATGAAATACAGGCTTGTTCCTATCTAGAGGCTCAAGATTGCAGCCATGATATCAAATAGTAGTTCTCCAGGCCTAGAAGCATTTTTATAACAATTTCACAGTCCAAAGAGAGATCCTATCTTCCTTCGTACTTAATCCCCAAACTCAAACCATTATTTCCTAGCCTTTCAGTGCTCTAAA
Source organism: Tringa tobata (assembly GCA_033628505.1). Classification (NCBI taxonomy): domain Eukaryota; kingdom Metazoa; phylum Chordata; class Aves; order Charadriiformes; family Scolopacidae; genus Tringa; species Tringa tobata. The sequence continues at coordinate 13,884,581 of JAHREE010000480.1, forward strand.
AATGTGGCTTTTAACAGTAGATGTATTTAAAATGTAATTTTTCCCAAATGATTGTCGTTGATGGTAAATGTAAGTACTCTGATCAGTTCTAAAAGATAGCTTCTCCAGCTGCCTCCTATTGCTCCCCCTTATTCTCACAAGCTCAGACATCAGCCACAAGCAGCTTTTGGCAGCACTGCAGAGGGAGGGAGGGGAATGACTCATCTGTGTCTCTTCCCCGATCTCTGAAGAGCAACTTCAGCTTGAACATGAACAAGAGAACAGTAATTTTAAAAACAAACGTACAACTCTGACTCTTTCAGCTGCTACTCCAAAAAAGAGTGGTAGATGAACAAACCACTGTCTGAGCTCCTTGAACACAGATTAAAGCAGCCAGATTGGGGAAGAAATTGTGAGGAGTCCAAGACCCTGAAAGGCCTATGTCTACCTAAGTGTAGTTAGTAACACACCTTGCATCTAGATATCGTTGTAATCTCTGGCACACCATGTGAAAGGAAGGTTTATGAGTAGCTGAGGAAGTTTGCAGAAGTTTGCCACTTCTGTGCAACCCAAACAGGTAGTTCAAAAGAAGGAAGAGGCAAACGGGTGGCTTCCAGGGTTCATGATGTTTCTTCGTTAGTCAAGGGCAAATTCATAAACCATAGAATTAATACAAAGTCTCCAAAACTATGCATTTCAAGATGTTTTCTTCACAGTTGGCTTTAAAGAGTTTCAAAACAAGGAAAAGTAAATTCACAATACTGTATACTAACTATTAGTAGTTTTTCATGTTCTACCAAATCAGAAGAAGATACTTCACTTCATTGACTGCTTCTAACTAGTGCGACAAGATCCACAGGCTTCTCTAACATAATCTCATCTTCCCCTTTGTCTCAGGGATAGGAAACTTTATACTTGGCTTATGATAAGTTCAAGTTGGCATTACAGGCATAATCTGAAACTACAGCTTCCAGTTTTAGGACCACAACATGGTGCACAGGCACACAAAACTTTCTTTATAATTAAGTTAGAATTTCTGAGCTGCAAAGGTAATCATTTTGAAAGACGGAATGCCAGCAATCGCTGCCTTGTCCTGATAAAGGCGTACCCATTAGAAAATCCATTCCTCTAGTCTCAGTAGTAGTTATTTTCCTTAGGCTGCAGATTCAGAATGCAACCTGAGGCTCCACACAAGGAGGAACCCTGTGAAGGGCTTAGACTCCCAGGCAGCCAGAGAGACTCCCTGTGGCCTGCACCTACCAGAGCGCTAAGGAACTGGACTGCAAGTGAGGTTGCTACACCTGCTTTTGGAGCATATTGGCAGTCATTCTCTGAAGACTGAAGCACTTTCAGGCCCAAGAAAGTGCAAGGATAACTGCTGCCATTCTACAGTGGGGATAAATTTCATAAAAACTAATATTTTTTAGAACAACTAAAATGCTCAGATTCATTCTGCTACAAACAACACAAAATCCATATTCCTGATTTATACCTGTGCTATGCTCCTGCTAATACAGGCACAGACACTCTGAAAGTAAACAATTGATCTGGTACTTGGAAGGATTTTGTTCAAGAAGTGTAATACATCCCTAATGTCTCTGCAAAGATTCAAAACCCTTGATAGAAAGTGAAAAAAGAAAAAAGTACAGAGATGATGAACCACAGTTATATGCTTAAAATTTCTAACACCATTTCAGGAATTAATGAAAAAAGTTTCCCTAACACTTCCTCTCATTTCTTTAACATTGGTAAGACAAATGCATGCAGCATAAGACATTATAAACCCATTGAGACAAACATTCCCTATGGTATGTACTGCATAATAGCTGTAGCGGAAGCTATGTCAGTAACTAATTAAACTTACGCCTCAGGCTTTTGCCATGTCAATTCAGTTATTCCAGATTTATACTGTTTTTTTTTTAAAAAGCAAGCAAATAATTTTATTCATTAACTCTGTCATTTAAAAAAATTATTACTTAACTAATGATATTTTAAAGTAGAAATACACTGTGAAGCAAATGTGTTTGATATGACAGGCTATCATATCTGAATAAACATGGTAAAGTTTCATGCTCTTGCGAGTCAGCTGGTCATCCCATCTGTGAAGGCAGAAATTCCTTTTTTCCTTACAAGAAATGTACTCTGTATTTATGGGAAAAAGGCTTTGCTCTTGAAAAAAGGTAGCTTCTAAGAATTCCTACAGAAAATAAGATACTCGTCCAAGATGATTATTGTTGCGTTATATGATGAATCTTATCACTTCAAGAGTTACCAGCTTTCATTGCATTCTTTGAGCTGTCCTCTGGGTTAGGTTACTTGTGACAGTAAACTACAGCCATAGTTACTCTTCTCATTTCGGCAGAATGGCTATAAAACTGATGTAGAAATAGCTTCTGCAATAAACTTCTGAAGCCATTACCTCACCCTTGCTGCTTTCATCAGCATCTTCTCAAGAAAAGAGGGCAGTCACATTTCCTTCCACAGTTCTTGTTACAAGGTTTGCAAGAAGGCAGCAAAATTATGACAGTACCTCTTCTTTTTAATTGCAGCAGACTTCAGTACGACGGTCTCTTCCTAGCTGTTGGTCCTTCCAACAGATGCAATTACACTTTAAAGGGTAAAATAATTTCCATATTAAGTAGCATTTTCTTCTTTACCAAAAGCTCTAGTTCAATCACAAGCTCCATAAAGCTAACAGAGTAGATCCTATGATCACACTACTTACATGATCATTTTAGGGACACTATATTCTTACAAACAAGTTGTTGTTTGAATCATTCATGCTTTACCAAAAAGAAAAAAAATCTGAAACTCAAATCAGAAACATATTGTAATTACTGGCTTTGCTTTTGGCATGCTACTCCGAAAACAGACAACTAGATGTTATTTCTCCTTGCATCAGATCGTGCTTGAATTTATGCAAACACAGTGCAAGCGGTCCAAGTTCACAAAGAATGAAACTGCTGTTTGCCATCTGCACTGGTAGTGTTGTTCAGCAGAACATTAAGCTTTATTTAGCATCTTTTATGCTCAAAGTGTTACCAAACAGTATTAACCAGACTGGCTAAATGCTGGTGTCAAAGAAGCCACTCCAGCAGCCACTAAACAGCTAGCAAAATCTCAGTGATTGTCCTTCTTGAATGTTCAGATCTATTTTATTGTAAGCAAATATTAGACGTATCACTAAACATTTTAGAGGCAAAGTCATATAAATGCATGAACAACTTTAAAAAATGCAGTTATTAATTAGATATTAACCGGATATTGAGGAGAAATAAGGTCGGATGAATGCAGGTATTCAATTCTTAACATGCAGAGTACTTGCAGCCCTAAGGCCTGGAGTATTTATAATTCATTGCAGAAGAAAGGCATGCTGTGTTGCTCTAGCACAGCGATTCATCAGCTTGAACAAGAAATGTTTCCAGTAGGTTCCAAGGGTACCACTTGCAGCGATGCCTAGCCAAAACAGCAGTCATAACTAACTCTCATCTTTAGAGGCAACCAAGGAAGATGATATAAATACCACTCTTGCCACAAAGAGGGAAAAAGAATTCACAATGGCATTCAGTCTCTGCAAAGGTGATAGATTCAAGGGCTACCTTCTGCTACCCCACATTAATGCAACGAAACAGATTTTACTGATTCAACTTCTAAAGTTTTGTCCTTAGACAATTAGAATTAATTCTTATTAATATAATTTAAAAGAGTGAGGTTTCAAGAAAGAAAGAGACAATAAACAAACCCCATAAATCTGTCATTTTAAGTAATGACATTGGTCTGTGGAGTTTGCAGCATTTTCTGCTCTTGCTCAGAGACTGCAAGAATCATTGAATAGAATCATAGAATCATATAGGGTTGGAAGGGACCTCTGGAGATCATCTAGTCCAATGCCTCTGCCAGAGTGGGTCCACCTAGAGCAGGTTGCACAGGAACTTGTCCAGGCAGGTTTTGAATGTTTCCAAAGAAGGAGACTCCACCACCTCTCTGGGCAGCCTGTTCCAGCGCTCTACCACTCTCACAGTAAAGAAGTTCCTCCTCACGTTTAGGTGGAACTTCTTATACTTAAGTTTGTGCCCATTTCCTCTTGTCCTGTCACTGGGCATCACTGAAAAAAGACCAGCCCCATCCTCCTCATACCCTCCCTTTAAGTATTTGTAAGCATTGATTAAATCCCCCCTATATCTTTTCTTCTCAAAACTAAAAAGACCCAAGTCCCTCAGCCTCTCCTCGTAGGGGAGATGCTCCAGGCCCTTAATCATCTTTGTAGCCCTTTTCTGTACCCTCTCCAGCAGTTCCCTGTCCTTCTTGAACTGGGGAGCCCAGAACTGGACACAGTATTCCAGATGGGGTCTCACCAGGGCAGAGTAGAGGGGCAGGATTACCTCCCTCGACCTGCTGGCCACGCTCTTCTTGATGCGCCCCAGGATGCCATTTGTCTTCTTGGCCACAAGGGCACATTGCCGGCTCATGGTCATCCTGTTGTCCACCAGGACTCCCAGGTCTTTCTCCTCAGAGCTGCTCTCCAGTAGGTCAGCCCCCAACCTGTACTGGTGCTTGGAGTTATTTCTCCCCAGGTGCAGCACCCCACACTTGCCCTTGTTAAATTTCATTAGGTTTCTCTCTGCCCAACTCTCCAGCCTGTCCAGGTCTCACTGGATGCCGGTGCAGCCTTCTGGGGTGTCAGCCACCCCTCCTAGTTTAAAACTAGAGAAAACTCAGAGTATGGTCTGGAATTAGAGAAAAGACACATGCACATACAGAGCCATCCATACATTAAAATTTTCAAGCAAAAGTATAACTTGAAGGCAGAGCAATCCAAAGGGAGCCATTTAATTGACTATACGAGCTTTGGATCAAATTCATGAAGCTAATACTACAAACCACTAATAATAAAAGATTCCATAAAACAAAGCTATGCAAAGTAACTGTTATGAGAAACTGCAAGAATCTTTCAAAAGTTAAACACCAAAAAAAAAACCCAAAATCAGAGGAACTGATTTTGATTACACCATCGACTGCAATTTTAAAGGAGGCTAATTGAGGGAAATAAATATAAAGTCACCACGGCACATTTAAAAACACCACAGGACAAAAATCTTACAAACACAGCTGTCTGTCTTTGCCAGTAGACACTGTCACAGAATATGATTTTTTTAATCCAAGATCTCTTCACTGCTTGTATTAAACCTTAGTATCCTCTATACAAATAGACATCAGATCAGGCTTTACTGAATGGCCCCTGAGAGCCATTCTGCTTAACCTCAGTGCTCCAGTTCTTAACTTCCTGTAGATTCCCTCAACTCTCACCTTGCCACTCTGCCTTACTACTAAACCTCTGTGAAACAGGTGAAGTAGAGATGGTTTGCAGACACTGTTTATGGTCTGCTGAGAAAGCCACAGGGACATGTTTATTAAGAAGGATGATAATTGGGGAAGAAGAAAAAGAAAAACCACCCCAAAAACCCCAAAAGAAAACAAAAGGAAGCACAATAGAGGTTACATTGGGTTTGAGCATTACTCGCATTTCCTCCAGTCCACTTTCATCTTACTGTTTGTTGGTGGTTGTTTTTTTACATTTTTCAGCATATTAGCCTGGGCTATGGTGTCCTTTCCAAACGTTTTAACCCCAACTAAATCTTCACTCCCTTTCAAATACCCTTCTCAAATTCAGTCCTTGTTAGTAGTTCAGCAGAGATCTTAGCACTGCATGTTGTTCTTTCCACCCCTTTTTTTTTTCTTTTCTATTTCTACCTAGTTTAACAATGGTCAGCAGTTTTAACTGTTCAGAACAGCAAGCATGTCACAGTCATTACAATATTCTCACTCAACTTCTCGACCATAATTTCACTGTTCCTCTATTTTCCTGACATAAATCCAATACCAATCTAATACCAGTTCCTCACAAGTTTGTCCTAGGTTTACGAATCCAAGGGGCAAATATTCCATTTCCAAACGTAATCTAGATAACTTTCTATCTTGGCCCAACCTCTACCAAGTGTCACTGAACTCAAGGATGAAATTTGACTGCAAGATTTTTTGCTTTCTCTATTTCACTCACATGGTTACAACAAATTTAGAATATGGCTGCTGAAAATAAATTTTATTTCAAGACAGAACAGACTGCTCAAATGCTGTAGTCTGAAAAAGATTTTGTTCAAACAAAGGCTCCATCTTAGCAGAGCCCTCCATGAATGATAAAAGAGGAGTATGATTCATTTGGCAGCCAAATTATTCTAATCGTTCCACAAAGGCATATAAAGCCCCGTACACATCACAACTTTTGTCTTCCACAATCGTTTTTCTCTTCCCTTTCACTCAATCATTTTTCTCTAAATTATTAAATCCTTCTCTCCTCTTGTTACAGTTTGGGAATTCTCTGACTGTAAGAACTCATAAGAGAAGGTTATAATTAGAAGTAAAAGAAAGAGGCTTGTACAGAAAAGATGGCTCTATGGTAACTGTGAAATGGAGGCTGTCTCAGGTAGCAAAAAACCCCAGTGCTCACTTCAGTGTATGATTTCTACAACAAAACTCATCCCAGTCTGCATCCTGCTTACCAGGCAGCATGCCGGTGGTTCACTGACTGACAGATAAAGGCCACAAATTAACACACACAGGCCCACAATTAAGCCAGGAAAAAGCAATTTTGCCACAAAGGCCAAAGTACATGCCTAGTAGCTAATGAGACGAGCAATCTTGATGCCACGAACAAGTCCAAAATAATCAATGTACAGCTATTACAATGGGACAAGTTTCAGAAAAAGTTATAGCAACTCAGACTAGTTAGAAAAAGGCATTAAAAATTACTATCTGTTTTCTAAACGAAATGCAGATTATGCTTCTCGCATTGTTTTGAGTCCATTTGACAAATACAGGTCCGCGAACTGATTTACAGGTTACTGAAAATGAGAGGAAATGATTAAATGGATAATGCACGAGTCAAATTCAACATACAATGCAATAGTGAGGCTTAATCTGGAATACTATGTATCATTCTTTATCACATCATGTCTGTCCAGCATGCAAACTTGTGCTGTAAACAAAACGGAGAGAAGTGTTAGCATTTCTCAAGAGAATGACAGCCTAACTTACATCAGTACCTCAAGCAAAGAGAAGACCTTTAATGGCCATTTAGGTACAAACAGGATTGAGGAAACACCACAGGGAAAACCAAAGTGTCATTTTAACTCCCAAGAAAAGCATTTGCACGGGAGCAACTGATAAACACTAGCCATTAATATAGTTAGGATAAGTGTAAAGGAATGTCTAACCACGAGAGCAAAAAAATTCTCAAGCACCATTCGCTGGGCACAGCAACACCACAATGAAGCTTCATAAATGTGAAAAACTGGGCTTGCAAGAGTAAGGGGACTGGAACTATGAACTAAGAGATGTTCTCCAAACTCATCTCATGCACTTGTTCTCTCATTCATAAATAAACCCATACATCTATACACACACACCCCCCATGTTAAGCAGATACTTTTTCTTCTTTCCTGTGTAAATTGAAGCCACTTAGAGTCTCTGTCTCTTGTGGTTGATTAATATTCTGATATTTGTACTGTCTTGTATACAAGTTTGTCCAGCAGTTTCCTCCAAGCACTCTCCTCCATTGCTTCTTTTACATCAGACACACCTTGAACTCATATTGCTGTCTTTCACAAAATTCAGACACTCCTCTCTCTAGCTGCCTACTTTCACAAGGGCTACTTATAACTCATAATAAATTAACATCTCGCCTCTTCACAGTTAAAGGTCACTTCAGAAGTTGTGGTTATGGGGAGAAAAAAAAAGGAAGGGAGGGAAAGGAATACGCACAGAAAGCTAGGGTTAAAAAAGGATTTTAAATTTTAAGAAAGCAAACTTCCAGCTCTTCAAGGAGTTAGTAAATAGGACCCTGTGGGAAACGGCCCTCAGCGACAAGGGAGCGAAACAAAGTTGGCAGATCTTTAAGGATACTCTCTATAGAGCGCAAAAGATCTCAATTCCCACATGTAGGAAAATGGGCAAGGAGGGCAAGAGACCACCATGGTTGAGCCATGACCTGCTGGTCAAACTAAGGGGCAAGATAGGGCTACACAGGAAATGAAAGAAGGGACAGGCATCCTGGGAAGACTACAGGGATGTTGCCAGGATGTGTAGGGATGAAGTCAGGAAGGCCAAGGCCCAGCTGAACTTGGCAAGGGATGTAAAGAAAAACAAGAAAGGTTTCTATTTAGACAGGGGGATTAAAGGCACCATCAACAATTTTGCAGACGACACCAAGCTGTGTGGTGTTGTCGATACACAGAGGGATGGAATGTCATCCAGAAGGACCTGGACAGGCTAGAGACGTAGGCCCAGGTGAACCTCATGAGGTTCAACAAGAGCAAATGCAAGGTTCTGCACCTGGGCCGGAAAAATCCTCACCATCAGTACAGACTAGGGGATGAGGTATTAGAAAGCATCCCTGAGGAAAGGGACTTGGGGGTGCTGGTGGACGAGAAGCTGGACATGAGCAGGCAGTGTGCACTTGCAGCCCAGAAGGCCTGTGTGCAGGTCTGGAGCCCTTAATATAAGAAGGACATGGACCTCATGGAGCGGGTCCAGAGGAGGGCCATGAGGATGATCAGGGGGGTGGAGCACCTCTGCTATGAGGACAGGCTGAGGGAGCTGGGGTTGTTCAGCCTGAAGAAGAGGAGGCTCCAGGGAGACCTTAGAGCAGCCTTCCAGTACCTGAAGGGAGCCTACAGGAAGGCTGGGGAGAACCTGTTTACAAAGCCCTGTAGTGACAGGACAAGGGGCAATGGCTTTAAGCTAGAGGGGAGCAGATTTAGATTGGAGATTAGGAGAAGGTTCTTTACTGTGAGGGTGGTGGAGCACTGGAACAGGTTGCCCAGGGAGGTGGTTGAGGCCCCATCCCTGGAGATATTCAAGGTGAGGCTCGACGAGGCCCTAGGCAACCTGGTCTAGTTGGGGGTGTCCCTGCTGACTGTGGGAGGTCGGACTAGAGGACCTTTGGAGGTTCCTTCCGGCCTGGACAATTCTATGATTCCATGAAAAAAAATGCTTGAAGAATCACAATTTCATAATATTGCCAAAATCTCCTTCATTCTTGGCAGAAGTGCATGTGTGTATAAGCAGTTGGAAAAGCATCATATTTTTAATTGGAGTGTGAAAAATGCTGCTCATTGAAAGAAAAAATAGGTACTTATAATTAGAAGTGGAAACTAAAACCAACACTTCATTTGATTATACAAAAAAGGCATCTTTTGTTCACAAGATATAACTTCTAGGTGGGCCCAGAGTCGTCTTATCCATATTTCAACTAACACTCCTGTTTACTACACCATAGTTGAATGATCCCTATAGAGCCAAAGTACTGTCATCAAACTAATTGTTTTTACATACCCACAGAACGGCTAAGGTAGGAAGGCACATCTGAAGATCACGCTTAGTCCAATCCTCTGGCTCAAAGCAGGATCAAGGGTACCCAAAGCTGTGTCTAATTGGCTTTTAGTTACATCCAGGGATGAAGGCTCCACAACATCTCTGGACAACCTGTTCCACAGTTTGACCTGCCTCCCAACAAAACATTTTTTTGTTATGCTCAAATGGATTTTCTTGTATTTCAATTTATGCCCACTGCCTGTCATCCTTTCATTGTTGACTGCCAAGAACAGTCTGGCTCTGCTTTCCTTACTCCACCACATCAGGCATTCAGACACATTGATAACATCACACTGTGCCTTCTCCAGGCTAAACAGTGCCATCTATCTCAGGGTCTCCTCAGATGTCAGATGCTCCAGTCCCCCAACCATCTTCATGGCCCTTTGTCAGACTAGCTCCAGTATCTCCATCCCTCTTGTATGGGAGAACACAGAACTGGACATCACACTCCAGATGTGCTGCCCCAGAAAGGAGAAAGGAGAAGGATCACATCTTTCCACCTCCCTCCTGCCAATCCTCTGCCTAATGAAGCCCAGGAAGCTAGGAGCTGCCTTTGCCACCTTGCAGTCTACTTATAGTCTACCAGGATCCCTGGAGTCTTTCTCCCTAAACCTCCTTTCCAGACACTCAGCCTGGGGTTATTCTTCTCCAGGTGCAGAACTTGGCATTTCCATTTGTTCATGAGGATCCTGTCAGGCCATTTATCCAGCCTGTTGAGGCCTCTCTAAATGGCAGCACAAGCCTCTGGGGAATCAAACACTCATCCAAGCCCAGACTTGCCGAGAGTACACTCTGCCCTATCATCCAAGTCATTAGTGAAGATGCTGAGGAGCACCCAGCACTATTATCTGTAGGGAGTGAGGAATTGTGGAGATGCGCTCCCAAGCGAGAGCTCAGCAGGTGTTCTTGCAGTGATGGGAAGGAAGCCTTGAGAACAGTAAACTATGTCCTTGTATGGTGATATGAAATAGACAGCAAGCTAACAAATAGATAACAATATACCAAAACAAGTAACAATAACTAATTAGCCTAGGTGGGATAAACATTTAAATGTAGCCAATTGTATCGCTCACAATGGTGTATGGACAGTCGCTCAACCTAGCTGTGTAGAGAGCACAGCGCATGGTCAAAGAACAGAAACTATATATGCTGTAAAAGAAAAACAATAAACATCTTCGTCCTTGTCTCAGAACTTGGTGGAGTCCGTGCCCTTGTTGCCGCAATTATCCACCCCTGCAACACACTGCCAGTGACTGCTGGACCTCGTGCTGCTGATCACAACCATTTCAGCCAGTTTTCAGTCCATCTCACTGTCCATTTACCTAGTCTCCACTTCATCAGTTTGACAATGAGGACACACTGCAGACAGTGTCAAAAGCTTTGCAGAAGTCATGTAAACAACATCCACTGCCCTCCCGTCCTGCACCAAGTCAGTGATCTTATCACAGAAGGCTAACAGATTCCTCAAACATGATTTCCCCTTCATAAATCCACACTGACTACTCGCAGCCAGCTTCTTGTCCTTCATGTGTTTAGAAATAGCTTCTAGAAGGTTGATGTGAGGCTTGAGTACCCCAGTTTCTCCTTATTTTCTTTCTTGAAGATATGAATGACTTTTGTTTTCCGATAGTCCCCAGGAGCCTTCCTCAAGGTTCCTTCTGAGAAAATCAATTTTTCTTCTGGAAATAATCTCCCCTGAGATTTTCTTCTGGGTTAGGCATTATAGTAGATTCATTTACTCTACCTTTATGATGTATGAATTAAAATAACAACCCTAGTTTTTTAGATATCAGGCTGTAGCAATGACAGAGAGAGGGCAGAATGCTTTGTACTGTGGAAGCAAACAGGACCTGGAGTGACTAAATGACACTTACAGAATAAAACAGCCTCCCAAAAGCAAAACACTGCAAATAAAGTTATCTCTACTTTTGTAATCAATCACAACACAGACCAAGTATCCATGTGAGGGCAAGGAGAAGAAACAAAACCACGTAAGACATAACTATTCAAGCAATTCCAATACTCATAGATAGCCATCATTAACTAAAATGCCACCTTAGAGATTAAAAGGTATTCTTTAGAACATACATATTCTAAGACAAAAAATAGAGACCATATGTTACATGTGTGTATATATATATAAAGAGCATCCAACTTTCTTGTGGGGAATTATGTTATTACAGAGCTTTTGGCAAGAATCATAATCTGTCCACATTAATCTTTAACACAAGGCAGTGTGGCAGAGTTCACACCTGAGAAGTTACCTTTCCTAAACTCAGGTATAGACATTATGCTGAACAATTTCTGAGAAGAATTTCTAACAGGTTAAGTTGGAAACAGCAAAAGGAAGGAAATGGTACAGGCTAGAATCAGGATTTCCTCTGTAAATCTCTGTTTCTTTCCTGATCAAACTTATGCTTCCTCAAACTTTGCTTAGTGATATCTTCATCCTTACTACATGTCTGAAAGCACTCTAACACAGTTCAAGCTGCACAGCTCTTTTCCCTGCATGTAAGTGCACCCAGCAGAGAGGGAGCTGCACGGTAACACACCACTGAACACAACTTCAGTTTTGTGCTTGCTTGCATAACTACAGTTTCTGCAGTGCACGGAAACGCTTCATTAGCATTTTAAACAATGTCATTCAGTGTGCTAGCTATGTTTCCTGTGATGGTCTGTACAGTAGAGTTAGCTTACTATGGCTTCATCTTAAAGAAGCTTGTCCAGATACTCTGTAAGTACCCCTTTTGCTTAAAAACATTAAGAAACTGCTAAATCACTTCTTTCTAGTTGTCTCATCTGCTAACAGTTGAATACAAAAACAGAGTTCATGCTTGTGTTTTATGATAAAGCAACAATTTTTTGGATCTTAAATATTGTTCTAGTATTTTACACAACTACCACTATCATAGCACTTCTAGCCCTTCCAATTGAAAATAATATCTGCATACTAACTACTCTGTAATTCCACGCACAGAATTCAAATCTTAAAATTCTTTACTGTGTTCCAAGAGTACAAAAAATGTATCAAGTAAGGAGGCAGGTGGCTAATAATGATATCCTAGACTAACTATTGATATCCTAACCAGCTAAATAAAAGGCATAGCAGTAAATTCCTGAGACAATGAAAAAAAAAAAAAAGATACAAAAGGGGAAGGGAAAAAAGGAACAGACTACATTGCAACAATATTTTATATATGCTTGAAAAAAAACCAAAGTGGAATTTCCTAAAACGGTACCTACTTGCAGACTTCTACCAGATTAGTTGGAACAGGAAGACTAGCAGGTATGATTTGTAACTGAACTGGCAGAAGCTCTAACACTGACTTATTTAGCTAAACTGGTTTAGCTGATTGAGCTTTTACTGGCACAGCCTGTTTGCTTGCTGTACAGGGATTTACTAGACATCCGTGAAGCACAGCTTAGCTGTATAGCTGCTTCATAGAAGAAGCACCCTGACAATACATTACACTAACACTCCTATAACCATGAAAGAATAATTCTACAGACAGAACAAGACAGATGCAAGCACCTATAGCAACTGAGGCTGCTTAATCATAATGTTTATAAAGAAAAATTTGGTTTTATGTTATCTTATGCTATGGATTTTTGCAGCAGATAACATTTACACCATTAACTGTCCTCATTGAAAGGCACATACCTTCAAAACAGAAGAATAAATATTTTAAGTGGCCACTGTTAACATCACAAAAAAATCAAGGAGGTCTGTTGGTGGCACCAAATGATCTTTATGGGACAATTACTAAAACACCAATGTAATTTTTGTATGCCTAGAAAAGCACTTGTAATTAATCATTCCATGTTTTCACTAAATTGTTACTTGTGACACCTTTTCACAAGTCTTATTTATGTGCATTTCCCTGAGAGCAGTAAGAATACAAAACTCACTAATTCGAGGTGAAGTTCAATAAAATGATGATATCAGTATAATGGCAGCACAGCAGTAATAATGCTGTTTCAAGTTCAGGTCTCTTCCTGTTACTATGTATCATGCTCCAACGATGCAAACTTCCCTTTTCTCTCAAGCTGTCTAACCAGCTAATATTAATTGGCCTTAACTAAAAATAATTGCCTGTAACCAGTATTTATCTTTAATTTTGTTGCTTGTTGTCAGATCTGATGAGGACATACTGAGTCTGTGAGCTAGTCAATTTTTCCAACAACACAATCTAGTAAGAGATAGTAATTAGCCTCTCCCTGCAAATCCTGTGTTTGCTTTATAAACGCCTGGAAACATCAGTAGGAAACAAATACATATGGTAGCACTAATTAGCAAATGCTGGTGGTGTTGGTTGGTAAAGCTCAAATTCCATTTTCCTGTATATGTCTCCACGTACATTCTTCAATAGTGGGACTTGAGTAGCTCATTTTAGTACAGACAGGCTCAAAGGCATAACCCAGAAAGCCTCCACTAATATAACCAGTCTTCAAATAAAAAAAAACCACTCTCTAACAAAGCTTAATAAATATTTCCCCTCTTTTTTTATAGTGCTCAGTTTCACGGAGCTGCAATTTGACAGCAGAAGGACGTGGTACAGAGACCGGAGAGGCAGGCTACCAACACTTTACAAGTAACTACAGGCATAAGCAAGGAAACCCAGAAGTTGTTCTTCAACTCCATAAACTGCACACCCAGTTTCAGCTTCATGAGAAAATAAAACCCACACAGAAGTTGCCTGGTGGGGGGGTGGGAAGAGAAGGTCAGCTTCTAATGGAAGCACATGAATCTTAAAAAACAAACTACTGGGGAGTAGAGTATACTCACTTTAAAAACACCCCAAAATATAATTAACCTTTTCTAAATATCTGAATCCTCACTAAGGAAACAATGAAAAGGTAAAATTTCCGGCACAAAGAAATTGGGTGAAGATTACAGAGCATCACTGCAAGTGTCACCAAGGTTCAAAAGGGCAAACACACATTGTACTTCCTTGTAAAAACTGTTTCAGATATAGAAGATCAGCATTATAAAATTGCTTAGCAAGGAAACAATAAGACCAGAGAATATATCTCCTTTACTTTTTCTCTGTTTTGTAAAATAAAAGTCCCTTTAAAAGCAATTTTTGGTACCTTAACTTGTACGTTCTGATTTGAGACCTACTGTCTATTTCTGCATACCACAACATACACTACACGTCTACTATGTGCACATATATGTATTGCTGAAAACATTTTAAAAGGGATTACATTTTTTAAAAGAGACTTTATTTTACAGTTCAATGAGGCATTCCTCTCCCTCCACTTACTCAAATTTTCCTCTGATATCCACCAGAAAGTTTGACTAGACTTTTTAAAAAAAATTCACATTGTCTGAAAGGCTACAGAAGTTCAAATGACCCACTAAAAACATGGGTGATAATACAGAAATTGGAAAGTTTTCTATGCAGAACCACGGAGCCATTAAGGGCTACGAAATGCTCAGTCCTAGAAGAATTGGTGCATGCAAGCAGTTGCATCCTCCTAGTCATTCTATCAACTTCAGTGAACTACTTAGACAGGGAAGTTCTTTATGTACAATAGTTTTTAAAGGATCTGCCCTCAGCTGTTCACTTAAGGAGGTTTCAAAGTACACATAATCTTTCCTTCTACAGGGAAAAATACAGGCAGTATCTCACAGCAAGCTAACACAAATCCTAACTCCTTCCAGGACTTTGGTTTAGGATTCTGTAAGCTTAAAAAACATCAGTAACAAACCAGTTTAGGGTTTGAATCATTATTTGCGACAATCTGTTCCTGAGAACTGATCAACTCAAATTCATGACCATAAGCCTTCAGGTGCTTTCAGTTTGAAAGTATAGATCCCACAGAGTCAAAGAAAGGCAAACAGACAAAAGTACACCACAGAGCATTACGAATCGACTGAAGGTAGCCAAATGAAGAAGCTGTGTGGGGACAGAGGAAAATAACTGAGCGTATATCCTTCTGTACATGCACAACAGTACATTTCAAGTAGTTCCACTTACAAATACTTTTTTCCATGAAACAAATTGTATAGAAAATATTCAACTAAGTTTTAGAAGTAGACTCCTCTAAAACAAAAGCAAAGCATTGAAAAATTTGCTGAAAGATACATTGAGACATCTATGCGGGTTTTTGGTGGGTGAATTTTAGACATTTTTTATTCAAGACAGCTAACATGGTAGTCCTGAATTGCAGGCGTTTTTCCATCTATATTTCTCTAATACAACCCCAGAAGGAGAGTAACTCAGGTCATCTTAGAAGGACTTCGAAATAAGGAATAATTTACACTTTGTCTTTGTGCTTGATAGTAGAATAAACTTGAGACACAGGATATTCGAGAAGGATGAAGACAACACTAAGATTTGCATCTTACCTTCTTCTATCTATAGTTATTAGGTTTTCATTTGCACAGTCATTTGGCAATGACTGACGACAGTGTATGAACCATGTCTCTACAGTGTCACAGCCACGTAATGCAGACAACATGACAGCAACACGAGGTAAGATGGATAGTCTGCTTGCATGCTGGCTGGGTCCTGGGGGCAACATAATAAGGAAGCTGGGGGCGAGTGAAAAAAACCAAAAAAAACCTTGAATCAACAAAAAACTGATAAACACAGGTAGCAAAAGGAAAGCTGGATGACACGATGCTCTTGGCTCTAAGTAGGAAGAGAATAATTTTCGGCCAAAAGGATAAAAAGGAGTTTCATTTGCTTTGTGCTATCAATTAATCAGTAAATACGGACAGAGAAATCAAACTGCCTAAACTCACCTAAGCATGTCTAAAAGGAAAACTAAGGCTCAGCTAAGCTGCTGATCATGAACCAGCCAAAATAATGGCAGTAACTTGTAACCATAAGAAATCATGAAAGTTACGAAAGAAGTTTCTGTTTTAGAGATGGTTTCTGTTGGAATGGTGTTTTTAATCAGGGTTTTTGATAATACTGGCCTATAGCCTCTGGGAAGGCAAATGCAAGCTCTCTGCAAGAAGGAATACTAAACTAATCTTTCAAAGGGTGCAGTGAATCACCATGCAGTAGGAAATGAAAAAAATCAAGGTTTTGTGAAGCAGCAGATATGTACACTCAACACCTTGCACAGTCTTGAATGACTTGTGATACATTTATTGCTCTCAATATTTCCAGTTTAAAAAAAAATAAAAAATCAATAAAAGCAGAAGTCATTACCACTTTCTGTAAAGATGACAGGTTTGCCTTGTTCCCTCTGCCTGGCTGGGAGGTACCAATGTTATTTTTAAAAATGTATGCTTTACTTGTTTCTTCCCTTCTTCCCTCACTACCTCCCATCACAACCATTGGCACTAACTATCACTGGAGAAGGAATCTGAAATCAGAGTGAGTAATTAACTCATCCTATTACATAATGGTAGTTTACTTGCACCTTTGTCTTTTCCAAGGGTAACTGCATGACTACAGTGTCTATATGTAAACAATAATATATTTCATATGGCTCTAACAGAGCCAAAAAATGAGGATTAAGAGACTCACATATACTCGTCTCTTTCCAATTCTGAAGAGAACAACATGTGCTGACTGTAAACCTAAACTGCTCTAATACACTCTGTCACATTATAATTTCACTAACAGCACCAGTGAAATTCTAGTAGAATAAATAATTAGGTGATAGCAGGAGATGGGGGCCATTTAAGGACTCTGCCTCCACCACCAGTGTCCCAAATACTTCCCAGAAGATCCTAGCAGGGAATTGCAGCACTGACAGACACCGAAAACAAAGATACATAATTAGTCAAATACTACTTCCAATAGCAAATAAGGCAAATAAGTTTGCCATTCCAGTTGATATGCACTTTATAAAAGCATGAAAGCTGTTATATGGAAGGTGTTAAATGGTCTATACATGATACTTCATAAAGTAACACTTCTGTACATACAAGTAAAACCCCAAAACAACGAAGAAACCCCAAACAAACAAAAAAATCAACACTGCTAAACACCCTTCCCACATACACATATATAATTACTGTGTTTGATCAGGACAGGAATATTCAGAAGCAAACAGTATCACTTCAGCATCAGTTAGAACAGCTAGTCTTAAAATCCCTGATATCTTTCTTTTTCCCACATGTCCCTCTTGGTCCTATCTTCATTCTTACTTAGCATTAATGTCACTTAACATTTAAGTAATACAAAGTGGTAGATGTAGTCAGGATTCAGGCTGGATCGTTCCAGTGGGGTAAATATAACATTTGTCAGACTAAACTTGAATGCAAGCACAACTCTCCACAATCACTAGATTATTAAATGCTGTAGTTACACTACAGGCATCCAGAATACTATTTCTCTTACACCCTTTTTTGGCAAACAAACATAAAAAACATCAAATATTGTTTCCTGACGTTGAGAGAGTCCACCTCAAGGCTATGTAATTAAATTGCAAGAACGGTGGAAGTATCAACAAGTATTCTCACACTTGTTTCAAACAGCAGTGGGACTGAACTGCAGTTCAGTTTCTAGGAGCTTGTGTTTTAAGAATTCTACTGAGGTTATTGCTCCGTTTGGGAAAAATCAGGTACACAGATGTGCTCTCTGTAAATCCAAAACTGTAGAGGTACTTTTTTCAAGCCATTTGTACGCAAATGCTGATAAGCACCTCTGAAAATTTTACCTACAGAAAAGAGTTTCTCACAGCAGCCTGCTCCAACAGTAAAACAATTGCAAGAACAAGTGTAAAAATTAATCAGACCAAAATACATGGATTACTAACATACCCACCCACACATAAACAAGCTACAGAGAAAATAAAAACATCTGGAGCTTGGAGAGCTGCCAGGAAAAAAAAATAAAAGAAAAAAAAGAAAAAAAAAGAGAGAGAAAAAAGACACTGATTTCAGGGAAGAGAAAGTATATGGTCAGAACACCTTCTCTTTGCCTCCCAACCTTCTAGGACTAGGTTAGAGAAATGCCGTCAACCATCTAATCCTGCTAATTCTATAGATCCTTAGGAAACTACTTTAAGAGGCTATTGGCAAAATCACATTGACTTCCTGGTGTACCACACAGTTCCAAATAATAATATATAAGTTCTGAAGAAATTGAAGCTGCTTTAAAGAATTATGATATTGCAGCTCCAAAGAAGTTATATGTTTGAAAATATAATTTCCAGGTGGCACATTCAGTCCTTGTGTCAGTCTCTGATTTGGTTCTCTTCCTCCTCATGGCTTGGAGACTCAGGAAGGAGAAAAAAAAAAAAGAAAGAAAAGTGTTTCGTTTCCTTTTTTTAGCATAAAATTATACCTTTTTTTAAAAAAATTAGATAGCAGCATATTTTAAACATAAATACTCTACTGAGGTTTTCTTAAGAACACAAAAGACAAACCTGAGCAAAAAGACATAACTGAGTTTCATTAGTATATCACTTTATACTACCTACACTGAAGTCTATCAGTGATGCAGGTATTAAGTATATTTAAACAAGAATATTTCTGTTTATGTTTTAAACATCAGCAATTACAATGCATATTAAAGAAAAGCAACACATTTTGTTTTCCAACTCTTAAATTTTCACCAGTTCTAACAATATATAATTACAATTAAACTACTGCCTTTTCAGAAGGTTACTTTTTACGAATAACTTGTTGCAATATAAAGTACTGGTCTCTAAAAGCTAATAAAAACCTTAACACTGAAGCTTCACATTACCATAAGTACACTGCGTGACTGCCACACGCATTTAAAACCCTCTCACTTTAGCATAGTTCCTAAAACATTCGCACACCGGTTCCCACAAAATATCCAACAGCTGACAGCCCCAAAGAGCAACACTTATTCCCTGTTTTCCTCTCCCCCCAGTAATCCCCCTCTCAAAGCCTGGCACCAAAATATATCCAACAAACTGATCACCACAGGACAGCCAACACCACACTTGCCCCCATGACAAACATACGGGATCCATTCTCCTGACTGCAATGAGCACAGCGCCCTTCCCATTCAGACGAGAAGATCACCGTTTCCCTGTGAGTGGGAATAGGAACGAGCCTCTGTCGCTGCCGGGGAGTCTCACATCACTTCCAGGCCAAACACCCAGTGCAGCTGCCTCACTGGGAGCTCCCCCACCTCCTCCGAAGCCAGAAGAACAGGTTGAGGTGTGACATTATTTGTAATCATGCCCTGGGCATCCAGGACAGCCCAGAGTGCGGCTGGTGCTGCTCTGTGGTGAATTCCCTTTGAAAAGTGAACCCTACCAAGTCAGAGATTATTGACTGGTACAAGACTACCTTGGTGGATCTGTGTCTTTGTGGGGGAAATGGGCTGGGAGAGGGAGAAAGACTTTGTTTCACTAGTTTTACTTTCACCATTTGAAGAGTAATAACAGCAGCAATAATAAATAATAACATATAGCGATGCTATGTTTCTCTCCACAAAAATCTTCATTGCTGTTGACAGAAACAAAAGCTCAAAGAGACAACATTTTCAGATGATGGAACCTATCTGAAAGTTTCTTTCACCAATTATATTCTCTTGTACTTCATCATAAGGATGACAAGTTTAATGGTCAGACCCAGAATCTGGAATAAGAAACTAATATTCCTGGCTCTCATTCCCGCAATGGACATAACAGTTAGGGTGCCACAATCTAAAACATTTCCTAAGAAAAATACATAGACAATAGTCTAGTAAGATTTCCAACAAAAAAGCTTAGCAAATTCCTAACAAGTATATAATCCATAATAATTAACTGACCCATTAAGCAAGTTATATTTTCAGGTACAGACAGAAATAACACTGCTTTTCCTACGTCTGCATATAATCTCAGTGCCTCAGCAGATCCCACAACTTTCAGAGGTGGCTACTTAGTCACTTAATTAATAGTATTCAGAGTACTTAGGAGAGCAGCGGAGGCAATAAGACCCTACAAGCAAAGGCAGGCACAGAGGTATCAGAGAGTGCGATGGCAAAGCAGGAGGGAAGGACAACATGAGTTGGCCTGTTCTTCAACCTGATGGGTACCAAGCAGCAGCCAGAGGGCTGGGGAAACAGAAAGTACTGCAGGAACCGAACTGCTCTGGGACACGGGCCGAGCGATGGCTGTAAAGGGCCATGCACAGGCCCGGTCTTATGAAAGGCTTTATGAAAGCACTGATAGAAACGGATAGGGGTATGTGGGGTGTGCAACAAGCACAAGGGTCTCAGCAAGAAATCACTCTGTGTTTCACTCACGAACCCCTGCAACCTCTGGCTGGTTGTGAAGACTAAAAACAAACAAAGAAAACATACAGAGAGGAAAATCAGATGACAGGCAACAGATAAGGATCTCCACCATGTACGTATGATTCAGCATGAACATCCCTGACATCCTACAACTCATTTGCACTATTTAAAGACTGTATTCTGCTTGTACAACAAGAAATCCAGGTTGGTGTTCTGACCTGAGGCAGCAGTACAGTTACACAAAACCCCTGTTCTGTTTCATTGACTCTAAAACCCAAGTTACACACCACAATTTCAAAAACAACTACTGCCACACTTCTTGCTAATTTTAAAATAAATTTACTTCCCCAATCCTACTAGCAATATTGGCAAGTCCTCTGGAGTATAGACAAGCCTGAAGATTGCCACATGCAGCACTTTCAGTTTACCAGTATAACACCACCCCATCCCACATAGAATTGGGTCTGTAAATTAAAACCGGCAAGGATGGCTCTGCACCACAGTTTCCTGCTTTGTACATCTTCATCTGCTATCAGCAAAATCTAACTGTCTCAGATGCTGTCACACTTCGAAATGCAGTTTTACATTGCAGAGCATGGCTAGACAAGGAATTTGTTAAAACAAGACCAGAAAATAAAAATCAAAAGCATCCTGCCTGTGTCCTAATAGTATTTTTAAAAAACCCTAAAATACTACACATCATCCACACTTATTTCATTTTCTGGTTATAAAAGTAAGGTTTTTAGATTTCAAGTTGAAGTTTTCAAGCTAGAAAGGTATCAAAGACCAACTTTATACCATGCAAATTAACTGAAATCACACTTGCTACCTCCTCTTTTTCAATTGCATAACTGAGAAGTAAAACAGGCAACTAGGAATCCTCCACTCACACTTCTATTTCTCTACCTGAAAATTTGAAAGAAAACAGTAAAGATTACAGCCAGATACACATTTCTTATGATAAATTCAGCATCGCTATGTCAAAAAAAGTAGATATCTACAGAGGCTGACAGAGTTAAATTAGATCTTTAAGAGGGACTAAAGAATTTTCTCATATTTAGACAAACTTCTCCCACAAAATCTTCCAAGCGACCTTAGCTGCAGAGTAATAGGCAGTGAAAATGAAAAGAGAAAAGAAATTTCAAATACCTTTTCTGTTACACCTTGCATATTGAATTGCAGAGCATAAGAAGAGTATGAATCTGTGGGGTTTTATGTCTGTATGTATGAAAATTTATAAAATTCAGCAGTTGTTTTGCAGATTCAAGAACAGGAAGTACCTCTGACACAACTTCTTCACAGTGAAAGTCCCCTGAAAAAAATAACTGCACATGTACTGGGTACGTATCACTGCTACCTCCCCTTTCCTCTTTCTTTCTCACATCTGTCTTCAGACAATTCCTCTTCAATGGTCTCCTAATTTGCATTTATTCCATGAAATTTAAAACGGCTTTTGCTACAGGCAACTCCAAATGTCTTTTCCACATCCCAACCTAGTACTCCCTTGAAAAATATTTTTTCGATGTTCTTAAGTAACACTTTCTATTAATGTCTTTTCCTAAACATTCCAATATATTGCATTTCCCTAATTTTTTCATTTCTGATTTTTAGATCTTTTCTTCCAAACTCTTTTTTCTTCTGCACTTTCAGAATCTATGCACACATGCTAGCCAAGACCACTCAAGCCTCTTTATTGCAACAATTCAGTGGTTTCAATTCAGCCCAAACATTCAATTTTTGCAAAACTCAACAGTTTCTTTGGAATGTTGTCACGATTTTATTTAAAAGAAAATCAAATCACAGGAAGGAGAAGCTATTTTCCTTAAGAAATTATTCCCTCCACTTGAAGGCAGAATGCAAAGTACCTCAAGAATTTCATTAGTGATTTTAAGCTCTGAATAACTTTCTCAAGTAACTACTCTTACAACCAATTCTGATAAGCAACGGGAATTTGGAGTTGCATTTGGGTCCTCCACTCATCTGTAGCATCCCTTTTTGCCTGCCTCTCAATTACCTTGCTGACACAACAGAATAACAGTGGGGCATGAACTGACTGCCGGTGAGCTCAACTTTGCATGCACGTATTAAAAAATTTTCCGTAACTGAAAGAGAAAGTTTACAATTACTTATAAACTTAGCGGACAGAATGATTATGCTCAACAAACATTCTAATGGAACTGCTGTTATGTTTGACTATAGCTCTCCAGATACAAGGTGATTTACACAAGAAAAAGTGAAGAAAAATAAAATTTTTCACTCAAGATGTTTACATACTAACTTTACTTCTAGGAAGTTTGCATTTTCCAATGCATGTTACCTAATTTAGAGAGGGAATCCTCAACTATGAAAAATATGTTTGACTGCATTCAAGCTGAGAATGAGGAAGAATTTAATGTGGTATTTAGTTCTTTAGAAAACAGCCCTGGATGCTGATTTAAAAAAAAAAGTGGGAGTGGGGGTGCAAAAAGCAGGTAGTGATATTTTACAAGAACACAAAATCCAACACATTTATTGTTTTAGAACTTTCTATTGAGAAAAAGCTATTTCTTTTTCAACTATGTGACAGGATGCCATGGTTTGAAGTCAATTTGGAAAGAGGAAGCCTTAAAAATTAGGTACTAAGGGGAAGAGCTTGCAAGCCTTCATACTTAGATTACGATACTTTTCATAACAGAAATTCATAGGCCACATTTATTTAGGGCACTAAATTCAACATCTCCTAAAATCAGCAGCAGATTTCAAATATCAGCCAGGAGAAAGCTTGAGGAAGTCTGCTTTTGTCCCACAGAACTTCACAGTTCATCAGAGTTCACACACAAAAATATTATCAATACACGAGTCCCAAAATAGTTTCTTCTCCTTACCCCAAAGTGTGGATTTTCAGAGGTTAATAAGAAACAGGGTATCCATTTTCCTCCTTCAATCACTTTCATCTAGTTGAAGCTGTTACTTCCTCCTAATCATTGCCACCTGACAGACATAGAACTGTTCTTTTTTTCTTGGCAGTGTCAAGAACAAGGCTTAGGATGCAAGTACATTTGACCCCACAGGAACACCTGAGGCTTCCATGTGCCCTCCCCCCCGCCACGGTCTCAGTAAGTTTGCCACCAAATCATCTCCCAAAATTACCTCAACACAGGCAATGCTGCTGAAGCAAAATGAAACAACTTCATTATGTGCATATGTCTAAACACACAACAGACTCACACAGTTAGAAGAAAAGAAGGGGGGAAGAAAAGATTCTTATACCCTTGGAAAGGGGAAAGTCCCAGATATCCTCTAAAGCTGTAGTAACACATTAACATAAAACCTATTTATGTAATTTATTGTAGTGCTTGCTCTCTTTTCCATAGTAGAGAGCCAAGTTTATTGAGTTTTATAGAAATGAGCAGCCTAGGTTTCAATGAGAAATCAAGGAGGCCCAGAGGTACGAACAGCTAGTCTCATATGTGCAGGCATATATTTGCACACACAGACGCCTAGTAAAAGGAGATATGTATTTCTAAAACCTTGAATGGCTTTCCTAAAACCAATTATTACTGCAAGTTATTTGGTACATTACATGAAATATGAAGTAATGATTTTATTATTTTTTTTAAGTTTTTATAGGCAACTGTCTGGAAAAATCCACTTTAATTACTCTCAACTAGTTTAGCCAGGAATAACTATGCAAAAAAAAAAAGCTTCTATAAAACCTAAGAAAGCACTCTGGAGAATACATAGTAGTTACACAGGAGAGAAATATTACAAATGCCACGACATATAAGTTGTTCTAGAATAATCACTTTGTTCCCAGACCACACAGTCAAACAGAATCACTGAACAGCAGAGAAACATAGAGGTAGCTTTTATTTTCAGGATATCAAAACTACATTGTCTTTGCCAGGAAAGCAATTTTTCCTTTGTAACATAGCCAAATAGAACATTGTACTGCAATATATTATGGGTTTGGATATGAGAAATATTATAATATAAAGGCTGATATTTAGTATGAACAGCACAGTACACAAAACATATACACACAACACGAGAACAGTTCCACTTTGTACTCACTCTTACAAAGTTGTCAGGGAACAAACCTCTTCTGCCTTTGAGCTGTCCTTCCCACCAGCCTCCATCATCTTTCTTGATATTGGTGATTATGTCACCGACAGTGATCGTCAGCTCATCATCATGTTGAGCTTTGTAGTCAAACTCCACTATCGCCTCCACTAAAAGAGAAACACAGATATGCATAATTATTGGCATTTAAGTTTTCATGCCTTTGAAAGGAATAAGAAAACACCAATCCAATTATATATTCTCAATGAAAGTAATACATTCGGTTTAACCAATAGAGCACATAAAATAGCCAATATGTAACAGTAATATTTTGTGGGTAACTGGGGTAGCTGCTACAGAGAGGACAAAGAAAGAAAAAAAGAAACCAACTAAAAAAACCACAGGAATGTCCATCATGGTTAAGGCAACAAATGGCATGCATTTTTCTTTACTGTTTAAAGGAAATTAATTTACAGTACTTCAGCGGTATCTACTCTGGCAGCATCACAAAATTTGTTTTAATTTCTTGGACAACATTTTAGCTTTTATTCATGGGACTTCTAAAGCATTTTATTTCTGGAAAGGTTCTCAAATTCATTCAAGTAAGTGCAGTGGCTTGGGATGCTTAATGCATCGCTATTAACCTAAAGAGTATTTAGCAAGAATTTTTTGCATCATGCTAAGCTTCACTGTTGTTTATATAGAAATGCAAAGCTTTGCTGCATGAACATGTTCTCACAGGGTTATACCAAAGGAGAAAAATTTAGTTTCACTTGTGATTATGCATCAGAGGATCTGAAGATTAAATGCTCCTACTGCTCTGAATGTCTGTTATCAGACAGAGATATGTTATAAGCTTGACGCATTACATGGTATATCTTTGTCTTTTCCTGGGAGGACTCTCCATTCCTCAAAACAACAAAGTTCCTTAGAGAATTAAAGAAGTCATAAAGACAGAAAAAATCCTTTGGAGAATCAAAAATAATAGATATGGAGTGTTCAAATATGGAAACCACAGTTGTATTTAGTGGTCCATTAAATATCTACAAATATCTACTTGCCCAATTGGCAAAGTGAAGGGTCGCCATATTTATAAAGCCTTACTCCTCTTTTCTTCAGCGGAAAACCATGCCCCAGGAGGTTCCACCAAACTTTTAGCACTTCAACCATCGAAACGGCAAAATGAGAACTAGTAATAGGCATCTGCTTTCCACACAAATGACTATGCTGTGTAAACCTTGCAAGATGCGGCCAGCAAACAGGCAATACAACTCACAGAGCAAAGCTAACCATTACATCACAGACAGTAAAAAGGTTCTGCCTAAATAACAGAAGCCCTGAAGACTAAATTGAATTAAGTTGACAGGAAAGCAGAGTTATTCCTTTCCACCCCCAAAATGTCACACTGACACAATGCTGAACATCTTCCTCCCTCCCCCAGAGCCTGCAAGTCATCACTAAAAGAACATTCTGACTTTCGGATGCATCCCAGGCACATGGTTGATAATATTCATCTACTGCTACTCCATGAAGACCCAAAACGTTATAAAACCAGTTGAGAAGAGGCCTGCTAAACTATGTAATGAACAGCAAAAGAGAAAGAGTGGCACCACACAGTACAAGCTGACACGCAAACAGAACTTGAAAAATTTATCACTGAAACTTAAATGAAAAATCAGAATCACTCAGGCTCAGGGCTTTGCCCATGTGGATCTTGAAAACTTCCAAGATCAGAGGTAGGGCATACAAGGCAACCTGCTCCACTGCTTGACTGCAAGAAAAGTTTTCTCTCTACAATCTATTGGAACCTTTCTTTTTCCAATTTATGTCCATTGGTCTTGTCCCGTTATGCACTACTGTGAACCGCCTGACTCCACCTTCTTGATAACCTCCCTGTAGGTACTGTAAGACTGTTATTAGAACCTCCCATTTTCTCCAAGCTGGACCATCGGAGTTCCTCTAGCCTCAGGTCCCTCCGCTCTTTAGCATGTTAACTGTTCCACCCTATCAACCACAGACAGTGCACAGAGAGTTCACTCCACTGCCTTCTCCAGTAATTGACAAAGATGTTAAACAGAACAGGCCCCAGGACAGCCGCTGGTGGTACGCCATATATTATCAGCTTGCAAGTAGTGCACAACCACTACTCAAATCACACAACATTTGAGGTTGGAAGTCACCTCTGTAGATCACCTAGTCCAAACCTCCTTATTCAAAGCAGAGACAGCTAAAGCACAGATTCCTCAGGGCTTTATCCAGCCAGGTTTTGAATATCTCTAAGGATGGAAATTGCAATGTTCAATCACTCTTAAAAGTTAAAAAGGTTTTCCTAAGCTTAAACGGATTTTCCTGTATTTCAGTTTGTGCCCACTGCTTCTCATCTTTTCATTGTTGACTGTCAAGAAGACTTTGGCTCCACTTTCCTTACTTTACCACATCACGCATTCAGACACATTGATAACATCATCCTGAGTCTTCTCTTCTCCGGGCTAAACAGTCCCATCTCCCTCAGGCTCTCCTCAGATGCTCCAGTCCATCAATCATCTTTACAGCCCTTCACCAGACTGACTTCAGTATTTCCATCTCTCGTATGGGAGAACCCAGAACTGGACACCACACTCCAGGTTTGCTTCACCAGAATAGAGAAGAGGAGAAGGATCACCACTCTCCAGCTCCTTCCTGCCAGTCTTCTGCCTAACACAGCCCAGGAAGCTAGGAGCTGCCTTTGCCACAAGCACATGTTGCTGCCTTGCAGTCTACTTATTTTCTACCAGGATCCCTGGAGTCTTACTCTCCAAACCTCCTTTCCAGATACTCAGCCTGGGGTTATTCTTCTCCAGGTGCAGGACTTGGTGTTTCCCTTTGTTCATGAGGATCCTGTCAGGCCATTTATCCAGCCTGTTAAGGCCTCTCTGAATGGCAGCACAAGCCTCTGGTGAGTCAAACACTCTTCCCAGCCCAGACTTGCCGAGCGTACACTCTGCCCTATCATCAGTGAAGGTCATCAGTGAAGATGCTGAGCAACACCAGCTGTGTTATCCACCCCTGCAACACACTGCCAGTGACCAGCTTTCAGTCCACCTCACTGTCCGTTTATCTATTCTCCACTTCATCAGTCTAACAATAAGGATGATGCTGGAGACAGTGTCAAAAGCTTTGCAGAAGTCAATGTAAACAACACTGCCCTCCACCAAGTCAGCAATCTCATCATAGAAGGCTAACAGATTTCTCAGACATGACTTCTTCATAAATCCATGCTGATGACTCCCAGACAGCTTCTTGTCTTTCATATGTTTGGAAATGGCTTCCAGGATTATTTGCTCCCAAGGGGTCAACATGAGGCTGACCAGCCTGTCATTCTCAGCAAAATGGAGGCTTCTTACTTTTCTTGATGACAGGAGTTACATTTGCATTCTTCCAATTTTAAGGAACCTCTCCCAATCAGGATGACCTTTCAAAGACTATGAAGAGTGGTCTTCCGATATTGGTTACCTCACTTAGCACATACCTCATCAGTGCCATGGCTTTGCACATGTCCATTTTCTTTAAATATTTTCTTTAAATCCTCCACTCAGGCTAGGTCTGCCTTGCTCTGCACTTTCCCACTGGTTTCAGGGTCCTGGCATTATTATTAAAGACAGAGGTAAGGCATTAAGTATGTTGGTGACAAGGCCCTCATTCCTATTCAGCAGCAGGCCTACACTTTTCCCAGTCTTCCTCTTGCTGCTCATGTGTCCCTAGCAGCCTTTCTTGTTGTTTTTCACATCTTTGCTGGTTTCATCTGGGACTGAGTTAATTTTCTTCATAGCAGCCCACAGGGTGCTGGTTTGGATTTGCGACCAAAATGGTGTTGATAACACGGATGTTTTGGCTATTGCTGAAGGGTGCTTACACAGCCTCAAGGCCTTTTCTGTTTCTCACCCTGCCCCAACAGTGAGCAGGCTGAGGGGGCACAAGAAGCTGTGGGGGGGGGAACACAGGCAGGACAGCTGACCCCAACTGACCAAAGGGATATTCCATACTATGTTGTGCTCATCAATAAAGGCTATGGGGACAAAGGAGGAACAGTGGTATATTTGGAGTTATGGCATTTGTCTTCCCAAGTCATCGTTACATTTGATGAAGCCCTGCTTTCCAGACGATGGCTAAACATCTGCCTGCCGATAAAGAATAGTGAATGAATTCTTTATTTTAGCTTCCACACGCACCATTTGCTTTACCTATTAAACTGCCTTTATCTCAACCCACAGGTTTTCTCATTTCTTATCCTTTCAATTCACTTCCCCATCCCACTGGGGGTGAGCGAGCAAGCAGCTGTGTGGGGCTGAGATGCCCACTGAGGTTAACCCACAACAACATCTCTCACCACATTCAACTCCAGGTGGGTCTTGGCTTTCCTAACCTCATCCGTGCACATACAGACATTCTCTCTGACTTCATCCCAGGTCACTTCTCCCTGCTTTCACCTCCTGTACTCTTCATGCTTGATTTTTGTCAGAAGCTGCTTGTTCATCCATGAAGGCATCTTACCACATCTGCTTGTTTTCCTGCTTGTCAGGATGGACCACTATTGAGCTTGGAGGAGGTGATCGCTAAAAAACAACCAGCTCACCTGGACCCCTCTTTTATCCACAACTGTCTCCAGCGGGATTCTTCCAAGCAGACCCCTGAACAGGCCAAAGTCTTCCTTCTTAGAGTCCAAGGTTGCAATCCTGCTTTCTGCTTCAAACCCCTCCTTCTAGATCCTGAAATTTACCATCTCATGGTCAGTGCAGCCAAGGCTGCCCTCAGCCTTAAGATCCCCAAACAGTTCCTCCTCATTTTCAAGTATGAGATCCAGCAGTCAATACACTCCAGAAACCTCCTGGATGGTTCATACCCAGGGTACCTTATTCCTCCAGTAGATAGCAAGGTGGTTGAAATTCCCCATGAGAGCCAGGTTCTGCCAATGTAAGCTTTATTTCAACTGTCTGAAGAAGGTCCCATCAACTGCTTCTTCCTGGTTAGGTGGTTTGTAGAGACACCAACCACCACATCATCCTCACTGGTCTGTCCTCTAATCCTAACCCACAAACTCTCAGGTGGTTCATCATCTGTCCCGCAGCAGAGCTCCATGTTTTTCAGCTGCTCTGCTGTTTAAAGAGTAACTTCCCCTTCTTTGCCTGTCCCTCCCAAAGAACCTGCATCTATTGCAGCATTCCAGCATGTGAGCCATCCCATCATATCTTCACAATCCCAACAAAATCATAACTCTGCAACTGCATGCAAACATGTAATTCCTCTTCTTTGCACCCCATGCTGTATACATGACAACACAGACATTTCAGAGAGACAACCAGCAATGCTGATTTCCCAGGAAGAGAACAGGAGTTTTCCCTGTAATTCTGAAAGGCATTTCCTTGTTTATATGGGTATGTTTAGGAAGGGCCCCCTTCAGATTGGTTTTATTGATTACAAGATCCCTACGATTTGCATCACCCCCACATTTTGTTTGCCAACCTGGTCCACCACTTCCTCACTAGACTGTTGATCATCCTTTCCTTCCCCCCATCGTTACTGTTCTAAAGCTCTCCTCATCTGGTTGGCCAGCCTGTTAGCAAAGATGCTTTTGCCCCACTTAGTCAGGTGGAGCCCATCTTTTCCAAGCAATCCTCAAAGAGAGTCCCATGATCATAAAACTAAACTCTGCTGCTGCTGACACCAATTATACAACCAATTGTTACCTATAGGATTTATCCACTTCCCTCTCACCGAAAAGATCAAGGAGGAAACCACCCAGGCTCCCATGCCACAGACCATCACCCTAGAGCCATATAGTAACATCTGATACTTTCCAGATCACTCCTGGCAATATCATTAACGCCTACGTGGAAGAGCAGCAGGAGGTAGTAGTCTGAGGGCCAGACAAGCCTTGGCAGTCTTTCCACAGTGTTCCAGATCCAAGTCCCCAACAAGCAACAAGCCTCCCTAGATGACAGGTCAGGTCAGCAGATGGGAGTCTCCATCCCGCACAGCAGGGAATTTCCCTGCTATTATCACTTGCCACTTTCTCCAGGTGCTCCTGCATGGCTCAGGTTCAGCCAGCTCGGGCACTTCACTGGATAAAGCACGCAGACCCTTATGACCTACAAGAGTACTGAATCTGTTCTATGACTGCATATCTTGAGGTGGAGCAGGAGCTTTCCTCCTGGTGTCAGAAGTTACAAACTTCAGGCTTCCAGAATTGCCATTCTGGGAATCTCCAGTCCCACTCCAAGAGACACAGACTCTGCCTGCCCTCCATTCAGGAAAGTTGGGGGGTTGGGCTCTTGAAGCCTTAGGGGCTTGGGGAAGATCTGGAAAGCCCAAACCTTCGAGCTCAACCATCCAACCAATTTTTAAACTTACCCAGTTGCCCTGCAGCATACCACAACTACTGAGCTATTCTACACCACCTTCAGCAGAGTTTCTGGACCCCTTCTGTACCAACCACTATACAAACCAGAGCATCTGTTGAACTATCCATTCTAGTTCAGAGAAAATAAATTTTAAAATGTTTAAAAAAAAAAAAAAAGATAAATATTTCTCATATATGAAGTAAAGTAATAAAAACCAGCATCAATATTATCCACAAATGTATACAGAGCAATGTGACAGAGCAACCAGTAAAGTTGGTTTAGAAGTTGTATTTATACAATAGCTCTCCAAAGACCATCAAAAGATCTAGACTAATCAAACGATTCAGGCAGCAGCACCAAGGTACACACACTAATTTAAGTCTTGCAGTAATGAAAATGTTTATGTCCACAGAGGACATCAGCACTCGAGCTCAATAAAGTCAAAATTCAGACTATTTAGCAGGCTATTTCAAATTTGTTTGAGCCCTAGGAAAGATGTTTTGAAAGCAAAGCCCCATATGCTTCATATTTAAACAGCCTACTAGGATGCACTTGCTTGCAGGACTCACGGCTTATACACTGCTTTTCACATGTGCCAAGCCATTTCTCCTCTCTACTTAGGAAGCTTTTAAATCCTGTTCTGATTTTGCTGTGGATGCAATTACACACTGCTTTGCTCCAACTTGTCCCTAAGCAACCAGGAGGTGGTTAAAGAGCTGTAAGGGGGAGATGACAACAGAGCAGGGATTCGGGCTGGCTCCAGCTACTGATTTGTCAAAGACTTCTCAACATTCAGACTGCAGCAAGACACACTGAAGTTTTAAAAGAGTTCTAGTACCTGTTGCTGTGCTTGCAGTTTTCCTGTGAGAAGGCTGTAAAACTGACGAGACTCCTGACAGTTTAATTTTCTTATTAGTTATGTTCTCTCTCTTATGAGGAGAGAACCAAAAGGTAAGACAGGGCCGTTGATTTGACTCTACAGCTGCTTGGGTAGGCTGGCAGCACTGGAGTTATCTTTCTGAAGTGTGTCTGCCTTGAACTAATTCATATACTGACAGCTGCAGCTGTTCAACCACTTTTGTTTTACTGGAAGTTTAATTAAACAAACAAAAAAACCCTTTACTGTGCAGGCTCTTCTCTGCCTATAAATGTTTCTACTTATTAAAAAACATATAAATATTTTTAAAAGCTGTCTCCTCTCAGAGAATTTGATTACTATAACATAAGTGTGTGTAAGCTGTCAGAGACATACGAGTCACCAAAAATGGACCACACAATCAAGATGTTTATAAACTCTTCAAAGGAAACCAAGAGCACAGTTTGGAAAGAGGAATAAGAGCAAACCTAACAAATGTGCAGATTGTGACAAACTGAGGGGAAGGTACTTCTGAGATCACTCAAAGTTCTCATTTATTACACTACTGAAGCTTGCAGAGCATATGACAGCCCAAAAGTGTTTTATATTTTATACATCTTTGTATTTGCAGTTTTTAAATCAACTCATTTAAATGCTCTTTTTCTACAGCATGCTAAACCACACCACATTCTCAAACTCTGTTTTGAAAAATTAATTCTGCTGGTCAAACTTAATCTTTTTTGTTTCTTTTTGAGGTGAAATTTTGTCTTCATGGAAGCTGGATTGATATTGGAGACAACCTTGATCCTGATATGGTAAGAAAAAAGCAGATCTGAGTTTTGCTCCATATCTGCAAGTACAACATGCCTCATTCCTAAAGCGCTGTGCTACATTTCTCCTCAGGAAGTGGACTAAAACAGTGTCAAAGTTTGCACAATGATTCACGATGTGAGAAAACACTCCATGGACAGTGAGCTCAGACTAATTTTATTTGTTAAGCAAAAAGGCTACTCTTAGGCCCAGCTCTGCCAAGGTAAACAGCTTGTTACATTAACAGCCAAAACCCAAATCCCTTTTAAGCCAATATCAAAATAAAATGGCAAAATTGGGGCAGACAGATCTGGCTTCTCTTTTTGGTGCATTTTTCTTTGAAACATTGTACCTCATGATGCCTGACAGCTAAACCTGCCCCAGCTTGCAAACTCTATCTATTAGACTCTTTCTGTCTGAAAAAGGCATTTTTCACATTAGGAATGAAATCCAATATAAAAAGCTATTCAAGTTATTTGATCTAAAAGGGGAATGTTCATTCCCATGCCAACACAATCAGCTATTCCTAGCCTTATATTACCATCAATCCAAATTGTAACGTAAAAACTCATGAAATGGAATCAAAGCTAGTTATTACCAACCCTGCTGGAGACTGGCACAGTACAACTCATTACTGCAATGTCAGGGACAAAGATTTTTTTAATTTAATGCTTAGTGGTTTGGGTTTAAAATACAAAATTTAAAATGTTAATGCCATGAACTAGGAATTGAAATGTAACCTTCTCAGCTATATTTAAGATACACATATCTGGATAAATACTTCTTGATTAAAAGATTAAAACTACTCCTACCTTTCATTCCCCAAATTAGTCTTACATACACACATTAAATTATTTTATTGAAAAATACAAACATTTTGCCTATCGATTAGTTTGTTTCCTAGCCACATTTTAAATTACAAGTAAAACCTGATCTCTTAAAACTGACCTAGTCAGAATAAGCATTTCTTTAATAATGCCACCAATATTTGAAGACAGAAGTGTCTTGGTTTATGCTATTTTCAATTGCTGTACAGTGTCTTGCCAAGCAAGAAATGAATCAAGAAAAGAAACAGAGATTTGCTACTGTGCAACAAAAACTACATTATTAAAACAGCTTCGGTGACATCTGAAGTGTGTAGGCACAAT
Source organism: Tringa tobata (assembly GCA_033628505.1). NCBI lineage: Eukaryota > Metazoa > Chordata > Aves > Charadriiformes > Scolopacidae > Tringa > Tringa tobata. The sequence goes on from JAHREE010000480.1 coordinate 13,918,392, forward strand.
GGAAATGTTATTAACATCTTTGGCACTATTCCACCCAAGTAAGAGCATCCATATGGCAACATCACCTTCTGCAGCAGTATGGTTTCATGTCCAAATGCAGACCTTAAAAACGGAGTATTCAGTTAGACATGGCAGGCAAAGAGTTAAGAGCTTCTCTACTGTAAGTTTTATGTTTTCACCTTTGTTATTCACTCAGCTTCATGTGAATGACAAATACACGTGTTGCATTGGCTTACCCAAAAAAACAGAACTGAAACTAGACAAACTACCTTCAAATATTCTACACAAAATCTTTAAATTAAAGTTCAAATTACATTTCCTCAGAAGAGAGTGCAACAGAGCTTTCATCTTTCTCATAAAGATAACTGTTCAGAAGTAAAAAAGACTAACAGCATGAACAGTCATCACACAACAATCCTACTCTTATGTCACACCCTGCATAAACTTCTACAGGAAGGTCTCAGTGACTACAGTAGGCTTCATGTTCACTACAACCTACAGTAAACTGATCTATTATCAAAACCTACAGATCAAGAAGTTGGAATGTGTTGCCCTTTTATTATGCCACATTTCTCTTATAAAACAGTTACAAAGACTCATTTGGTAGCAAATACTTAATAGTTTATCAACATTTTCTTTGTAAGTACATGGTATAATAAATTAACAATCTGGCCATCAAATTCCACCTACCTCAAAACTTGTTAGACAATGTCTTACTTCAAATGTGCTGTTCTGTTTGAGACACCTAGATACAAAGTTGTGAAGGTAGTACACTTTTAGTGCTTGTGGGCATACTTTAAAAAAAAAAAAAAAAAAAATCAGCATTTTTGCTATATAACAGGTTGCAATACAACTCTTAGTAAAACATTAGGAGCCACTAGGAGGGGAAAAAAAATGTACCTTTTATCAGACCAAATGACAAAGCATGACTTGTATTCTGAACTCAAATTAAAAATACAAAAACAAAACCCAAACTACATTTCATTCCATAATGCTGGTTTCCTAACCTAGACCTGGAGGGCCAGAAGGCCTAAAGACCAAACATATAAGGCTAACCTATAAGGCTCATAAAAGGAGTTTTCTGGACTCTAGGAACACTGAGCAGCTGGCGAGCCAATCACATATGGGATGCTGTGGTACAAATATGTTTGAGGGAAGAGGAGGAAGGCAGATTCATATAAGGTTTGGCAGGATTTACTACAGATGGTACAGCACTGATGAAAGAGGAATGCAGCGGTGTAACTACTGAATGCCCATCTGTGACTCCAAAGACCATCCTATCCAAAACCATCCTAGCTATTGCAGGCATCATGCTATGACTTCTCTATGATTATTATAACTAAATGCTTGTCAGCATCTGAGAAGGAAGAAGAGTTCAGATGGGGCTCTTCTACCAGAGAACAAAATAATCTGTACTTTTTAAAGACTCAACTCTCAATGTCTTTACACTTTAATTCTAGATGAAGGAGCCATTGAATAGCCCTTGGAGGCATCACCCTACCTGAGGCATCTGTCCATTGCCACGTGCTACCTATGAAATGTGCAGAAAAACCAATTTAAGAACAACAACAATAATATACTGATGACTTTACAGGTTAAATGTAAGTAGATTGCAACTGGGATTTTTAAGAAAGCTTGAGCTCTTAGTTTTATAGCAGATCTGTGGCAGAAAATATTGTATCTGCTTGATTGCAAGAAATTATTGAAGAACTGTAATTTTCATGAAAAATAAACTCCAAATTTTGTTGATTTTTTAACATTTTTTCTTCTGCAACACTTTCTATAAGGAATAATAGTCTGCTAAAAGTATCTGCAAGGATTCAGCTTCACGAAAAAGAAAAGCTCGTGGGGGAGGAAAAAACAGTATCTAAAGGAAGAACTGTACTTTTTAGTCTTCAAGAGGTTAAATCCATGCTACATAATAAACAGCAACTCCTGTGCTAAAAAAACAGCTTTCAGTTTACATTATATTTTTCTATTTCCCCTTCGAAAACAATGAGGGCTAGCTAAAGGTCATAGTCCTAGAATAGTATCTTCACTGATTCGTTCCATCAAAGAGCAGAGCAGTCACAGACGGGGCGCCTAAGTCATACTGCACATGGACCTTTTTATGTTATAGTCCCAGTCCCCTCCCACAGGCCACAAACGCTCTCCTCTCACACTGCACGCTCATTGGAATATAGTAGGCAGCAACAGAGCACTTAGGACAGATGGGAAGCATTTGAGAAGATGACCTGTTCTGTGCAATTCGGTGCAGGCACAGAAGCAGAGGAGCTGTGCAGAGAACCCCAACCAAAACCTAATTTGGAGGACAGAGCGAATAACTTGGCCTAGGGCTGTCCTGATGAGACTCTTCTCTGGGCAGCAGCAGAGCCAAAGCCACTCCAGCTGACATAACTCCTGACCTGTCTTCCAGGAAAAGAGGAGAGCTAGGTTTCTTTTTTTCAAAGAGGGATTGGCATGCTTGGTTCCAGCTTTTAAAAAACACAAAGACCAAGTTATTCTAGTGGAATTTACCCAGCAGGACAAGAAATACTTTATATTCCAGCTGAGGCATTCAGTATGACTACAATTCATTGCAAAAATCTCACGTTTACGGTTAGGTAAAGGAAGAACAGTAAGTCAGTGCATTTTTATTTCTCTATATGTATGGTGCATTTCCATATGAAATATGCATCACATAGCAATTCCGTGGTAAACAACTTCAGGTAAACAACATCTAACAAACATTATGAATTTACTCAGCTTTTCTTAGGCCTATCACAGTAGTTGCCTCTCACTGAATTTATTATGTCGCACTCATATCTCTGATACAAACTTCTTAAACAATATTCCAAAGCACATCTGATCATCAGGGATTTTCATGCACACGCAACTACCGAATAAGCAAGGAAAGATTGTGGTAGTTCTAAATGGCAGCAGTTACATCCGTATTCCTAAAGGCTCCCTTATATACCGCTTTGGATACAATAATATAAGTTAGATTTTATTGGGCCAAGTCTCCTTAACCCTTTTGAAAGAGTGAGATTGCATGGATAACCTTCGGCATCCATGTGGCTGACAACCTGGGAAGCAGTTGTATTCCATGAATTAATTCGTCTTTGCTTGCAGGGCAATGTGGTCCTTCGGCCTTGACCAAACTGCTAGAATCAGACTGTTGCTAATGAAAGTGATTAATTTTACTGTAATTCACTGGTTCTATCAACCAGAGGACCTCTCAAATACAACAGGTGCTCCCAGTGTACAGCATTCACAAACAAATTTGCTTTTGAATCACATTGTCATCAAGTTCATAGATGATGCACATTGCATTAACCTGTAACTGAAGTAATACCGTGCCTCTTAGAAACAAAATTATCTTGAGAGTTGGTTCACTTGTTTTAACATCGTTCTTCCCCTCAGATACTAATGTACACAAGAAGCCATCCAGAAAAAATGGAAGACATTAGATTCTGAGGGAAACATTTAACACCATCATCTTAACATGAGTTCCTGCTTCCTCCAACGTCCATAAAAACAATTCAAAGTTCTGAAAAGTATAAAGGATTATACACATTGCTGGGATAAATAGGAAAGGAGAAGAGGACGGCAATTTAAGTTAAGCAAAGACAAATAATTCCCATTTGACAAACTATATATTCATAAAAACTTGTTAGTAATGCTACTCCTGCAGTTTCTAAATCACAACTGAGAAGCTAGAGAGGATATTAATTACTTCTTCAGAACAAAAAGGAGAAAGATTACTTACAGATAAATATGACTAAATTAATGAGAATTGCTACCAAATGAATGTATCAATATAAGAAGGAAGAAGGGTAGAAAAGCTGATACCATGAAAATAGCTGCTGGTTAAGATTACTCAGAAGTACTAGTCCAGTCTAATAGCCACATGATTCTAATCCCAAACTTGCCTTGGTAATATTTGTAGATGCTGATGGACACATATTGAGGTAGAAGGTCAAATAAAAATAAAATAATAATAATAATAATTGGAAAGCCAGGGAACAATTACCTTTTTGGTGATATGATGTAGCGTCATTTAACTCCCAGGAACATAAGACGAGGTTGTGATCAACAATTTGTTCACAATCTTCATATTGTGTACTGCATAGCATTTAATTTTTAAAACTTCAGAGCTTCTAGAACAGTAACATTCACCTAGTCTCATTAAAATCAGGCTAGAAGCATGAGTGAAATTATGAATATGGTCTCAGCCGAGCTTGGAAGATTTCACTATACATGCCTAAGCTGTTACTATCACCACTCATCTTTGCCAAAAGTAGCAACCCTTTTGCACAGGAGGAGGATGGAGAGAATACAACACACTCCTCTGCATCTCAGCCACATTTGCTTGCTGTACTGATAAAGATGGGTTTGCATTGAGTAACAAGACTGCAAAGTAGCACTCAGATACATCCTGTCGTGGTATTCCTGCTGTTGGAAGTGGCAATTTCTGCAAGAAGAGATTGTAGACAGCAACAGCTTGATACAGCCAAAATCCCTGGACTGTGTTACAGCCCTTTGCTATGTAATGCCAGCTGCAGATAAACATGGTGTCTTAATATAATTTTTAAGTTATGTCATTTTCCCTCAGTTTCATGGAATTTTATTATTTTTAAAACAGCAGTTGCAAAACATTTACCCTAGCAGCAGCTCTTGTGATTGGACCTGTCAAATGTTAAGACTGCAAACCAGTGCCAGGTTTTAACTGATGCATTATAAACTGTCACAAAAAGATGTGTTGTACAACAGTGAGAACCTGGACTTGATGTAGAAGACAAATAAACAGCTGCCTTTCTTTTTTTTTTTCCCTTCTAGCCCTCTTTTACATAAACACAAGCATTTCAATTTACAAAACTTTGCATTCAGAGGAAGGTCAGGCACAGTATGGAACTCCTCAGCAGTTTCATAAGTTATCAGCCAAATTAAAAGAAAACTTACTATCCATATACAACAGAATGTCAGGCATTAATAGGAGCTATAAAAACTGTGTGCACACCAGGGCTTATAGTTCTAAGTACAAGAGTTCAGACCACAGATAATTTGCATTTCACCACTATGGTCCAATACAAGATTTACATGCCAGCATTAAACCACCTCCACTAACCTTTAGATCATACTGAGAAACAGCCAAAAACCACCTAAGGTGTTAAAAAAATCCTAACTTGCTCAATGATGTGAACAACAATGGAATGTTGGGTAGGAGTGTTTGGAGAAAGGACGTATTTGATTAAAATAATACCTTTAACCACCCACCAATATAATATTTTTTCTTGATTAATAATGAAGGCTCATAAAACTGCTGCTCATAATTCTTAGCAACTTGTCTTTTTACATCAGGTTCCTTTATTCTCCTTCAACTGTGGTAAGAGCAATAGTCCTAAAAAAACACCTCTGTTTTAGAAACAGAAATTACTGCATATAAAGATTCACAAGTTCCAGACAACCCTTAGGCAAATAAAATTAACTATCATATCAGACAACGTGTGTTGACCCTGTGCACTAGAAAGCTTTCAAATTTCAATTTTAGAATTCAGGATGCAATTCCAGAGAAATAAGTTTTCGATGGTATCTTTTAATGCCTCCGTTTTCTCAGCTAAAATCAGTTTCTGCAGATAATTTCTTCTGAATGTCACAATAAATGGAATTCACAAACCAGCATACTTTTTTTGCTCTTATGAACAAAAGCGTTCCCACATCCACAGCCATTAGCTTCTCTGTTTTGCTTTCATGGTGCTTTTCAAAATCCCATGTGTCAATTAGGTCTGGTCAAGGAGGCACTTCCATTATTCTTTTCATTTTCTCTTGGAGAAATTCCCTGGATTTTGAACAAGGTAAAGCCTTTCAGAAAGCAGAGGTAACACTATGAGTAGAAGATGGTTCTTCTAACAGGTATATCTGGTAGCAGGTTAAAGAACTCAAGAAGTCTCCTCCATGGGAACACACACTCACACTTCCATGAGATCTTCTTTAATGCTTATGACCAGAATAGACCTCTAAAAAGATACTACACAGAACTCCTCCTTAGAAGAACAATCCTGAAAGCAAAAACTCATGCAAGCCAAACAAGTACATCTGAAAGCTTGTCACTGACTTTCATTGCAAGCAAGAACAGCTTGTGACCTGATGACAGCTTTGCTCCAATAGGGAATTTGAGCCACTGTGTGCTGGTTGAATGCAAATGTTCAGCAGAGCTGTGTGTGCAGCAAAAGCACAAACAATAGTTAGCATTTAGACAGAAAAGCCCATTGCTGCATCGAGGATGCAAGAAGAAAGGGGAGGAAGTGGTAGAATGAAGCTCTATGGAATTCAAGTAAACATAAACAGAAGCAATGAACCCTATTGTTTTATAAAAAATTATTCTTTTGACAACCTCTTCCTCCCATCCACTCCCAGTTACCAACACTGGTACTGTCTGGAACAGTACAAAGCGTGTGGACAAGGAAGTGACAATAAGACAGATTCTACTTGAGATGAGTAAACCTCCTTGGATCCAGGCACAGAATCTTTCTATGACATTCAGGAGGCAGTGTGCAGGTTAAAACCATACAACAAAGAGAACTAGAGAGGATGGAGACAACACTGTCACTGAATGTTATCTACCTTGACTATTTCTTCCAAGGCTAAGCAGAAAGTTCTACTGCTCCCTCATCTAAGGAAAAGGTTTTTGGGCTCATCCATTTGAAAAATCTTCTAATGACCTTCCCTGGTTTCCAGTGATCCAGGCTCTTGGAACTAAGGAAATCGGAAGCCAAAACTAATCCTACGTGACAGAGGGTCTAGAGAGACACAGAACATCTCTTGCATTTAAGATTTCTGCCTTATAAGGCTGCATTTATATGAGCTCCTTGGCTTTGGTTCTTGAGAGAGACACCGACGGACTTGAACAGACAGGAACTTAAAACAGTAATATCCTGCTTTTAAATTCTCCAAGTTAAAAAGCATTGGAATTTCAGCATTTGGCTTTGCTGACTTCTACAATGTGTTTTTCTCCAGACACCAAAGGCACCACTCTTCCTTTAGAAAATATCAAAAAGGTAGCTGGCAAAACACCATGTTCAACACACACCTCAGCATTTACCTTCCAGAGTACCAACTCTGAAAAAAGCTCAGCAGACTAAAGCAGTAGTCTCTAAAAGACAGACAATCTCTCTTCTTCCTGACATGGTTTTTTATGGGAAACCAGCTAGAGGTTTCTTGTTTCCCTCATTCTGAAGCAAAATTCATAAAGGATCACTCGCAATTTTGCTGTATTTCACACCAGATTGTCTTCAGATCTTTGCATCTAAATATAGGGAGTTTTGAGACTGTGTAAGTGAGGCACAGAAAGGTCATGGACCTGTTGGAACGGGTCCAGCAGAGGGCCACGAAGATGATCAGAGGACTGGAGCACAACCCCTGTGAAGAAAGACTGAGAGAGTCGGGGTTGTTCAGCCTGGAGAAGAAAAGGCTCCAGGGAGATCTTGTAGCAGCCTTCCAATACCTAACGGGGGCCTACAAGAGAAATGGGGAGGGACTCTTTATCAGGGAGTGTAGTGATAGGACAAGGGGTAATGGTTTTAAACTGAAAGAGGGGAAATTTAGGTTAGGAATTAGGAAGAAATTCTTTACTGCGAGGGTGGTGATACATTGGAACAGGTTGCCCACAGAAGTTGTGGATGCCCCACCCCTGGCAGTGTTCAAGGCCAGGCTGGATGGGGCTTTGGGCAACCTGGTCTAGTGGGAGGTGTCCCTGCCCATGGCAGGGCGGTTGGAACTTGATGATCTTTAAGGACCCTTCCAACCCAAACCATTCTATGATTCTATGAAGTATTTAGGAAAGTTTCCTAAAAAGAAAAGTAGTCTACTTGAAAGGCAGATAAAAGAGAAGAAAGATGAATTTGAAGGAAATGTATATGAAAAGAAGTAATGACAGAGCACCAGGTATCTGAACAGAAAAATAAATAAATGGGTGAAGAACATCTTTCCTGAGAAACAGTGATGTAGATTTATTAAAAACAAAAACAAAACACAACTTACAAGGGAAAAGAAGCATACATGCACTTCTATAAGCAACAGGAAGAGGAGCAACCGCTTTCTGACAGAATAAGGTAAAGGAACAAGAAACACACAGGAACAAACAAGACTGTTCTCTGCACAACTGTGAACAAACTAACAGATTTACTGCAGAGAAATACATATTAGTAGATCTACCTGAACCAGTGCCGAAGACTTTGAATTGTCAGATTGTAATTCATCATGAACTAGATGGCATCTTATCTCAAATCTTGTGAACCATGAACCACAGTCAGATAATTGAGATGTCAGCTAATCAAAAGCACTATTTATGGGTGCTTCACACACAAAAAATGTAGTCTTTAAAATAAGTAGCATGCTTAATGCAAATCAAAGCAGTGAAAGGCAGTACAAAGACAGAAAAAATACCATTCAAGTTGACCTCAGTGGTCAAAATAGAACTGACAAGTGTATTTCAACTGTTTTTAAATGCAGCTAAATAAAGGTATTTGATTAATTAAATGATCAGCAGATAAAAAGGACTTTGAAAGTTTCAAGGAAAATAAAGATCTTTCCTACTTTATAAGAGATTATTGGATAAAGGTGGAAATAGCAGCTGTCCAGGCAGATGAACAATAAAACAATTGTAACAAAAGTCAACAGCAACAGTAGCACTAAGATTTCCTTCGCAGCTGAAAGGCTGTTTCTTGCAACAGAAAGAGCTGATCTTACTTGTACAAATTACTTGGTCACTCAAAAGTACATTTCATTACATTGAAATACAGTACCCAGATTATCTCATAGGTGATTAAAACGGTCTTCCCTAGAGTGAAAGGTCTTAATAAGATATTTTTCAATAAAGCTTTTGATGACAATAAGGACACGTGCATAAGAAATAGCCAATGGGAAGGAAAAATATTTAGGTAATTAATCTTTATGCATACACATTCAAATATCGCTTATCAAAATGCATCACCACTCTTTCCAAAGAAAGTCATTGATCCTTACATTTAGAAACATAAACCCAAAGCTACACCACTTTTTAATAAACATTCTGAATTTGACAGCAAAAGGTTTTTTTCATTCTGACAAGATTTAAATGCCAAAATAAAGGTGTCTTTTTCTGGACGCCCTCTGTAATTTCTGGTGTGCCCTTTTACAGTGGGAAATAGACAGAAGAGCATTAACAGCTCAATAAGAACTTGGTGAGACCTCACAGAAAGAACTGCAGGAATGAGCAAAACACTGAAAAATTAAGCTAAGGTCTTGCTGCCTGCCAGTTTTATATCTGCCACAAGGATAGCAAATTCTCAATGCTGCACAAGCCTATCACAGAAAAAAAAATATATAAAAAATTCACTCTTCTAAGTTACCAGAGTATTAAAAATGTTTCTTGCCAGTGGTGAGGATGAATCAGCAACCACAGACAGAGGAAATATTTGATTTAAACCGGAGATGAGAGTTCTCAAAAAATGGTTTTACATTAGGATGCAAAATGAAAAGTTCTGTATGTGTAATACTTCTGCTACATTTAACTAAAACCTTTATAAATCCAGCTATGTAGAAAGACAGTGCTACACCAAAGAGAGTCAGGCTGACACTGACAGTTGATACAGCATGGAATAGCACCAGCAGTTGTGCTGGCCTCCAAGAACTTCTTCCCACAAAACCAAACCAAACAGGAAAATACCCTGAAGTGATTTTTGCGCGTTTGTTTTAAGACCTCATTATCAATAAAAGGCACCAACGTGTTGCTCTGTAAATTAACAAGCAGGTTCCTGGCAACTGCAAGCAGAGGACATAACATGTCATAGGAATTTTTTTTTTGTTGGGTTTTTTTTGGTTGCATTTTTTTTAAAGGCAGGTCACAGAAATTCACTTATTACAAATTACTTGTGGGATACAAACCACTTAATTTTTAAACATGAGCAGCATGACCATTGAAAGCTAAATATTGATAGATCATTGAATGGCTTGGGTTGGAAGGGACCTTTAAAGATCATCTAGTCCAACCCCTCTGCCATGGGATCAAATTGGGCTTTGACTGACAACATATGCAATGAATCTATATCGATGTTTTTGAAAAAGCAGTGGTTCCCTAGGGAGTTGCACCCCAATGCTGACTCTAGTCTTCAAATAAATGAATAGACTTACACTGCTTTTGGCGTGAGCTGGTTTCAATCATCAGAAGTGATTTAGCTGCGCAGTATGAAAGAATGAGAAGGAGATAAAAAGGAACTTTTCCTATCTGTACAATACTTGTAATGAAATTCAAAGGCAGAGTTCAAAAGGCACCTCTTTACAGTGAGATTGTAGATTAATTTGAAGTTAGGGATATTTTCCTCATGTAACTGTTCAGCCTTCTATACTGCATTATCCTTGTTGCTTGAGAGAATTGTTTCAGCACAGACATAAAATTTCTGACCCACAACTCTAGACAACTCTTCATCCTAAAACAGAAGCACAAATCCTCAGTGACTCCCCCATTGGAATACAAACCGCTATAAGAACGAGAACAAAGATATCCTTTTCCTCTCCATCCCCTATCATCCAGGATGCTCCTTTCTCTAAGGCAAACTTATGTTAGGAACAAAGCATAGCTGAGACATTGCAACAGTCATCTCGCTATACAGCTTTGAAGTGGACATTAACACTGCATTCTCAAGAGTTGGTTTCTACTGATGCTTCTCAATTATCTATAATAAAAAGGGGAGAAAAAGTCAACTTCATTTGCTAATACAATCCATGACTACTGAACTGCAGTATTGCATGTTCTCTCACACATAGGGACTTAAAGCTTTTATTGTGTTTCCTCTCTGTGTGAAGCAGACTGTCAGCAATTACTTTTACATTAGCTGAATTACTGAATCTTGATATTCACCTCTTCTCTCATTCCCCTCCCCCTAATATATTCTTTCATCATTCCTCAGTGTACAGAACACAGATATGCCCTACAGCTACTTCCTACTCTTGCATCCAGGGAAAACATCCATTCCCTAGTCCAGGATTTTTTATTCTGTGCTTTTAAAAAAAAAAAAACAAAACACACCGATAGGAACCATACAAAATCCCTCATCATTTTGATGAGCTTGCTCGATAACAGCAGTATCAGAGCAAAACAACAGATACCATCTCTGTGGCTGTTTTTTCTCCTTTGATCCCATCAGGGCTAACCTGTTTTCAGCACGTCAGTGACCTCTAACATTTCAGACCTGAAATTTCAGCTGCTCATTTCACATTACCAAGCTCTCCTTGTTCTCCTCCTAACATGAGTCACTTCGCCTTCAAGAGGAGAAGGAGTCAACGCATTATCTACAAGGTCGATGCTGATCTGCTGTATGAATTCTGATACAGTGCTGGTAGAATGATTACCAGCAGTATTCTCAGGAAAAAAAAGCCTCTCTAACATCCAGTGAATATCAATCACAAAAGAAGCAATCCAAATAACATTACAGATAAATTGTATATATTGCATTAGTAGCAGTTTAAACAGAAATATGTGCTCAGCATTAATATCAAAATAAAACTGCTTCTCAATAAAGTGTTTTGATTATTACATATACTTCCTTAAACCCAAGGAGAGAAAAATATCTTTTCTAGCAGCTCTAGTATAATTTCCTACATATGAATCTTTGATTAGCACAAAAAAGAGCAATAATTCTGCTGTTTTAAGAAACCATCTATTTTAAGTATTCTCTTCTTTATCACACTTTCTGATCTAAAAGCAACAGTTAATATAAAAAAACAAATATAATACAAAAATATAGCAGAGACACTGAAAAGAGCTGCTTAAAAGGGGCAAGCAGAAGAGATATCAACACACAAAAAAGTCTGCGCAATCAGAAATTATTTCCACGATCATTTACATATACACACATATTTATATATTTTACATTTCTTGACTTCAGACTCCTATCTTGATCCATTCAGAAGGCAGCTCTGACAAACTTTGATGACAGTAATGTCATTATCTCTCTTGATTGCTAGGAAAAAGCCTTTGTGCCAGCTATTTTTGTATTAAATTTTTTATAGGTTACCGAAAATATTTTATCGCAGTTTATGAAAACTCCAGGAACTCAGACCACAAAGACATTTGCAGGCTGTATAAATATTGTCTCCAGACAACTGGAAATCTGATTGTGAACAGCTCCAATGCAACTGTCTTGTTGTGAGAAACAAACCTAACAACGATAACAAAAGAATTAAAGTTAGTAACACCCCATATGAGGAGGAGAAAAGAGACTTTTTACAGGTTGGGGAGGATTTTTACACAACACTTCCTATATAAAGCCACTTTAAAAGTGCTTAAAACCTTATTTAAAAAAAAAATTAGTGAAAAAATCATTCTAATCATCTTTCTCGTGTTGTTTCCTTTTTCAGCTGAAACCATTCAACTGTTCTCAGGGATAACAAGGATGACACATGCTATTCCCCTTTAGAAAGGTCTTATATTTTGCTGAAAGGCTCCAAAAACTCCACCATTGTGGAGAAAGAACTTAAATTTTTGTCAAAGCGTAGTCAAGAACCACAAGCACACCTACTTTCCGTGTGTGATTTATACATCTTCTGCTAAGCTCAGGCCTCACAAATGCTTCATTTTACATAGGAGTGTGGAGTTGTTAAGAGTTTACCAACAAGACTTCCCAGGCTCCTGTTGCAGTGAGCACTCTCCAAGTCACACACCAGAGGGCTAAGCAGAAGTTTTGATGCAAGCAAAGGTCTCCCTTGCTGGAGGTCAGTGTGGCCCCACAGGCAGGAAATGTGCTCAGAGTGCTCCCTCTGTTGATGCTTCGATAAGAGAGGGAGAAAGAGGAAGTGGCATGTCTGAAACGCATAAAGAGAAGCAGAGAGGGGAAAAAAAGGAGATATAAAGGTAGGGGTTTACAAGAAGTTGAGGACAAGGGATAGAGGAGAATTTGGAAAGTGGAAAAAAGAGAATTAAGAAAGGGGAAAACGGGAAAAGGGATTGCAACTGGTACAGAACAACCAGACTCTCACATAAATTCAATTTTTTTTTATTACATTACTTTTGGTGTAACATTCCTTTGGTGTGTACAAACTAGATGTGGTATTTCACAGCAAAGCATCTTTCTCAAACACTAATGTAAAACCATGCAGACAACCGTTGTCTGCCAGTATTAGCAATCTGACTGGTTCAAAGGGCACTAGACAGTCTCTGGATCCAAACTCTTTAACTATGGCAAAAGCAGGGGTGATCAACGTGATTTCACATAAACAAAAGCAATGTATGCTCTCTTCCCCTTTCCCAACAGAAAAGCTTTAACAATACCTTGAAAAATATTAAGATGAAAAAATACTGATCGTGAAGGCTTCAACTGCTTAGCTTCATAGCAGTATTATAATATAGGACCGATACCTCATTTAATGCACTAAACTATCTGTGTTCTGAAGATGAGCAAAGACTACATAGCAGAAAAAAAGGATCTTCCTTCATCTATTGCAGAAGTTTGAAAGTGCGTCTCAACTGACAGAAGGAGCTGCGCAACATCAGTTTTTTGTGATGATGGCAGTTAAACACTGCCATCACGAATCAGACTTGTACTCTTGCAAAGACTTCAGAATGTAGTACATTTCAAAACAGTCTTTTCCCCAAGAAGCTACCACACCTTTTTCTTAGTTCACCTTCTGGACCTCCGACTCGAGGAGGACAGTCTGAGGTGTGGGCACGAAAAGCTCTTGCAGATGAGACTGAGGAGTTGTCTAGTCATATGCAATTCTAAGTAGTCTTAAAACAAACAAATAAACACACACACAAAAGTAACAACAAAGAAACAACACCCACCCATCCAAGTCCCCACAAAACACCACCTCTTCATTTCTCAGGCACTTAAGGAGAGAGACCAAGCTTGTTCCACTGTATTCACAATTACCTTTTATGTCTCTGCCTTATCCTCCATCCATGTTTAAAGGGCTACCACCATTGTTTCACTCAGCTCTCCTGATAAATCCACTCCAAGTGTAAATTAATTCAGTTTAGTCTACCTATAATGTCACAGAAGAGTGCCTAAAACATCAGTAAAGCTGTATTTCTTACCAGGTTTGAGGTACGTGCTGTAAAAAAGCTTGGTGCCATACACTAAACTTTAATATACACATACGTGTAACATACACATATATATGCACAGGGTGGGACTAATAACAATATGCAGTGACATACAGAAATTAAAAGTGGTTAAAATGGAAAACATACAAGTAATTAAAAAATAAAACATTAGGAACCTTCACAGTGCACTGCACGTAAAGAAATCACCTATTATTTTCTGCATCTAAAATATCTTTCAAAAATGTTAAGAATGTTAAAAATGTTTTTAATAAAGCTCTGTTTTCATTCGATATCTCCTAGCAAGATTTTGTTTTCATACTACTCATATCTTTACTACCTTGCACAATTTTTCTATTTGTTTTTAAACTCAAAGAATCACTTAGCATTTAAAGATATGAAAAACAATGAAACTATATCTACCTTCCCTCCACTCCCATTTTGCAAAGAAAAGTCTGACTGAATCACAGTGATTTGGGAAAGTCATTATTCAAATGAGCTCTGAAGAAGCCAGATGTGTACGATTGCAGCCAGCCCAGGGGAGAGAAGGTAGGTAAAAGGAAAAAAGATGGCTTTCACTGCTAAGTTACAGTGTTCACAAACCTTTTTAGAGCTCTATCAATGCAAGTTACCTCAACGGTCCTTTATTGCTTTCCTTAATCTTTTGTACTGTGAAGCTAAAAAGGGCTAACATTTGGACTACAGATTAGGCAAAAATCAGAAGAGCCTTCTTGTATTGCAATACAAGGTTAATAAGAAATAAGCGTGCTGAGAGAGGACAAGAAAACTAAAATAATATTTAAAAAATTATTTTCTGTGCCATGCCCTACTGAACACAGATTTTGCTCCCTTCAGCAATTATAAACCCTACATCTCATTACAGCACTATGTTTAAAATCTTATCTATTGCTACAGAAGACAGAAGTTGAGAGCTGTGTTAGCTAACAGGCAAACCAACCCTAACAGAGTCTTCTACAATGCACCCAATTAAATGTGGCGGTCTGGGACGCTGGTCTACTGTCAGCAGCCCCAGAGTTCACCCGGATCAATACAGCTGAATGAGCTGCATAGGGGTAAGCATATTTCAGCCTGAACTGGAGGACTAACTGAAAGTCAATAGCGAAAAGCTAGTGGTTAATCTTGTAATATACAGGTACAGCATCTGCGCATCACTGTGATAATATCCCGCAAACTAATCTCTTAAAGAACAAAGGGATGATTTTTTTTTTCCTTAGTATATTCCCAACATCACTGTATTACAACAGGTAAAACTGTGTAAAATGTCTGCCCACATAACGCATTATATTTAGTCGGTTTAGTGACGCTGCTCTCAGGTTCCCCCACAGTCCGACAGCATTTTCACTACCGTGAGCAAACCGGGCAGCCGGGGGGCCCTGAGGACATCTAAACGCCGGTTATTTTGGAGCACCGTCCGCCGGGCGGTGGGTGCACCCAGGGCTGCCTACCAACGGCGGGGCCGTTTCTTTTGTTTCCCTCCAATCCGTCGTTTTCCACCGGGCACCGTGCTGGGCAGAGGGAGCGGCGGGCCAACGCCGCTCCAAGCGACGCCCCGGGGCGCATCGCTCAGCCAGCCCGCGCCTGGCACCGCTGCTGCCGCCGCCGCC
>JAHREE010000480.1:13948400-13967455 GCA_033628505.1 Tringa tobata
CCATATAACCTCCGAAACATTCTCAGCAACAGAAACTGGGAGGATGGGGCTTTGGAGGAGGGCAGCCATTGCTTGAGGACCAACTGGGCATCAGTCAGCTTCTGGAAGGTGGTGACCAACTGCCACTGCAGCTTTTTTTTCTTACCCTTTCCTTCACTTAAACCATCTTTATCTCAGCCCATGAGTTTTCTCCCTTTTGCTCTCCATATTCTGTCTCCCATCCTGCTGGGGGAGGAGGGGAGCTGAGGGGACAGTGGGCAAGCAGCTGTGTGGTACTTACCTGCTGGCTGGGGGTTACTCCACCACAGCCACAAATACACTGAGCGGTGTTAAACTATGAATGAAATTAAGTTCTAAAGATTACCATGCATGTATCCACTTGAAGGTTGGCTTAGCAATTCATTGCAAAACATCGTCACAAGAAAGACCTTTTAAATTTTATAAGATTTCTCCAGAATGTTTATAAAACTGCTGTTAAAAAATAACTTTTTGGAAAAAAATTAAGGTAAAAAACCCCCCCATATGGTCTTGCAGTATGTTAACATACACTAAATAAATCCTCTTTTTTTGCTTAAAAATTTTGCTTAAAATGCCCCCATTTTATATTTACCAAGAAGCATGGTGGGGTTTGGACTTTTTTTTGGGGGGGAGGGGGCACAGAATGGCAGGAATGGGATTACGTGCATGTGTGGGTTTTTTGGTGGTTTTATTTTGTTTCTTTGTACATTTGGTTTTTTGGGGTTTTTGTTTGTGGTTTTTTTTTTTTTAATTATTCAATCAAGAGAGTCTGCTGAGTATAGAATATAGTCAAATCACCTTCTAAGCAGGTTTCAGCAACAGCATGGGAAGGAAAACCCCTCTATGTTATGCAGGGGGAAATGTAAAAAAAAAAAAGTTGATAAAATTAAGTCAAATCAGCACTGCTGTTTCCATGGCAGTAATAAATGTGTTATACACATATGCAAACTGCAATACAAGTACATATGCTATTTTCCCTACAAATATTGAAGCACCACGGACAGGACAGATCATTGGAAACAGCAGTATTCAGGCAATATTCATATATGTGTACGATGACAACTGAAGTGGACACTTTCAAGCTTGCGTTATTTCCAGAAGTGTAGGCTGATGTAAATGAAGGCAGTCTTCCATTTCCTTTTTATTACATCAAACACCAGCACTGCTTCAATGATACGGCAGCCAGGGCTAAGGATCTCCCTGTCTCCTATAGGTTGATATTATAGAGGGGATACCAATTAAGAGGCTATGAGGTCCTTACATGTTAAAATAGTTATTATCAGGCTGACACAAACTTGGAGAGTCTTTTTTTTTGTTTTTGTTTTCTTTCAGCAGAATGACATTAGCATTTGTTGCTGGTATTAGCTTAGCTGTCTGACTGTCTTAGACTGGCAAAGCACACCAAAATGGGAAAGCCTGAACCAAACACCAAACAAAAAATTCCACACCTACACTGCCCTGCTTTCAAAACGTCACCCAAAAATGCCAGGTACTTAACTTAGCCATCAAAACTTTACTTCAGCTTCACTATCTACAAAACAAGAAAGATAACTACCTACTCTGTGTTATTTTACTCTTGAGAACACACCTGTTAAATAAATAGAGGTAATTTTAAGATAGAAAATAAGTGTAAGGTGTTCTAGGTTTGATTAATACTTTTCTATTACAAAGAGCTCTAACTGGATCTATGCATAGCATGCCAGTGTCAACAGAAAACTAAGAAAGTGGTTTTTATTTTTCTGCTGAACCCATGATACATTTTACAATTAAAAGGCATTAGAAAGCCACTGCACTACCCTAGGAAGAAGCACAGTTGCCAGCCCCTTTACCTTCTTGAGGCTCTGAGAATAAAGCTTCATAATTATTTTTCTTTTTAATTTTTTTTTAAATGCATAGATAGCAGTATGCAGGGTATACACAAGAGATTAGGTCCCCAGAAATCACTACTCAAAAGGGCTAATAAAATGACAGTAATACAATTTTGAAAGCAATACAATTAATCTCTCCCAGTCTTGGGAAATAGTTCAGGCTTCCGCATGCATCAGGTGAAGGAAAGTAAGTTGACCAGTTTGGTTTTTGGATAGATGAGTTTTCATTGTCCAATTTCTGCAACCGTCATTCTCAACTTTGCAGTTAATTTATTTCACCTGCATGGACAGAATACTGCACAACCCTGCTAAATCTGCTACCAGCCCTCTTACCTACTGAAAGCTAAGCCTCCCATTATTTCAGTGGAAAAAATTAGGCCATGATGACACTACTTTTCATGGCACTCAATATCTTAAAAAATGTGTCTCCTATTACCAAACTCAATAGGACTGAATAATCATAACATACATCTGACAAAAGCTGATCTGTACCTTAAAGTGTCTTCTGATGGGTCCTGCATTTTCAAGGTGTCCTCTAATGTGTCTGTGAGGGTAAGTATCACTTGGTTTTGAAGAATAGTAAGAATTCTAATAGGAAAATAGGAAAACATTAACTTAACGTTAGTAAATTATTCAAGAAAATATACAAAGTTTCCAGTTTATACTAACAAACATTGCAACTCTTTCAATCCTGTAGTGTTTGAGACAATGACACTGTTTGAAGGAACCAGAGTGACAGGAGCACAGGGCCTGGAGTCCAGGCTGGCTGAAGTGATAGCAGAGCCCACAGAAGCAGATGATACAGACCATCCTACCAGAATATCATCTTCTTGGAGAGATCTAAGCAGGTAACAACCCAATTAAGATTCTCCACCCCTGCCCCCCCGGGAACAGATGCCTCAATTTACACGCAGCAAGTGTAGCAGACAGGCTGCTATAGCAGTCATCCCTTGAGTTAGGAACAAGGACAATAAGATTAGTACTCTGGACATCCCTGGTTAGCATATGGTCATCATAGATTAGCACATTTTAGAGAAGACACACATACTGTTATTATACACACCACCGCAGAAACCAGACAACAAATGTGTAGCACATTACATTGGTCCTTAGAAGATTCTACTTTTAACTCTGTATCACACAAGAGCATTTTGAAGATTACTTGCTTGCCACAAACACATGTGATTTCAAAAGCAAGTGGCAGAGACAAGTTGTATCGAAATTATTGTGCGTCACACTGAACAGCTGCAGTCAAACAGCCATGGTTTGCATAAAATAGAGCACTCCCTCCAGCCACTGTCCTACCTGGGTATTTTGGCCCTTTTCCAACTTTTCCTATGACAGCTACCTTAAGAGGATGCGAACAGCTACAATATCATTCTCTTCCATTATTGCATACAGTTAGAAATATTTACATAAGCCTTACATACTGGCATATGCTACATTAAAGTCATCAAATGCAGACAGAATGGACACGCTAACAAACTCTTAGCAATCAAATTATTATTTTGTTTTTTTATGGTCCACTCTTGAATAATCACAAAAGTGTTTCAATACTGTCGAACTCTGTTCTTTCAAAGGAAATTTGAACAGCTTCAAATACATTTCAAGAAGAGCCTAAGAGGACTCACATGAAATATTTCATATCTACTAATATATAACAATAAATGCAAATGCATGCTTTGCTGTTTACAGAATTTCTGTTTCTAACAAAGTACCAAATGTTTCCAATTGCAGAAACACTATAGGATACGCTTTCCTACCCTGTTACGAATTTGAAGGGGGAGGCCCTATAAGCACAACAGAACACTGTTAGAATCCAAGTTATCTTTTAACTGGGATTTAAGCTAGCTTTTTATTACTATTATTATTTTGAGACTATATTATTGCCTGGAAGTCAATTATTTAGCTTCTTAAAATGACTTGACAAAAGGCAACTCAGCAGAGAATAAAAGGAAAGGAAGAAAGACTTTAAGAAGTGACATCAAAGTAGTCAAAATGGCTTTTCCAAGAAAAAAGGTATGGAAAATTAAATACACGGGTGGAAAAGCATGTTTGGAACTTCCCAGCTCCCTTCTTGTTCTAAGAACATGAAGATACTCCATGAAATCAAATTAACTCCCTCCATACAACACATAACTAAATCAGGAAGCTCCCTGTTGAAGTACACTCCTCTTAAAGCTGAGAATTCAGCAAGACGAAAAAAAATTCAAGAAAATTTCCTGTTAGAATAAAAAAGAAACCTTTGGGAACTAAAAGAAAGCTTGTCAACTAGCTGTGGATACATACCTCCCCATCTTCACCTCCCTCAAGATTCAAGTACATTCATAGAAAAAAAAACATTAGAACTACTTCATGCACAGATAGAGCAATCTACTCTTCAAGAGTTTCCTAAACCATAGGCTTTAAATGAAAAAAATAAAATAAAATAAAATGAGGAAGTACAAATAGATACTTGTTCTTCAGCTATGCTCTTTTTGTCAGTGGGATATAAGACTAGATGGACATTGCATACAATCAGGGCTAGATAGACCTGCTACATGCACCTTCGAGGCACAAATTCCTCTCAACTTTTAAGCTCAAGCTACAATTACTGAATATTAATGCATGAAACACTCTAATTTACTGGCCTGCTGTAGCAAATGCTCGTACCTTGCACTGTGGAGTTCATATTGGTTAATCACGGGATACCAAAAGTATCAATACCACATCAATACCATTTCCATGTTTAATTTTACCCCAAATGACTAATATTGTCACCTTAACAAGACAGCAAAAAGAGGTGGTAATATCACATTTTTACAGTTTACTGTAACAGCATTTAATATAACCAACACATTATCTGTTACCACATTAGTCAACATCCTAGGATCAGATATGACCTACTGATGAGGCTTTCAGTTTTCATGCATCCGTCTTTTACTGATGCTGATATGCACAGTTCCTCAAGCAACAGGAATGAAAACCACAATGGAATTTTACTAACAAGGATGAAAATGTGCAAATATTTATCCAATTTATTTTTTTTAGTCCTGTGTTGTAATTTAAGATGCTGCAGTGGTTTTCCTGTCAAATACTCTTTTATTAAAGTTATTTTTGCCATGTTTTCTGAGCCTTGGCACTGTTATGCTTGTCATTTGAAACCTGGCTCTCTGATGTAATTTTCTCTCAGTATTTACCTACAAACTAGAGCAAACAAACCATAGAGACGTGTTGAAGGTTAGAGTTTTTGGGTTGGATTTCCAGGGGTTTGCTTTTAATATTACAGATGGAACTCACCTCAAATGTGGTGAGATGTCTATTACATACTTTTTTGTGTGTTTTCCCACACCTTTACAATTTTGCTGATACACTGTGCTATTGCTACATCACTTCTGCAGCACAATCCAGCTTCCCACAAGAACTGGAGAATTCTGCTTGGACTGTGAAACCAACTGAACCAATACCTACCCAAGAATCTATAAGACTGAGCAAAACCACAGAAAGTTACTTTTAATTAAAAAACTATTATTTTAGCTCTTGCTTACATTTCAAACTCTTGCTCATTTTTTCCATGTATTGCAGTGCCCCAGTAATATACCCTTCATTTTAGGATGTTTCCTATTTTAAAAAGGTGTGGTCCACCCAGCATCAGTGTTCCGGTGACCCATCAAACCACTTCTTAAATCCAATGCATTGTTCCCTGAACACTCCCTTTTAGTTGTGGTCTTTACACTTTTCAAGGTGCCAGGCAGCGTTCACACTTAAAACATATTATTGCAATACAAGACTCTGAACAGCAAATTCCAAATGTTTGCGCTCTTGCGGAAAGTGGCTACAAATGGCTTTTACCTTAATTCATTTTTGTTTTTCTAAGGCTGCTTTCAACTCTACTAAGATTACACTTCCAAACAAAGTAGTAGTGAATACAGTCATGCAGCTCTGAACTTATTACAGAAAACCTACTCAAGACAGAAATTATCCATGTGGCTGATACTACAGTTGGCTGCTTGGATGCCACTTCATTTAACTCCCACAACAAATACCAAAGCAGTGCCAGCAGCTTACAGACATGGAGATCAGCTTTGAACTACAGCCCACCAGGAGCAGCTCTTCTCCTACCACACCCAGTCCTGAAGATCTCCTTCAAGGAAAGCCATTTTGAGCAACATGCATTCTCACACAACATGTCTATGTATCATGGGAAGTGCTACACAATTGGAGCTAGCTTATTCAGCTGAGTTATTTGCACTGCCTCAGATAGGAGTTAGCTGTATTACTGATCTGCTCTGCCCAGGAAAAGATTACCCTCTTTCTGCATTACTTTACATATTGAGCATTAGACATACTAGATAAACAGGAAAACAGACAAGGGGAGCAGAATAAGAATCAAAAGGCAAGAAGAGAAACAGAAAAGCAGAAGAGAAGATGCAATTAAGAAGTGCCAATTAATGTATTGCAGACACATTTGCAAGATGTCTTTAAGCCCTCCAAGCCAGTTTGTAAGCATTGATTCATTTTTACTGACAAATGTGGATGGCAAACTTTCCCCACTTGTCTGCAAACCAGCTCCTGCATGGTTGACTTCATGAAGAGTCATTCCTTCCTTAGGACGCCTTGCCTTTGTAATACCCGTGCCTTCACAGCTGCTGTTGTTCTGAATGGATAACTTCTCGCTGCAGTGCAGGACTTCCTAAAAACTGTACATTTGCAGTTTGCTATTACAGAATCACAGAATTATATGGGGTTGGAAGGGACCTCTGGAGATCATATAGTCCAACCCCCCTGCCAAAGCAGGTCCACACCTAGCGCAGGTTGCACAGGAACGCATCCAGGTGGGTTCTGAATGTCTCCAGAGACGGAGACTCCACCACCTCTCTGAGCAGCCTGTTCCAGTGCTCTGCCACCCTCAAAGTAAAGAAGTTTTTCCACATGTTTAGATGGAAGTTCCTACATTCAAGTTTGTGCCTGTTACCTCTTGTCCTGTCACTGTTGCTGTACCCTCTCCAGCAGTTTGCTGTCCTTCTTGATCTGGGGAGCCCAGAACTGGACCCAGATGCAGCCTCACCAGGGCAGAGCAGAGATATTAGATACCAAAACACAATCTTCTTCTTCGGTAGAATAGCTCAGTTTCTATTTCAAACTAACTCCCTTTTTATTTGCAATTAATATATTACTTAATGAGCAATTACTGCTTGGTTTTGGGTACTTTAATCCTAGCCTTAAGTAATATTTTTTAGCCTTAAAAACTTGAGTTCTTTTACACTGAAAGATGCACTGTTACATCTGCAAGGCAGCTACATTTCAGTGATAGTCAGAACTTTGACTTAATAAAAGCTATTTTTGGTGGACCTCAGAAAAGTTTCATGGTCTTTTGGAACCCTGTCCATAGGACATTAAATACAATTTATAACAAATGAGAATTTATGTTAATCTCCTCCTTATTTTGCACCCACTGGGAAAGGGGGGAAAGGTTTTAGAATTATGTTGCACACGTTAATAAAACTTTTCTGGTCTCACCAGTTCTCCAAGTTAAACAAGTACAAACACTTGGAAATAAGACTACATTTATTTAGAAGGAATGTTCCGAAAGACAAATTTATTCCTACTGAACCTAATACAACTGTCTTCCCCATTTCAGTATTAAAAGTACATCACAGAAAGACAGCCTAAGAAAGAATAAGTGCCCAAACCATCTTTGATAAACACAATATCAAAACAGATAATACTGTATAATATTCTATCCTCAGGAACATTATTTCAGACTTTTTTAATTATTTCTGCAATTTGTTCCTTGTTTTTGTTTTTAGAATAGGAGCTTTCCAGAACTTTTATCATGAGGATAAACACTGTTTTAGTTACAATGCCACATACACAAAACAAGATTCAGACCTTGCCTTCCAACCACTGACAACTAGAATGCAGGCCGTATTCTTTTTCTCAAACTGTTCCACCTCCACTTCAGGTTACCTGTTTAATAACAAGGCCTTCTAATTTATGGTTTAAGTAGTACATCATTAAATGGAAGAAATACAATATTAGGTACAAATTTCTTTTACAAAGCTACAAGCAATGTGAGTATTTATTTCATAAACCCCCTTAATAAATTAGTTTCAGTAAGTCATTTGGAATGTAAAATTTAGTTCAAAAGCTTATCTTGATTTGTTCCTGCTATTCAATAAGAGATCTAAAGTTTGCTAGTTTATTTCCAGACTAGCTGAAAAAAATGTTTTGATTTCACCTAACATACTGATCTAAAGTAGCTTTCTGAAAAAAAAAAACAAATCCCTGGTCAGCTCGCTTATAGGTTATAAAAAAATAGTAGCAAAGTTGTTATGGAGTACTGCACAGGCATACAAAAGCAAACTTATTTGGTTTTGTATCAGCATTTGGTCATAAAAGTGGTTTTAGCTCACTTGTACTAATCTACGCTTCAACAAATATCTGAGAAAGCCCAGCACCAGAAGTGTGAAATTATGAGCAGTTTTGTTGTTGAGCAAGGCCTGAAGATAATAAAGCCTCACTTGAAATTTAAAAGGACAAGATATTACAGATTGTCTATGCTGATGTAAATTTAACAATGCAGCAAAAAATTAATTATAAACATAAGAACAACAAATGCAGTAGCTACTAGTTCTATGTTTAGACTTACCAGGTGAGGTTTCCCAATAAATTTTCTGAAAGGTGGCTTCATAAACCTCATAGGCTTTGGGAAGCCATCAAGTTGAGAGTTTTGTAATTTTGAAAGATTGCAGCTTTGGTGGTTCCTGATGTGTGTGTGAGAGAGAGAACGATTAAAATTTAAGGTCATAATGTATCAAAACTACATTTTAAATTACCTAAGTCTAGCATCTGTATCACTTAGAAGTGCATAGCAATGGTTTTTAAATAGGTTTTTTTCTAGGACATTCGACATATTACAAGTCGTCTGACTAAGCTCAAGCTCGAGTTGCACAGAATTATGTAGTAAGCTGTATTTTCTTATGCAATGACAAATTAACAGAGATATTCTGCCTCCTTGAAATTCTCACCGCGCAAATCAATTTTCCCTGCCTCGCCCCGGCTAGGTCTGCATGGCTGGTCACTGCTGCCCTCTGCTGGTTGAAATGCTTCCTGCATAAGGGCAGTTTTATCCTGTATTATCTTGAAAACTGCACAGAACTTTCGATTTCATGAAATTTCAAATCTGACAGAAGCTCAGATAAATAGCTAGATGCTCCAGTTTCATGATGCTCCAGTTTCAACCTCATCAAGCAGGGCACTGGACTTTGGCTTGCTTGGGTTTTTTGGTTGGTTTGTTTGTTTTTAAAATGAGTGCATTGCTAATACAGATTTGTTCATAAACTTCTAAATAAAATACATACCATGAAAAGTAAACACCAGAAGTCTAAATTCATAGTTCAGGAAACATAAAGAAACAGTTTTCATAGCTGAAAAATAAATTACTAAGGCAAAAATAGAGGCACACTGGACTAGCTCATAAGCATTGCCAGCATCTTATACGCTAACAATTTAAAAAAAACAACCCTATTTCAGGAAAATTCTACCTATTGTTCATACCATTACTGCCCTCAGCCCACATTACATTGTCCACATTACTCTGACAGCCTAACCCTTCCTTGTGTTGAACTCCAGGATAGCCTCACTTCCTGGAGAAACTAGAGCTTCCTGCTTTGAGGGGCACACACAAAAGGTAAGCAAGACATTAACTGTGGAAATGGCAAATAAAAGCTTTCCCAGATAATCAGGCCAAACATGCACTAAAGACATAGGCCCAGGTACATAAGGTTATACAAAACAGTCCAATATATTTTTTTCCTCTCCACTTGATAACTTTTACTTTTTTTTTGCTTAAAGAATCTCAAATGCAAGAAGTATTTCTTCCACAGCTTCACAAGTCAGTTTTCCCAAACGTGTGCCTTGCCACTATTTGCCATTATGGACTGCACTTAAAACGAACAAACAGCCGCATACTAAGAGCTATCTGCAAATTATGACTACAATGTAGATACATTTTATTACACTCTGGCAATTTTTTAATCAACATTTCTTCTAACACAAGTTAAGTCATCTCTCTGTAATCAACCTCACAACATCCAAAGTGAAAGAGCGTGACTGAGGTTAGCAAACACCTTGAATAAACCTGTTAGAGGCATTCATAGCAGTAAAGCTATTCCAAAAAAAAAATCTAGCTTTTCTTGGTAAAATTCTCCAAGAATCAGAGAAATTCCAGTTCTTTGTTGATATTCCACATGACATTACAAAACAACCAGGGCAACACAACGTGTTCATCCTAGAACACTTTTATGAAACTACAAAATACGAAGAGAATGTTATATGGCACATCAAGGAGTTTAAAAATAGTTAAGCATCTTTAGATTAATTTCTTCCTCTCTTCCCATTCAGTGCTACAGTTTAAGCTTGCTTTTCACTTTTTTCTCCACTGCAGCTTAACATCTTTCAAGGTAACACTCCATTACAGAGTAGTTTGCAATCTATGTCAGTTGAATTTCAGCCCGAGTGAAACTTACAAGGACAACCCATGGAAAAGAATCACAACATGACCGTAACTGGGAAAGAATCAAAAAATGAACGTATAAGGGAACTACAGGCTTGGGCCAACAAGATTGCTGTTTGCTAATTACCTTGGAGTTACACCATCTACATGAAACACTCTCTCATCTTCGTTCTTCAACCTCTCTTTTCTCCTCCTTTCTATATCATGCCGTAGATCATTTGGATCTTCTAACACTCTCATAATGTTCTAGTTAAGAGAAACGGTTAAAGACAAGGTATAGTCAAGTTAATAACTAAATAACTACACACTGATGTGATTCTGTCCTTCAGGGCTTGCATCTGGTATATAACCCTGTTAACATAGTTCAACTACCTGCATGTAGGACAGATGTAAATCAACCCAAGGATCCAAAGTCCAAAACAACAACAAAAGGTAGTCCCAAACAATTATCCTTTCTTGAAAAATCTGCCTTTTTACAAGCGCCCAAACAAAAGTGAACAGAGCACTGGAATTGTGCATGGAGTTGCCAAGGCAAAAATATTCACATGAATTCCAGTAAATCTTAAATTCTACTATTCTCAATTAAGTTGAATCTCCACATACCTGTGCTACAGAAAAAAAAAAAGGTAACTAAAACCCAGTAAGCATAGCTTGAAAGGGAAAGATAGAAAACCTTATGTCCCTGAAAGGGATGAAAGCATGGGGTAAAATAGCATTTTGAGGAATTATGTGGATCCTGGGTCATTCTAGCATTAGGGTGGAAGAAACATTAAGGCTTTTTCGAATCTCAGAAGGAAAGTAAGAGTCACATGTCAATTACCTAGCTAGTATTTACACTATTTAAAAATAGCTAGGGGTTTAAGCAGCAGGAATAACCACACTCCAGCTACTCTGGAGAACACACCTGCATTTTACTCATCAGCGAACACAGTATACTTGCATCATTGTTGTATCGGTAAACATGCTCAAACGTACATTTCTTTCAAAATAATCAGAATTACTGGTGGTCTTCAAAGCATGAAAAATTACTTACCAAGAACAAAGGGAAGATGTTTACACCTATATAATTTTAACTTACCATTTGCCAAAAAAGTTAAGTAATCAAGATACCTGGGGAGATTCAGATGGCATAGTTCGTTTGTTCTGAAGTTCCGCTAGAGACATGTCAATCCTCCTGGAAACCAAAATTATTACATAAAAACAAGTGCCATCACTATAAATAGCAAAAGCATTATTGACCAACTGCAGAATTCTTTACAGACTATGGGCAGGTAGTTAGAGTCAGTGAAAAAGCACTTTACATTATGGAAAGTCTACCAAAGATTAACTACCTTAAGGCAAATAGCACATAAATTACCTGTGAATTTCTGGATCCAGGTGTATTTTAACTTCATTCATATTTGCAATAGGTTTATCCTGAATTTTTGAGAACCGTTCATGTAGGGTTATGTCAGAAGATGTAAAATAATTTGCTGTGAAGAGATATTAAATACAAGAACGTTTACTTGTAGCATTTGAAACGCTGTTAGTATTGAAACAGTGGGAAATTGTATCTTTTAAAAGATTAACTCTTAAGGACATCAAGACAGCTTCTGAGACTAAATTTCAAACTATTTCCACTTGCAGTTTAACATTCACAAATGAGAGACTAGGCAAGCCCAACTTAGATATCCTTCTTATTTAAAAAGCTTAAGCTTAATAGAAAGCTAACTATCTGTTAGCTCTATTGTGGCAGTACTCAAATGACTAGAATCTGTAAAGTTCAACACTGAACATGATGCAGCAGCCTAACCACTAATCTGAAAAATTAAAGGAACTATATCTACCTAGGAAGTTGTGACTAAATCAAAGCTCCTTTTTTTCTTCTCTTGTTCCCAAACAAGAAGGTTAGTCTTTACTATCAGAAAATCCTTTCAACCTTAACACTCCACAATAATGCCTCTCTTATGCACCGAGACCTTCTCACAATCTTTCTCCACCCAACCACTTGAAATCCTCAGCCTGCATTTTCCTTAAATCAATACAGAATTAAGCCAAAATATAAATAAAGCCAAACGCAAACACCTGAGATTTACAAGGACAGCATAACTAATTCATTAGATTTGCTTTTAATAATTAAATACATAAACACATACATATACCCCAAATATTACAGCCACCTTTAACTTGATGGATAATTGTGATTATTTCCTGAGTAAATTCTCTTGATGGGTCGTTTTCAACATTTTGCGTTACAGATTCCATGTGCTCAAACACCGGATGAAAATTTTCATTTTTCCTGCCAACAGCAACCAGATCATGTGACATCTGTCTTTCTGTAGTATGACTAGAAGCAGTCCTAGAATAAAGATTTACAGACACTCACTTTAAAATGATTCTCTATCTCTGAAAAACTTCAAATAGAGTAGAACAAAACAATAAATGAAGTTATTTTTAGGAATAAATGTGATTAAACCACAATATCATTTTGGTCCTTTTTTTAATTAAAAAACTCATAAGGTCACAAGGAAGAAAAGCTATAATAAAATACAAAGAGACTACGCTCTCAGGATTCCTTGTTTCAGTGAAGTATTAATACAAAATTTGCGAATTCTAAACTTAATTCATCTAGATTATCAAATAAAACAGGCAAATGAAGATCTGATATATTTCTTTAGTATAATTCTGGAAGGCAATTCTGTGTGTGTCTTTGTTTATAAGGTGCTACCAGACAATTTTCAAGAACAGTTCAGAGATGTAAAAATCTTTGGAAACTGCATCTTTGGAAACTGAATTATCGCTTGAGCCTAGTGAAACAGCTTTCCAGTGGCAGTGTGTGAACTTAAGAATGCGTTTAGCATCTTTCTGTCAAATTTTACTCATTCTAAATAAGTTTACGCCCCAAATGGTGGCATTGCTGCTTAAGAGTTATTTTGACAAGGAAGATAACACTTTAAAAATCTGGCTGTTCTTGTTGCAAGGAAAATGCTTGTCATTTGGAAAGATAAATTGAGGGCTCAAACAGCCCATGTAAAAGCTTTTAGGATAAAAACTCCGTTTACTGTGCACTCTGCAAAGTGATTACGTGCCACCCCATCCTGTATCTGAAGCACACAAGACTAGAATTTCATACAAAAAAATTGGACCAGAAATAGCCTCTAGCAGGTTTCAGAAGTCATCTATTTGCCCCCAGTACACTAGAAATAAATGCATGCAAGAAGGAATCTGAACAATCTCAATTATAGATCATTTGAATTATCTTCCTGCTCCTCAGGTTTATAAAGAAAGTATTCTTCTCAGCTGAGTCATTTCAAGTCAAGTGTTTGTAAAATGCCTAAAGTAGGTAGCATGAATATTCCCAGTCATCGGCTTCTGCAAAATTAAGTGTTCTCACCTTTAAAAAAATAAAACACTTAGCACTTTGGGCTGCAGAAGCAAGCCTTACACACGTTAAATTAGCTCTAATCAATGTAGTAGTTTCTTCAGTCTACAAATAATTACCATGTCCATTGTGCATGACTTTGAAAAACATCAGCAAGAGGCTACTAGATACAGGAATCATTCTGTGGGCTTTCGACAAAGCCCAACAATAATTAAGTTATTTTCCTTACATTATCATTCAGGAAGTTAAATGCTTGTCCTAGCTTGGGGTGGGGGGCATTACTCCACTTCCCTTTCCTCAGTCTTTAATATTACCCCCTTATGTGCAGACAGTAACTTGTCTTTGTAACTCTCCATTGTATTACATGTTTCTGAAATATTGGAAAGGGAAAAAGAACTGATGCAGATGTTTTATTTATTTGGGACAAGAGGCAAAGTACCTTTAAAATGAAGGCTGATCATTTTGGAAGGGAATGTAATCCCTTCCAAAAAGGATTACTGACATTATATAACGTTCTTGCCTGCAACAGCAAGGCAACATACCAGAAAAACCTGCAAAAAACTTTACACACCAAGCTGCTTACTCTCTACCATGTATCCATCATCCAGATTTTCATAACATTACCACTTTTTTCCAATTCAGCCGGCATTGGGAATGCTAAAGGCAACCACAAGTATTACAAAGAAGACAGACAGAAGCAGACTCTCCTGCTTTTCAGTTCTTATGCCTCAACAGATTGCCACTTCATTTGTTATAACAATAAATAACATAACCCAGGGATCTCTAATTTTTCAACAGTTTTATTGAACTTGAGAGCTTGAATATCTGAATGTGTGCCTGAGATTTAGGGAATTTAAAGATTCTCTCTTTTTTAGAAGAAATGAGGGATGACTCAGTAAAAAAAATGCCATCATGTTTGTCCCGGTTTGAAGAAGAAAGCACAGGACTAGGCTTTTCTGGTTTTGCTTTTATTTAAAAGTAACACATGTACTTACCATAAGCAACTTTTAACTGCAGGTTTGTGTCAGGCATATCTGCTCTTTCCACTTCCTACTGTATCTGTGTGAAATGAACTACTAGGGAGTTTTTTGGTTTGTTTTTTAATAGAGGTAGGCTGTGAGTTTCCAGTCTGAGCAAGTTAACATTTTAAATGAAATAAAATTTCAAAGGCACAACCTTAGTTTGTCCTGGCTACCCTTAAAGAAACTATGCTTTCCTCCAATATTCATAAACTGTAAAGAGAAAGGAAGAAAGAAGAAGAGGTGAGGGGAAACCAATACCTGTACTTGGTCACCATTTTCTTCATATCCACTTTGATTGTGAGATGTTCCCTCCTACAGTTGACATCTGACATTTTCACATCTGAAACAGTATGATTTGAATCATGCTGGCTATCGGAGGAATCTACTTTTTTCCTGAATTCCCCTTCTTTCCTTACTCTTTCCTTCGGTTTGTTTTTAAAAGATCTCAGATCAACATCCGTTTTGGAAGAGTTAACGCAAGCATCGCAGCCCTTCTTTGAACTATATTTAACAGGTACTTCAATGTGCCCTTCTTCAGTCCGTCTCGTTCTTCCACTGCTAAAGTAATCTAACTCTTTACTATTCCGGGCACCCTTAGAAGAACTGTATTTCTGGTCTTCCTGCTTCATGTACTTCTGAGCTCTATCGTCTGAAAAAGGCTTTTCCCCATCCAGATGCCTGCGCCGTTTGTGGCTGTACTCATAGGCTATCTTTGTGACAGAACCCTCCGAGTACTCCCTTTCAGCCGACCGGTGGGACAGGGCACCCAGATTTCTTTGCTCCTCCTTTTCTTGGTAGGGTGGAAAAGAACGTTCTTGCTTCCACTTGGAATTTCTTGCTACTTCTCCACCGTCATACCTCTCCATTTCTTTAGCCCTTTTAGACGTGTGCCCATATTCTCTGTAATCGTGATCTTCAGGATACCTGTGTTGACATAAAGCAATTTACACTTGCACTAGAGAAGAAAGCGAGAACTTATATGTGCAGAATGTTGGACAGCAGAATGCGTGGCAAGTTAACCCATAATCCCTCACGCCAAGGTACAGATGTGCAGGGGCTCTTAAGAGGGAAACATTATCCTTTCATACTCTAGCCATCAATACGATTTACTTAAAAGAAAAATACTTCACTACTACCAGTCGCCCATAATTAAACTACAAAGTGGCCAACGTGTTTCAAGGTGGATCTCTTCAACTATAATGAAAACAGACTTTCACTTGAGGCTTTACACCACAATACCCAGGTTTTAATTATTTTATTCCTATACCTCTTCTGTAAAGAGCTCCTTGCCGTAAATTCATCAGAAACTCTTCTGGGTGACTGACCATACTTCTCTTCATGTAACCTCTGGTGCCTCAAGTCATCTTCATGCCATTTCCTTTCAAGTTTACATGGAGCCCCTAACGGTCTATGAAAAGGTTTCATTCCTTTTTCATTTCCAGTGACCTTGTAGTCGTCAAACATGTATCTTTCTTCCATTTTGTGTTGGTAAAAGGGACGATCATGCTCTTTATATGGTATTTCCAAGTATTTTGGTGGTAACTGGCATCTCCTATTGCTTTCAGTTCTTTCAGATGAATGTGTTCTGTAGGGCTTATGACTGTAAGAATCTTCCATGGGAATTCTCTTCAGGTTTGGTGAAGGTGACCTACGTTCATATATTCTCTGGTGGTTATTTCTATGAGGTGCAAACCTGGAATTGCTTTGTCCATATTTCTCATCTTCTGTTCTCCAAGGCATAGGTTTCTTTGGGTCCTTACGAAAGCTTTTATATTCACAGTCATAATGAATATGAGCATGCCTTTGTCTATGGTGCTCTGGACTCCTAAATGCTGGAGATAAGGACCTAAAGTAAAAACAAAAACCACTTTGAGTGGTCCCATAAAATTGAATCAACCTCTTAATGAGAACATCTATCCCCAAGAGAACTACAGTTTAGTACACAATTTTAATCAACTGGTAAAAAAAATTAAAAACAAGCTACAGTATTCAAAATGTCATTTGCCTGGCTACAGTACCAAGCTTACTTTGACTCTTAAAAGTTTTCATAGTAGAAATACCCACTCAAAATAGCAGTAAGTCAAACATTTTTCTCTTTGCATTTTTTCATTTAAGAGTAAAAATAATTTCATACATATGAAGTTTCCACTACATTGAAAACAACTGTTAGACACATATTCACACTTCTCAAATATTCCCTATCTTTTCCAGTGCCAAGAGAAAAAAGAGGAAGGAAAAAAAGCATATAAAGAAATGCCGAAAAAAAAAAAACCCAACACCAAAAACACCTCTCAGGTTTCCTTTGCATGCCACAAGAACCCAAAAAACTGACTGAAAAAAATGCTAAAATATCCTATTTAAAATGTCACATAGGTAGGCATTTTCCTGCAGAGAAGATTGAGTTTGAGAAAGATGTTTTCAGCTTTTTATGTAATTGTATGTACATGTACACACATGTATACCTATGCACTTCCACACTTATTGCAGCTTTTGCTATTAAAGATTCAATTGCCAAGATCCACTCTATCGCTTCACTCTCACTTTGCATTTTCACCTACAGTTACAAAACTGAAAGCAACCTGCCACAAGTTTTTAGCCCCAATCTCCTTAAGCAAAAAAACACAAGCCACTAGCAAGAGCCAGAAAGTAATCTCAGATACAACAGTTTTGCTTGAATTCAAGTATTTGCTGTACACTCTTGATACATCCTTTAATAAAAACAGAAAAACATAAGTTGAAAAAATTCAAGCAAGTCCCTTCCTTTGTACACATATTGGAAATGTACAATCTGGTATAACTATTTGCTCCGTTTCCGCAAATGAGTTTGAACTGAAAATGACAGATCTTTATATATAACAGCTAACTTCCAATAGCACCCATCCTGCTGCTGCCTCCCTGTGTTGTTCTGGTTAAGGCTTGCATTTTAATGAGACCTGGGGCATTTCTATCTGCCCTTCACTCAAAGGGCATATTCGCAACTATCACAAATACAGAAAGAGAACACACAGATAGTTTTTCTAAAAACAAAGGAAAAAACCACATTTTCCTGTGTTATCCAACAGACTCCCTTGGTCTTGGTCATCACATCTTAATTAGTCTGCTTAGAAAAGCAACCCAAAACCGGCAAAAAAGTAGTTTCATATTACACACTAATAGCTACTAGTTTTAACACTTCGTATTTGCACTTGCCTCCTGAAAATTAAAAAAGTAACTAACAGCATGAAGTAACCTGGATGCTATTCTGGTGACATAAATGAATGACACACACTACTAGGCTAGTGTCCAAAGAGAAGGGCACCAACTCCCATGTTTTCAGTTCATGCTGCAAGGCATATCTAACTGTGCTGAAGATCAATGTGCAGGTCCAGCCCCAAAGGCTCAGAAAGCCTGAGGTGCTTGAACTAAGAAGTTGTTTTTTAAGAGTCAACCTGGCCCTTACCATAGACCAAGAAGCAAAACAGGAGCGAGCTACAGACATGAAGTGCACCAGTTGGTGTAAAATTAACCTTAACTAGTTTGGTTGGATTTTGTCCTTAAGGTAGTTCCAAGTCCCAAAACATGCAAGCTGAACGAGGTTCTTGGCAGACAGCAAGACCTTAACACCTCCATCTTAAAAAAGATAAATAAATCCATAATAATAAAATTGTGAGTTGGGAAAAAAATTGCAGAAGCCTTTCAGTTTGGAAAACAAATTATAATTTATAGAATACACTTAATGAATCGCAACTCTTTGCAATTTTTGTCTTATGCAAGTTGAATTAAAATCATTCATTAATTTATTATAAAGTATATATAAATTATTTATAACTTATTAATTTAATTGATTAAAATGAATTAAAAATCCTTATATTTCAGACCTACATTTCAGAACACAAGTGGCAGGTAAATATTTACCTTGGTTTCCATCGTGGTGATCTCGATCTAGATCTTGTCATCTTCTCTCACGTGTTTATGAGTTTCTTGAAGCTGTAAAAACAATACA
This sequence comes from Tringa tobata, assembly GCA_033628505.1. Classification (NCBI taxonomy): domain Eukaryota; kingdom Metazoa; phylum Chordata; class Aves; order Charadriiformes; family Scolopacidae; genus Tringa; species Tringa tobata. The sequence continues at coordinate 13,967,149 of JAHREE010000480.1, forward strand.
ATTTACTAGTCTGATAATAGAATTGCACTACGAATTACAATAGGAACAGTTGTTTTTAACAAGTGTAATATTTGATGCTTCAAGGTTGGAGTGAGGCATATTTTTAGGATTTTTTACCTCTATTTCCCATTTTAAGGCAAGTAACTTTTTTCCTAATTGCTGATCTTAGAACATGGCTTATTTTCTTTATAAAGGTTTAAATATTTGGCCACTGCTCCCTTTTTTTCTCTGGTTTGTAATTCTGTCTATTTGCTCTGTTTTTAAATGTTAGTGTCACAAGCAAACCGCAGCAATCAAAAAAAAGTTG
>JAHREE010000480.1:13981974-14062222 GCA_033628505.1 Tringa tobata
CACCCTCATAGTAAAGAACTTTTTCCTAATATCCAATCTAAATCTGCCCTTTCCCAACTTAAAGCCATTGCCCCTCGTCCTGTCACTGCAGGCCTTTGTAAACAGAATCTCCCCAGCCTTCCTGTAGGCCCCCCTCAGGTACTGGAAGGCTGCTATTAGGTCTCCCCGGAGCCTCCTCTTCTCCAGGCTGAACAACCCCAGCTCCCTCAGCCTGTCCTCATAGCAGAGGTGCTCCAACCCCCTGATCATTTTAGTGGCCTTCTTCTGGACCCGCTCCATCAAGTCCATGTCCTTTCTATATTCATAGAATCATAGAATCATAGAATCATCTAGGTTGGAAGAGACCCTTGGGATCATCGAGTCCAACCATCTACCCTAATCTACAAAGTCCTCCCCTACACCATATCCCTCAGCACCACATCTAATCGTCTCTTAAACACATCCAGGGATGGTGACTCAACCACCTCCCTGGGCAGCCTATTCCAATGCCCGACCACCCTTTCCGTGAAGAACTCCTTCCTAATGTTCAGTCTAAACCTACCCTGTTGCAGCTTGAAGCCATTTCCTCTCGTTCTATCATTGATTACCTGTGAGAAGAGACCAGCACCAACCTCTCTACAGTGTCCTGTATTTATTATTATTGAAGGCTCCAGAGCTGTACACAGTACTCCAGGTGACGTCTCACCAGAGCAAAGTGGCAGAATCACCTCTCTGGATCTGCTAGCAACACTTAAAAGTTTCCTACTGTTGATGCCTTAATTAAGTGTACTTCAAAGAAGTGGTCTCAGTTTCCTTATGTCCCCAATACCAGCGTGGAATGCCAACTTGGGCTTTCTTTCAAACCCTCAGCTGCTGACATCTGCTCTCCTTTTATAGGACTGATCTCTTAGCAGAGTGTTATCTTCTGATGTCCATCTTCTCAACCTTGGCAGCACTGCTGCAAGGTAGGACTGAGGGATCCCTCTTCACAGCTGTAAATCTGGTTGCTGTCTTTGAATGTCTGAAGGATTCTTCTCAGTTCCTTAGCCATTTTGATACTAGCTCAACTCCAAGGATACTCGCATGATTCCCATATAAAATAATTTCCCACATCTTCACAAAAACACTTGGACATTTTCATAGGAGAAGCCTACAGAAGTGTAAGATTATTTTTGAATTTAGTAGTAGTGTCTTCCTGATTTAACAGGGACTGCAAAAGATTTACTGAACCATATGGCACAGAAATGCAGTGGCAAGCTGCGCTAAACAATGCTTGCTTCCTCTTCACCATGTTGATATTTTTGTTAACTGGAGCTCAGGGTGACAACTGGGCAGAGCGAGCTTTAGATTGAGCAAGGCTGAAGCGGGCAGATGCTGTCAACCTGTGCTTTCCCAAAGAAACCTGGGCCAGCTTGGGGTGGGGGGCTCAACCAGATAATGGGCAGTACCAGTTTGGCATACCTCTAACAATACACGGGATAATCACTGTATAGGCAGCTACAGTTTCATTTGCAACATTAGGAAAGTCGAAGTAACAGAAAAAAGATTTTATTTTATTCCCTACTTCAGCTGGTTTGCCTGTTCTTTGTGTCTAGGGGGGCTAGGGCTGCCCTGAAACAAAACTAAGGAGACACCTCACTCAAAGCAAAAAGTACTCCAAAGCACCAAGTACAAAAAACCCACCTCCATGTGCATATGATAAACTTCTACATTACATAAACTAAATTATTAAATGTCATTATTATCCTATTTACTTGAATTCGCCTCAGATGGTCTTGGTCCAATATATGTTTATTCTGATGGATAGCAGGATGGATACTATCCTGGTGGATAGTAAGCACACATGGGCCTCAATGGTTGGAACTGTGTAGTCTAGGAAAACAAGAACTTAAACACACTTTACAAATTAAATTAATATTCAAAGCAGTGTCTATTAGTAGTTCCACAGCATCATTATTCTCTATCTCTAAATTGTCTATTCTATTGCACAAGACTTGGCAATTACTGCTTATTAAGACTAATTATTTTACTCTATTTCCATGTTTTTTTTCTAATTAAGTATCATTAGAATAGAGAATAGCTTTCATATTCCTTTAAAGTTTAATTTAGTAAACATTCCCTTTGGAAAGAGCATGCCTGCGGTTTGCATGCTAAATACTTGGAAATGATGAGTAGAAGTCACCTGGAATTCAAAGGCAGAAACTAGCCCTTGACAGCAGCCGGATCCTGCCTATCTGTTCTTTCAAGGAGGCATTTCATTTTCCACATAAAACATTACTATCGGAACTCAACTTTGCTGAAGCATACTAATATTTTTTTAAAAAAAAAAAAAAAAAAAAGTGGATTTCCACTTTGAACTTTCTTTGATCCCTGGCAAAGTCAGACAGAGCAAGGGAGCCTGAGCTGGGCTGGGGAGCGCTGCTTGGGGTTTCCCGTGCTGCCGGGCCCACCACCACAGCAGCCGCTGCCAAATGCCGCTTCTCCACTGGGGTGGCCCAGGTAAATGAAATTAAAAGCTCTTTGTAGGGAGTGAGTTAGCTTGGTTGGCATACACCGTTCACTTTGGCGTCTGCAGACAGAGCCTTTAGATGGTAATGCTTACAGGGGGAAAAGGATGCTGGAGCAGTGACAGAGGGTCTGGAGGAGCCAACATCTGCAAAGTCAAGATCCACCATGGAGAACGGCTGTCCAAAGGTAATCATGGTTTTACCAGCCAACCTTTCATAACATCTAAAGGGAAATGTTTCATTTGTACTTCACTATCTTATTACACCTCCTGATAAGACTGGCGTGGCTTCATTAACTTTGATCTCTGCTTTTGGTGGAATTTCACATTCATGCTTTCTTCTTCCACTTCTTATCCACTCCTACCCCTTAGCGCAACCAGGCATTTTTTTTCTTTGAGTTTTATCAAAATACTTTCACCAAACCACAAAGCACGTATCCTGTCTTGAAATGAGAGCAAGCTGCCTGATTCTTTGCAAGCATGCTATTCATTTACTTCTAATAATAATAATAAAATAAAATTTCTATCATTCAGTAGAACAAAATTAGCTAAACCTCTTAAGTCCCAGCAAACAAGTGTCAGCTCTTTCTCTTTACAGAAACTGAGATACTGGTGTTAGGGTCAACTCCTGAGGTTACTAGTCAATATAACTTCAAATCTGTAACACCTCATCCACGCAAGGCAAGACTTTGGTCTAGAACAAAGCAAAAAACCTCCAAACATGTCAGTTGTAAGAACTTTCTTTAACAGCTTTCTGTGGAACTGTGGTATTTTTTTCAGTCTAAGCTCAGAGCAACAGATAATAATTCTCTCTTTAATTGAGGAAGTAAGTCCTACATTATTTAGCTTTGAAATTTAAGGAAAGCTGTAAAGTAATTGTTTAATTAAAACCCCAAGGAACGTGAGAGGATGACTGATGGCGTGACTTGGCTCCGATAGTATCAACAAATTACTCTTTAAAAAGAGCCTTTAGTGAGGCTGGGCTCTCATGACGTAGCGATGCCCTTATGTTTTATTTATGAGGTTATCATCATGACTTTCCTGTAACAACATGTGAAAATGCGCTCTTGCCGCTGGGCGTATGGCCCATGTAAACTCGGTAGGATTTTGGCAATATACCAGCGCAAACAATCTCAGTGTATGAATTAACATCAATGTGTGACATAAATACAGTAACAGGATTTTAAAAGCAAAGGCTTTGAACCAGGCTCATCACCCAAGAGGCCACAGCAGATGAATTTGAGGAGGAAGGCAGAGGCGCAGAAAGGCTCCATTTCTTCGCCTGTGCAAGGGCCTGATTGTGGAAAGGTGACAGAAGGAGAAATTGCAGTGAAACAGCAGGATGAGAAGTCTGAGGAGAGATCAAGTTTCAAAATGTCCAACTTGCCAGGCTGTTGAGGGCATGACTGATACTAATTTGTCTTAGGAATTTTAATAGTAATTACATGGTAGTAAATACGTGCATTCTTCAGTGACTGTTACCTTCACCCATCCTGCTTCCCCTCCCGCATTCCATCAACTTATGTTTTTGCTAAATCCACCAGCAGTTTCATGTGCTGCAGGACATTTTCTGCTCAAAAAAAACAGCACTGGCCCAAGAACATCAGCATAAATGAACCTTGTAAAAATGTAGGTTAGAAACGCAAACATTTTTTGCCAAAAGGAAAAAGTGAAAATTGTTGTTGAGATCTCAAATCAGGAAAATTAGGAATAACTCCATAACATTTATTGTTATAAACCCCCATAGCTTTTGATATTTAAGGCACTAATAATGATATTTCAGACAATGTTGTCACATGTATTTCAAAAGAGAGGTTATTCTGAAAAGAAACGTGTGAACATAATGTTAACATGGTGTTACAGATATTGCCCTGGTCCTGTTTACTGTGCTGCACATGTACTGAATTTGGTGAGGGTGGCTGTTATTTCTAGAAAAAAATGAGGAAATACTGTCAGCGTAATTTCCCCAATTGTGAACATCTCTCACACCCATTAATTTTTTTCTCCAGCTCTGTAATTTTACGTTCTTGGGTCCCTTCATGTACAACATCAATCACCTGCAACTGCTGTTGACTTCCTTTTAGACACAGCAAGAAGATACAGGTAATAATGGAAAGCTTCTAGTTTGGGCTATTCATATAACTATTTTAAAAACTTACTCTTAGAGCAAGGACTTCATAGATCACACAGCATGTTGCCTACCATTTCCTTCTAGTCACAGAATCTTTCCTGCATCACAGTTGTTTTTTTTTACAGCTTGATTTCAGCAGGGATACACATCTATTTTTGTAAAGCTCCCAAGTGAACATCATACACCATAGTTTCCACAGCATTTATTTTGATCTTGAAAATTGCAGGTAATCATCAAACCCACTACATAAAAACATTACTACCTTGGTCTTGAATCATTAGAAACGCTATAAAACCTACACAAGCTGGAGAACAAACACGGCAACTGAGAAGCAAATAAGCGTCAAGAATTATCCTGGTGGTCAAGAAACCATTTCCTTATACTTTATATAATTACTTTAAAAGCTTAAACATTCCTTCTCTTGGTGTTTCTGCCTGCAATTTTAAGGGCTTTTACACTTAACGTGTTGCTTCAACAGACAAGTTAAATTGGCCAGCTGAGTGAATAGCGTCACCTACTCTTCAGCTGTAGGAGATCATAAGGATAAGATAAATGATAGGATAAAAGAGTGGGAGAGACATGAACATTGTGGCTTGTGATGCTCGTATTATTGCTAGTATTATTGCCACTAACAAAAATAACAAAAATGCACATGAATATCTTAAGGTTTCTATTATTTTTAAGTGTGTGTATTCTGGAGAGATTGAATTAATTTTAAACCTGTTTTTCTTAAGATTGAAAAGAAAATCCAAAGAAAATTGCATTCAGTAATAGTATACATTATATTTTCCAGATTTTAGCGTAGTGGCCCAGCAGTAATAATTTTTTTAGAATTTAATATTGATACTGAAAACCAACATCCTCAGATATATATATAACTGCCATTATATATATTTGTGCACACTTCCACAGAGGCAGCACAGGTGAACAACCACTCTCTGTGTTGGTTTTGGAGGCCACCAACAGCTTGAACAACATTGCTCTATAACGAGAAGAGTTTTTCAGTCTCTACCTTATTCTTGCAAGGGGAGGGAGAGAGGAGGAAGAAGGAAGAAGTCCCAGCGGGAGAAGGAGCGGCGTATCCCCGCTGGTCCCTTTGTGCCGCTTACAGGACAGTCTCCCCCTTGTGCAGGATACAGGCCGTGGCTTAGAGCAAACAAGCAGCAGACCCCACAGAGTAAACAGTCTTCAGCTCCTGAATATTAAACTGTTTACATTCTAATACAGGGAAAGGACCACAGGTGAAACCTTTACGGGAAGGATGTCTTCTACTAGGGTTTCCAGGCAGCACTGAAGCTTCAGAGGTGTTCTGTGCTCCTGGGCTCCTCTGGCCGGCCACGACTGATGCTGGAGAAGGTCACAGCGTTACCTTGGGCACATGGGGCTGTGGAGCAGGAAAAGAGCTGCGGTGCCACACTGCCAGTGCCTTAAATACAAGCGGGGTGGTGGCCGGGGCACCTGAGCTGTATACGCTGGTGAGGCTGGGACCGTGGTGAGGCGGGAAGCAGAGGGAGATGCTGCTCTCCTTTTGAGAGGTGGCAGAAGAGAGATCCCCACCCCGCCAGCCGGAGCAGCAGTCTGTGCTATTTCTGTTGCTTTCTCCACATGTATCATTTGTACAATTACAGGAGAGCGGATGATTTTCCCCGCCTTCCGTCTCCTTATCACTAGATGAAAATGCAGCCGGGGGGGGTCCAGATCCACCCCTCACTGATGACATTTTGTTTTGAAATGAACTCACTTGTGGAGCCAGGAGGTCTGCTCAGGGCCTTTGCTGGGGCCCAAGACAGCTTTGGGTGTCATTTCCTGGGGCAAGACCACAGAAAGTGCTGAACCTAAATCAGAGAGCTACTGTGATGCCCAATTACCCACAGGCACTACTTATTTACGTATTTGAATTTTACTAATAGTTATACTAGTTGTTGAAAACAAATCTGGGAAAGGACAGTAGCAGTGTCTGATTCTTCTCGGTGTGTACAATCCTGTTTCGCAGATCAGTTTTTAAAAGTAATCTGAAAAAAAGTATTTCTATTCATCCATTTATAAATCCATTTATATAAATCAGTTCAAGGATCACTGCTCTGCTCTTTTCTTTCCTTCTCACAGCTTGACTCTCCACGTGCTTTACAGCAGAAAAGCTCTACCAAGGACCTGTGTGAATCACTAGTGATCTTTCACCACAGTTTCAAGACCCCTGACAAATTAAAAGTAAAGCTCATTGCGCAGACTTGAATCACAGCAGCAAACACTGGTATGGTATTGGTATGAAGAAGTTACACCATCAGAAGCAAAAAGCAGAAGGAATTTAACCCCTCAGCTAACAGTACTTGCTCCAGATATTCAGCCAAATTTGCAAAGTTACATCTGAAAGCAAATATAAAGGCAAATACGCAATATCTTTCATCATGAATACTCACTTACCATGCTTCCTTTAATCTTAGTAAATAATTGAGTGGACAAATCACATGAATGATTCAAGAGTTAGTGAGATGAACTGTCACCATGGAAAGTATTAATATACTTCATAATAAAATACATTATCTCATTTTTAATTTTGACTGAAGTTATGATTAAAAAAAATAATAATTTAAAAATTGTAGAATGTTTCCCCCCAGCGTTTCACTAGAAAACTAAGAGCAGCTCCAGGCTGGCCTCTTTCTAAGCAGCAGTAGGTACATGTAGCTTGAAGAGAAGTTCAGCATTTATGTTACAGGTACCCTCACAGAGCAGCTCTTGCATGCTCAGCAGAATACTGTCCCTCAGCCACGGCTCCCAACTTTTCTTTTCCTTGTTTTCATTGCCAAGTAATACCTCAGAGCAGAAACGGCTGCAAACTGGCTTGTATACTGTCGCTAGCACCCTGGATGCCAGAGGTTGGAAGCCCTCACCTTAAGGCTCTTCTGCCACCAGCCTCTATTTCTTCTGTGTATTGGCAAGACCTCAGAAAGCTAATTAGTATATGGCAAAGGAAAAAATGGTGAAATATTTTGAGGCTCCGACAACCACTCCTTCATTCATTATTACACTCTCCTTTAGAAAATGCAGAATGAATTAACATACATGTATTTTTATATTGGTCATATTTTTTTCTGGAGTAAAAAAAGCTAAGAAACAAGTTAGATTCGTAAATGAAAATGTATTTCACCTTTATACATGCTATACAGGTCATGCAAATACAGAAATCTACAGGTTATACAATGACACCATAATAAAATATAATGTGACATTTGTCAAACACAATGTATCACAGCAAAACAAACTGGTTTTGTTTGTTTATTATTTAGGAAATAGATGAAGGACTACTTTGGAAGACACAGTACCATGCTACGGCTTACTGCACAGTCAAAAGAAGGTGTTTCTCTGAAGTACACTAACATAAATAGAGTGGGATTGTTGTAGGTATGATTTCTTTATACATCGCACATAATGTCATTGGTTACTTTCCCGTTGCTGGCTTTAAAAAGCACAAGAACGGGGCTACAATTGAGCTCAAGCTACGCTGTGAACTCCCTTATATGTGAAAAAAAAACCAAACAAAAAAGCAAAAAAAAAACCCACCCCACCCCTCCCAAGTTTTCACTTCTTTTGTGTTAAGTGTCCAAAGAGAGTTGTATTTATAATTTATTCTTATAAGGAACTGGACAGAAGTGTCCTCAAAGCAGCACATGATCTAGCAGAAAGTTATCATAGTTCACCAACAGAAATAAAGTTAACACTGTATGGCACATAATGTCTCGACATTATACATCCTGATGTGAGTTTTCCCATACAGATGCTTACAGACCGTTGCGAGGGCAGTGCTCCCCGTGGGTGTCTCAGCCCTTGTAGTTCTGCTGCAACGTTTGCATATTGTTTTGCTGCTGACTAAATCTTGTTTTGTTGAGCCTCTAGGAAGCCAAAATACTGTTCCTCATGATAGAAAGCCTGCTGGTACTAATCAAGTGTCTGCATCTTCAAAGATTAACGTGTTATCTCACCCCCCCGACCACTCACTTGGATCTACTACAGCTATACTATATATATTAAGGGATTATACTAGGCATTTTGCCTACTTTGTTTACAGGTGTTACACAAGTATGTTTTTAAACACATAACTGATAGTCGCTCCCAGACTAATTAATATTAACCAGTAAGTGCCACTAGTGACTAAAAGTGTCAACATAACCGTAACGGGATCGCTCCCACGCTCCACAGTCAGTAAGAAGGCTCTTTTGACTCCAGCAGCCATATATTTTTCAAGCCTTTTCAGCTATAGCTTTGAATTATACACCTGCATAAAAGTTGCCAGTAACTCCTTATTAATGACCAAAAAAAGATAGGCACAAAACTAAAGTACAGAATATTATTTCTTTTCAATGCACTGCGGGCAAACCTCATCATTATTTACAAGGAAAAAAAAAGTCTAAATAGATGTATGATAAAGGTTCAGGAAGAAACATTTCAAAATAAAATGCACAGGTAAAAGTCACAGTGAAGTGTTGAGATGAATTTTAAATTAAACGAAGAAATAAGTGCTTTATTAGCAGCTAAAGCTCAAATCTTAATGCACACTCAGTCTTCCCTGAAACCATCGAGGCTCTAGATCACTGGGTTCTGTCAAAAGCAGAGAGTTATTCAACATACTCCCTGGGAAGACAAAGTTATATTCAGCTCTGATTATTTGAAATCCAGTGTTCAAGGACTGCAGAAGCTTTTTCAAGTGACAAGCTCATATTTTACTGCCAGTAGCATCACAGGGATATATATCCTCCACAAATTGCTACCTCTGTCAATTAAAAAAAAAAGAGAGAATATCGAGTCAGCTATGCAAGTTAGGTGACTTCAGTTTTGTAATTTAGAATACACTCTCTCTCTCAAAAAAAAAATCAGCTGTGGCACTGTACTTTGAAGTTGTCAATAAAGCCTACTATGCTTTTTTCGTGTTGTTTGCAGGCTTTCCAGAATAAGTCATCCTGCACCGTGCTGCAAGTATTTACAGCAGCAGAAAAGAGTAAGCAGCAACAATAACTACCATTTTGAGGCTGGCTCCACTTTTAACTGTTTTCTTCATGCAAACAGGCTCTGAAATCTTATAGGAAAGGTATTGTATTAATGAAGAAAAAAACCCAACTCTTCTCACTATATTCTGAATGGATAAAGGAAATGTTTCCATTTACCAGATACAACTTTTGGTTGCTATGATACGCTTAGTTTGCATATGATGCCAATTTACAAAGAGCTGCAAATATGAAAGATTATGCTAAATTTACATATCTAGGAGACCAGCTTTCTTCCTCTCTCCGCATATGTTGTTTACAACTGCAATATTTTTCTGGGAAGCTCATCAGTAATCACAGCAATTTATCATATCTAAGGTGTTTATCACAATACTGTACCTTTATCTGTTCTGCTGAAAAGCGAGATTGTCAACAGATAGAATTAAGCGTATTTTCCTGTCCTGGACTGTTAAATCCCTCAATTAAGTTTTTGTTACAGTCATCTAGGCTAATGGTATCACTGGACATCTTGGAGTATGTAGCTTGGCCTGTGAAATCCAAGAGATCTTCAAGAGCCTTGGAATTACTTGTCCCATTTTGGTCCAAAGAAACACCAGGCATGAGTTCATTCATAGGTGAGTATTCAGGGATAGAGATAAGTTCTTCTTTTGAAACTGGGCTGTACAAAAGATAAAAAAAAGAAAAGAAGATGCAGAGTAAGAGGTGTGTAACTTTTAGTTAATCAACAACCAAATTAATCTTCTGAGTCTCCAAAAACTACTACTTATCTTAAGGCCAACTGCAGCAAGCCTTTACCTAGACTACATCCCAATCCAAACAGAAAGAGGTTACACTGTTCAGGATGGAAGGTCATATCTAATCCATATTCCTTAAAGATTAAGGATTGTGGTAGCTGTGTGATGTGAACGCTCATCTCCTAAAAACACATTTCTAGTAGTTTACTCCCAACTCATTATTTCAGTCCCTGTACCATTCCCTTACTTCAATGTTTATTGCATCTTGCAAATTCTCATCCTGATCCTGCAAACATTTACCTAAAGCACTCACACTTCACACCTTAAATAAACAGCTATTTCTTATGACCGTACAATACACTTCAGACATTAAAAATCCTAGAATTTAATTTAAGAAGTGCTGCTACCAGCTGACACTTTGCCAAGATTAGTAAGGCTAGTGCCCTTCAGTTTGGAGAAGAGAAGGCAGAGGAAGGATTTCACAAGGATTTCTAAAACCTTGAAGGAGTGGTGGACAAGTTGAGGGCAAAACTATCTTGCATCAAATCCTACAACACAAAACCTAGTAGGCGCCCAATGACTAGGAAGAGACTGGGTTTAACACCTATCAAAGAACATAGTTTACCTAGTGAGACTGTATGATGAGACCTGCTGCCAGATGAGATCCTGGATGCAAACATTATCAGCAAGTTGAAAAAGGAGTTGGATAAACTCATGGGCAACAGGTCCATCAGCAGATATTTCAAAGGGCAAGGCAGAGTTGTGACCTCTAACATCCCTATCCTAACACTTCTGTGCATTGCAGAAAGTAGTGGGCTCAAGTGCTCTCCCTAATTAGTTATGCTTATTGATACTCTCTGAGACCAAACAATAGGCTAGATATAATTCTGGTCTGTCCCACTAGGGCATTTCTTACGTATGTATGTAGATTTACTGGCAATACTGGAACAGTATGAGAGGTTAAGTTGGCTTGCTGATTAAGGAAGTGCCATATAAAAATTTCACATTTAAAATTCAGAACTGGTTTTCCCGTAGCAGCCATAAATCAACTTCCTTCTTTCCTGCAAGTCCTTCCATCAAAATCCAACAGTATTTAATACGCACAAAGTTATTTACCGATTTCCATACATTTGTTCCAGTTAAATACTTAAAATTCTAAAATAATTGTTTTCTTTATTCTGTTTTTAAGGAGGGAGAAAAGCTCATGCATCGTGGCTATGCAGTCTTGACACACAAAAAAATGGTGACATCTGACAATATCTGCAGTAGCTACTTTCATAGAACAATCTGAAAGGTTTGGACAAACTTGTACGGAATCCATACGTAAGGACTGAAGAAGGATTTTAGAGCCCTCCCCCTGCTAAATACATGAGAGTGAGATGAGGTTCTGTTGACTCTTGTCCGAAATAACCAATTTGCGTTTTGGCAGGCGTGGAGTACACCACAGTAGACACCCGACTGCCCCACTGTGGGGTAGGTGAGAAGTAAAGCAGTAAAGTATTAACAAATAAACTAGAAACCTTTGTGTGTGTCTAATATGAATCCCACAATTTCTACTGCTAGATACGATCTGTACCTCACATCCATGGACTGAACCTCATCTGTTGAGTCTTCCATGCTGTTAGATTTCCCATCAACAGCTTCCAGCTGAATAAGTCCTGGAACTGACTTGAGTCCATTAGCAACTACATCTTGGGAAGGGATTACAGAGGCAGCACTTTCTAAGCTTTTATTTTTCAGGCAGGTTGCCAATCCATTGATATCTATAAGAGAAAGTTAGAAATTATGACAGTAGCAACTTCTTTCTTAAAATAGTTTGAAGAAAAAAAAACATCACAAATGCTTTTAAGTTATATATCGACTAGAAAGGGAGACTGACAATGCAGTAGGACTCAGTTTCATCTCTGACTCATCATACTATACTGTCAATCCTCTTTTTCCACTCTAAAAATTGCACTTTATGCTACTTCTTTTAAACCTGAGGAAATAAAGAGAATGTATTTTTTATGTCATGTATTAAAACCCTTGGCCTGGGGACGTAAACAAAATATAGAAAAATGCCAAATATCTATATTTTATTTAATAGTTCTTTAAATATTTATGCTTTTTTCATGAAGTCAAATGAAATGTAAGATTTATAGCAATGCTATAAAAAGCTTACAAGCATAGTTGTATTCAAAAATTTTCTACCTACAAAATTTGAAGGTAGATTGCAGCAACCAAACCTACTGGCAGACTGGAACTTCTCATTTACAGAAATGCTATGTCAGGTACTAAAATGGAGGAGAAACTTTCTTCTGCTTACATGGCAAAACAAAGCTAAGTCTCCAGTTTCTAATATTTGTAGCTGACACAAATGTAGCTGTTCTTTTTGAGATGAAAGCAAAGAACCTGTAATTACACGTGGTGCTCTGCCTGAGATTACAAAACTCTGAAAAGAACTGTGAAAACAGGTCAGAAAAATATGGCAATTTTTACCTGGCTGGTTGAGAACAAGGGTCTTTGGCTGCTGTTCCACATTCAGAGTTGATGGTATCTCCAGTTTTGGCTCTTCCTTCTGTAATCAAGTAACGAGTCAACTGTGTTAGATGAAGGACTGTAACCTGCAAGGAACTGATTGGACTCCAAACTTGTGAGACTGCTCAGGGCCACAGGGTGGTAAAAGGGTATTGACAGCAAGAGATTTTTTTTTTTCCCTTTTTAATTAGGCACAGGATTTATTTTCTTTTTGAAGTAAAAAAAAAAAAAGACATCCTCTGAAAGTAAGTGAAGAAACAGTTTCCTTAGTAGAAAATTTAAAATAGAGGTGAAAACTTGACTCTCTTGTTTCCTGGCTGGACACAATTGCCTTGTTCTCAGTCCCACATTCCTGTCAGGCTTAACACAGAGGGCTCAGTAAATAATTCACTGGCTGGTACAAAGCAGAAGAAGATACATCAGAGCAGCAAGCAAACATTACAGCTCCAGAGTCTGCAACAATTGCACAAAGCTATGTCTCTGTAGCAGTGGCACAACAGTAACTGTGACACAGTAACAGTCATTCTCTGTTGGAAATGCAACTAAAATTTGGGTGTAAAGTGTACCTACTAACATGGAAATACTCAGGTTTGATTTTCACATATCGGTTATAAAGCAAAACCAAACCCTACAACTACACACTGTTCATACCTTTATTTCTGGTGTTTCACTCCTCCTTGTTCTCTTCATTATTTCATCTATTCTCTAGAAATCAAAATAAGGAGGATAAGCAGCAGACAGAATATTTAACACAAGACAATGATCAAGGAGAAAAAAAAGACAAAAAGAAAAACTTTTATCTACTGTCCTGTCATCCCTGCTTGTCTTGAAAAAGTGGGAACAAGTATGAAAAATAAAGAAAACAAAAGACAGAAAACACCTGAGAGCTGGCTTTCACATACATCTCACAGAACATGACTGTCTTAGGAGATGCAATTTAGAGACAAGCATTTTAATACCAGGTGGTTTTAGTTATGAGTTGAGCTCAGCTCTGGAACAAGATGCTTATTTAAAACCAACAGCTATTATTTTCATCTAGTTGCTTTTCCAACTATTTCCAAATAGTTCCTTTAAAAAAAGTTCGGCTTTTGGAGATGGAAGAGTAAAATGAAGGATCTGAAGTTATTATTGCTGGAAACATGTAAGGCACCACCCTAAAATATTTTTATTTTTTCTTCTTTGTTCATTAATAAAACCCCTTCCAACAAACCACGTCTCTTTGCACTACTTTGAAAGGAAACTATTTGAGATTTAAAGACACTTTGGTTTGGTATTCTAAGCTGCAACATGCCTCCAGCTCAGTGGCAAACAGTTAAAAATAACATACTGGAATAACATATATGGAAACACGACCTTTTATAACCAGACAGAGGTTCTGCAGTTGTTCTCTCTGTAGATAAAGCTAAGTTATGCAGCTCCAGCCACTTCCTTGTGTGGCAGTGCCCAGCCAAGCCCTGCTGCCTCTGCAGAATGCAACCAGAGACAAGCCAGGTGGCAGAAAACCTGTTTGTTAATCACATTAACTTTCTCAATTAATGCCACGGAGCTTATTTTGATCAAGTTTTCAAACAATGTCACTCATGTTCCTCAATAGTCTGTGATGTCCTGGGTTGGGCAGCGATCGACATTTGCCTTGGGGTGCCCTGCTTGTCTCAGGCATTTAACTTTGTGTGCAGAGGCTAATTCTGTGTTTGTTTAGTACCTACTAGAAAGTCATTTGCCTTAGGCAATTCCATTGTTACGGATTGGAATGATGTCCACATTCCCCTAATGTGTAAGTAGCAAATACTAAATTAGGCATAAATATCAATCTGTAACCCAGATTATTATTTCTAGATACTATTGGGTACATCCTGGGTTATGTATTTAAACAAGAAATGAAATAATTATCTTAAATGAGACGCAAATACCTACCTTCTTCCGCTCCAGTCTTTCTTGCTCAATTTGTTGCATGATTTGTTCCCTTTCAAGACGAAGTTGTTCAGCTGCCTCACGGGCTTTGATTTCTGCTTCTTCTCTCTAATCAAAATGTGTAAAACACGATAAGGCCATTATTTATTTCAGGCAGATTACCAGATACTATAAAGCATTTATTTATATGTATATATAAATATATGTATACATATATAAGTATATCAATTTTCCCATTTGTGTTCGAGACGGTACCTGTTTCTCAAGTTTGGCTTGGAGCTCTTTTTCTTGCTTTTCTTTTAGCATTTGTTCTTCCTCAGCTCTTCTCCTGGCTTCCTCTTCTGCCTTTTTCCTAGCTGCTTCTTCTTCGCGTTTTCTTTCCTCCTCCTTCTTACGAGCCTCTTCCTCCAGACGAAGTCTTTCTTCTTCTGCCTTTCTTTTCTGTTCTTCTCTTTCAAGCCTGCAAAAGATATAACAGTATGCTTAAAAGGTTTCATCTTGGTTAGTGTGAATCTTATTGTATGTGGCATGCAATCAGCAGTAACTGATAATGTATGCATCAACGCACATTTTCATGAAAAATGTGAAGATACAGCTAAGACGTTGAGTATATGCCCAGAATTCAGGTTGCTATGAAACATTTATTCCAACCTTATTTTCACTGCCCCAAATCTTTCCTAGAAATTATAGTTTCCCTTGAAAAAGAAGGTGTCATCAAAAAAAAGAAAACATTTGCATTCTAATTTCAATTAGAGCTTCAATAATATAAACACCCCTCTTCTGTACACACCCAGAATGCTGGTATCAAAAAAAAAGCAAGTACTTTTTTCCCTTTGTTTCAGCCAAAGATAAATAGATTTGATAAGTAGCAGCAAACAACAACACAGAACACAGTGGTACACTAGATCTAGCGGAACACTAAAAACAGTGTGCCTAAATTCCACTTCTGACGTTCCTTGGCCCACTTAGGGGCATCACGCTCCTTTGTCACCACACCGAAGAGCTGCTTTGACAACTGATCATTCTTATCCTTGCATATCAGGGATTCAGGAAATATCAAGTTTCCCCTCCCTCTCACGTTTTCAATAAGAGCAGACAAATTTGAATTTAGACATGCAGAGTTGGTGGTTAACTATTAGGGGCTTGAAGGAAGGGCATGATTTGTTGACACTTGCAACTGGTATCCAATGTGGAGAACAACCTAAAAGCTTGCTCCCAGGACCGAGCCAGAATTTCGTTGCTTAGACACAGCAACCTTCATTGTGCCCATACTCTTTAAGAGCTGGGCAGGGAGATAAGCTTCAGGTTTATTTGTTGAACGACACAAGCCTCGACATTTAAATCATATACTAACTACTGCAAGACTGGTTTTTTTTTACTCGAACTAGGTAATTTAAAACTGTGTTGAATATTTTTTTACAAAATACTTCAGTATTTGGATGAGTAATAATAGTTCCTTCAGGCTTCTTAAAGAGGTCAAATTATTATTGTCTACCTTCACTAGTCATAAAGACTGCAAAAGACACTAATTAATTATGGGTCCAAATTGAAAGAAATTAACACTTAAATGTAAGCTCCCACCTTGATTCTAACATGACAGTTTCAAGCATCTTGAATGATACAGGTTAAATAATTAGGTAATAATTTTCACAAATCAACAGATACCTCTCCCGTTCTTCTCTTTCTTGTCTCTCCCTTTCTTCTTGTTCTTTTTGCAGGCGGGCCTGTCGTCTTTTTTCAGCTAGAATTTTTGAGGCTTCTTCTGCATCAGTTGTTCCTGCCGTGATCTTCCCTGGGAGAAGACAACCAAGGGTGGAAAGTTAGGCAGGGAACTGAGCGCCCAGCACATAACATTCGCACGGAGGATAAAACAGTCCTGGTTCATGCTGATATCACCCCTTTGCTTTTCAAAAACATACATCAGCATTTTCAGTAGATAGAATATGGGATAGATAAGGACATCCTTGGATTTCAACATTTTCACATCCTCATTAACAAGTGTTTTCCATACATGGGTAACCCTGGTGAGAACTATACATTTACTGGTCACAGTATGTATCTTTACACACTCTCATAAGCCCACAACTGAGCAGCTTCATAAAAAGAACAGCTCATCACTGTTTATAAGCCTCACAGACCCACAATACCTTGCAATTTATGCTTGCAGTAAGACTGACCTTCATTGTTTTCAGTCTTTCCTGCAGAAGGCACATGCTTCTCAGAAGCCACCTGGCCTGCCTCATCGGTGCGTGCTCCTGCGGATTTTTGGTGACTGACATTTTCTTTCTCCTTGTCTGCTTTCTTTTTAGGAGTCTCCTGGTTGAGATTAGAAATGGCACGATGCTTCACAGGAGAAGCTGGATATTGTTTGGCGTTTTTAGGAGACTGAGGATAAGTCTTTGCAACTGTCCTGATGAGGGAAAACAAAAATCAAAACAGGCCATATGTTACACAGTTTGGAATCAAACTCCATCTTCACATATATTGTTCCCCTTTCTTGTCTCTGGCTAGATAGGAATATCAGCTGTTTTGCACAATACTGCATAGAAACCACCTGGCTGCAAGCAATCAGAACCTGAAATACAGGGAACTGGCATGCAAGCGCAAATGACAACAGAAAATTCTCATTTAAAAAGACCAACGTTGTCCTAGTTGTAGGCCAGAGATATGAAATCATGATCTTCCTAAAACAATTATTTTAGTAATGGCCATTTTATAACAATTTTGTCAACATTCCTGTACTGAATAGTCCTTTTTCAACATTTAAAGCAAAGCTATTGCCGCTTTCTCTCTGCGGAGATTATAATGAGTTGCAGTGTGCTACTTTCATCTGAATACTGCCTTGTCAAACAGTCTTTTTCTAATAGTATCTGTTTTTCCAAAATACTACCATATATGACAGTAAAGCAGGGTACCACAAAGGAGGACAGAACTGACCAAACCATTCTACAGTCAGCTCCACAGTTTCATCAATTAGTGCTTTAATCAGCATCAACGCAACAGACTGAAGGCTCAAAACTCATCCCCTGCAACCTTTTACACAGCTGCATTTGGGATGATGGCAATGCAGAGCAGCAACGCTGCCGATTGCTCGTTTGGCTGTTGCATACTTCAGGTGAAATGATAACCTTGAAGTCAGTTTTGGGGAAGCAGAAGGATAAAGATACTTGATATTCACTGAAAAATAGCTGCACATTAAAGAGAATAGATTACGAGGAAACATAAAACTCCACACAAACACCATGCATTATTTATGTAACACCAGTAACTAGCACTAAATACTTGTAACATTAAGAAAGGCTGGGCTGTGTGACTCAGTAGTATGGAAGTAAAGAGATTGTAATCTTAAAAAATGATTTATATGAGTCCCATTAGAATAAATAATCCTACATTAAAGTGAACATTACACATGTAGTTTTAACGTTCCCTGTGAATATGTGATTATGATATAAATGTACTATCCCTTATCAACTTTTTTCATCTACACAATATAGTTTTGTATACTATAACATGTTTTCTGGACTATACACTCATTCTGGTAGACCACAAGCATGAAAACATGAACAATGGCTGAAAAATAATGGACTGGAGTGGCAAGTTTTGTATAGATCTAACTATAGTATTGTACGGCCAGAGACTATTATAACTGGAACAACATTTGCATTACAGAGCAGACAATAAAAATTAAATGTCTTTCAACTCTGCGCCCCCCGCCCCCAATGCATGAATTCAGGAGAAGAAAGCGTTCTTTTCCACCATATTATGCTGCATTTGAAAGAGGGTGAGACACCAGAACACAGGGAGCTCATTCAGAGTATTGCACCACCCGTACTTTCTCACTCCCACTGAAGAGCCATCAGAGACTCCAAAAGCCCTTGGGCTGGTGGAAGAGTAGCACCCAAGTAAATTTGAAGTTCAGCTCAGGTACCCTCTGCCTGCAGGCCCAAGAGCTTCCCGTCAGCTCAGGTCCTTGCCCTTGGTCCTTCCTTGAGGTAAGATGTAGGTAAGCCTGTTCCTGGCCTCCTAGCCTGCCATCCTGACCTGATGTCCTGGCTTGTGCTTGGAGCCTCCTTATTAAGGCCTTTGCTGGCTATCACCGGACTCTTGGCTGACCCTGGTCACCATCATCAGAACTGCCTTGGTCACTTCTTTGGTCTGCTGTGGAATGGGGTCCTGTGGGTGAGGTCCCTGTCCTCGTCTGCCCTGCTGCCACCCACGGCTCCTGGCTCACCCTGCCTCGCAGGGCAGCCCGCTCCTGCTGCTCCGTGATGGAAACAGGCTTTGGAAGATGTGGACAGGCAAGTTTGTTTCCATGTCATGTGAAAAACAGCAATGGGAAAAGCAAATGAGATTGGCTGGTGTTGACCACATCTGTTTAAGCATTTCTCTTTAGGATAAAGATGGACTCCCAAGCCCTCCTAAAGACAAAGGCAGAAATTTCAAGGCCTCACCTACGTATGTACATCTTGTGTGTGCCTCACCATTACAGTCATTTCCAACTGCATTTCATAAAAATATAATGCGTAATAAAGAAGCAAACAACCCTTCTTATGTATCTCTGCAGCACAGAGGACGCTTCTTGCTAATCAGATGCTTCTTCAAAGCGTAGTCCCTTCTTGCTGTCTTTGGTTTACATTTCTGACTTGGCCACGCGTTCCTTGCAATACTTTTTATTTAACTTGTTGTGACAGGAGCAGCAAAACAGTCACATAAGTAAGACTGAGTCATTTTCAGTATTAGCACAGAAGTAATTGTTCTCTAACAAAGACATGACAATCAAATTAAAGAGGTTGGTAGGAAGGAGTCTAGTCATGACAGCTATCCTGGCACTGCGTAGGAATTAGAGCAGACTGGCTACACAACTTACCTGTTGGACTAGAGGCATGTGTTGAATCCTATTATTTAAGTAAGGCATCTTTGAACTTTTAGACCTACAGAAATTTTTCCTTACAGCTCTTTGCCCAGAATAACAAAAAACTTGTATTATGCTGCATTTAAAAGAAGATACGGATGCCAGCAGAAAGTATTAAATTAACACTGTTTTTCCTCTTGTATTTAAAACATATTGTCCACTTAGTATCTTTAACATTCCTAGACACAGGCAGAATTGTTACTGGGGAAAAAAACCCACTCCTTCTAACAGAATTTAAATTATGCTACTTTTTACTGGATATGGCCAAACTTGACTGTGAAGAGAGAAAAACGGGATTATTAAGGGCAAATGTACAAATGCTTGCATAGGAGTCTGCTTAGGCTTAAAAAATGTTTTATTTTATCTTTGGGAGAAAAGGAAAGGGATGTAATGAAACTGTGGTAAGAATGTGGGAACACAAAAGCGTGCCTGATGAGGAGCAGAGAATTAAGATGACAGCTCCACAAAATGCAAGAAGTGGTAGCATGTTGTCTGAAAGTCAGCACATCTCAGTCACTAGAGTTTACAGGGGACCACAGACCTACAGGAACGATCTTCCTCCCTCCAGGAGGTCTTTGTTTTCTCACCTAACCACCCTAGGGTGACAAGCTGCTTGTAAGAAGTTATTCTTTTCATGACCCCTACATGTACTACAAGAACCTCTATCAGGACTGAGGAGCACTGGTCCTTAAATTACAAGGGCTCTTAGTTAATCAAAAAAGGAATAGTGGGGATAGCCCATACTGCAGAAGAACATCTTAGGAAGAGCACAAGAGGGGTTCTTAGCATACTTTTGCTAAGCATCGAAAATAAAGTACATGTAGCACATGAGTCAGAGGTCAAATCCAATTTTGTCCATAAACAGCAAGGGAGAGAGCAGCAGGCTTTCTTGAAAAGCCAGGTACGTGACAGGTCTCATTGGTTACAGCAGTTCAGAAGGCTGACTTTAAATCAGAAACCTGCAGCAACATCAGAGCTGCATTATTTTTTTTCTCCTGTCTCCCTATTAATTCAACAAAAGCTCTGCTGAAACCACACCAAGGACTTGCACGTTCTCAAGGCTGTTTTGTAAGGTTGCTCCGATCACAAGGTATTCCTGGGTTCTGATATTTTTGGTCTGCTACCTGTAATATTTTCTCAAAAGCAGATTTTTTTTTCACTTTTAGTTTTGATCTTTTCTAGCCAGAGACAGATTAATTTCTCTTTTACATGTGAGCATAGGTCACAGAATATAGGTCATAGAACAGTTATTTTGGTAGCTGCATTACTACAGATGTTTTCAAAATCTTGAATTGGCCCATTCTATAGCTCACTGCGGAAAAAAACCTCAAAATAGTCTTGATCCAACATTCTACCCACTGTTTTTACCTTTCCAAGGCAAAACAAAGATCATCAGTAGTAAATGTAGCACATATCAAATAAAATCTAAAACTAGGTCACTGCAGGATATAGAAGCTACTTCAATGAGGAATTCACCACATGCAGACACATTTCTAATAGGTTGTTTTTAAAACTTCGGGCTTTTTTGTACTAGTCTAGGTTCACATTTCATCGTTATTCTGTAATTTGATTGAGCACGAACATTTCTGATGTCAAAGCATGTCCCAACGGCTGCAGTGAGTTGTCACCTAAAAGCACTACTGAGGTATGGGTTCAGCTAGTGAAACCGTGAGCAAAGCACAGTGACACAGACCGGGAACTGGAAATGAACCAAGAATCACCCCACCAGCAGCGCTGCAGTCCCTTGTCCCTTTCCCCCTGCCCCCTCTTGCCCTCTCGTATGAGGTAATGCATTGGCAAAATCATGTAACATAGAGGCTTGTCAGAGCTTTCCATTTTCATTCACTGGCTTATACTACGGGTTATCTGAAGACACTTAAACCTAAATCCTACTTCCTTGATTCAGTCAGGTCCCATTGATTTCAAAGGGACTATTTACCCAAAGGCACGTGAAGGACACAGGCTTTATTGCTTTGCCGATCTATAAGATAGGACACTTACCTATTCTCAAAGGGATACTGCAAGAATAAACGGATTAATGTATAGATCTTTGAAGACAAAGCATCAAAAAATTTTACCAAAAACCCTGCTATTATTGATTTTGTGAAAGATCTGAAGAACAGGAGCACTTTACACAGTCAGTATCCAATAGCAATTGTAAAAATAAAAGATAATGTCTCAATTATCCCAGCTCTCTAATCCATTAACTTTCATCTTTGTCAGCTGATCCAAACTGGACTCAAAGCAATAGTTTTGGGTTTCTTTCTTGTGTGATGTTTCTTAATATATTTACTGTTCAATTATCTTCAAGCTTTGAATTCCTTCCTTGATTTTAATTATTGTTCAACGTGTTTTTATTTTTCCCTCTTTTCTCCTTTTTAAGTCCATATTTGTTCACTCATTTTGTCTTGGACGCTAAGTCTTTGGGCTGATCTTTTTTCCTTTCTCAGTAAAATTTGCACCCTCAAACATTTGTATTTTATTTATGTAATTACCGCGAATCTACTTTGCCACCAATCACTGTCTCTCTTTAGGTTGAAGTTTTGTTGTCTTGTTTGAGCCTGTTTCAGTTACTTTACCATGATAAAAAGAGCTTTCTAATTAATAAATAATGAAATAACATATAGAGAAAACAAGCAACTAGCACCCACAAACCAAGATGAAAACTGTGAAGAACTAGTAACTAGAATAATGTCAAGAAAACTTGAATTCCAAGTCACATACTTTTAAGAAGAAAAATGCATACAGCTAAACATCTTCTAAATCACTGGCCATATCTAATTCTTTCCTCAGTAGCTTTCTATGTTAAGGTGCTATGCAGGAGCACTACCTACTAATGTACAATACGTATTCCTATTTCTTCCAGGATATTTTTTTGGCTACGTGGTGTGCTGGAAGGAGAAAGACTAAAATAATAAAAGATTGTCAGGTTTGCATGGAGAATGAATATTCATCTACATATTTAGTCACATTAAAATTAAATTCCACAGTTAATTTTACATGAAAATGTAGGATTATACGATCTAAAGGAAGGTTCCAAAAGCCTGAATACCTATATTTAATGGCATTTGAGTTGGATGAAGAAATGCATACCTTTATGTAATAATATAATATGGCAATCTGGACGCCCTTTTTTCATTTTATTTTAGATTTCTGAGGGAAAGTTTTGAGAATGCTGAAGCAAAACTGTCTCTCTGCAATCAGTGATAAACATGGATTTAAACTCTATTTACTATATCTCTCATAAGGTCAAGGAGGGTGTTCTAATTGGGCCATGTTAAGATTAAATGCTCAGTAATAAATTTCTAGCTGTGGTCAGAATCAGATTTTCTTGAGGAAGAGAGGGAGGAAAAAAGAAAAAAAGGATAACTGCTGTGACTCACAATCAGAGAGAAACCCACCAGTAGGCTTCTTAATTCCTCCACGTAGCATCTGTTACTTCCTCTAAAAACAGTAGTTTATATTCCTTATAGGCATGAAAACATTTTACTATAAAAAAGTTCTCCTAATTTGCACCTCTGGGAAAAGCCTCCATCTTTGCCTAACCTTTTACAGAAATTAGTACTACAAATTAAGACTGGGCATGCTTTTTTCACGAAGCCCTAATGTCTGTCTGTTTCACAAAATCTTTTTCTTTTTTTTCCCCCAGATGTCTCTATGATGAGCTTTACCAACCTTTTCAATGTCTGTCCATCAAGAAGGGCTTCACTCTCAGCAATCCATTTCCCACCCACCATTTTGCTCAGCTAAAAATATATCTCTTGGTATATTTTTATACTGATATCACTTTTATATTGAGTGACCTGAAAGATGCATTCTGAACAGGGAATCTCAGTACGTAGAAATTAATACACATTTTTATAGCTCAAACTTTTCTCTGTACATTTTCGAGTACCACTAGACAATGATCTGCTCAAAGGCGTAATGAAAAAAAAGCTGGTTGTCATTAACATTTCACATCATTCCATTCTTCACAAAACTTATACAGTCCAGAATCTGACGACATTAGATAGAATATTGCAAGTTTGAGAATTTGTAGCCCTATAACATAAACAAAGAATTGCAATTTCCCAGTTGCATGCAAAGGGATGTCCAAAACCAAAAGAATGCCCAGAGTTGGATGGTTTCCTGTGTTTTGTCTAATATCAAATTCACACACAAAATCATTCTCCGTTAAAGACTTATGTGCTGAACTAGAAAAGGAGAAACAGCAAAGGAACACCATTTAGTTTTTGAAGCAGAAGAAATTTGTCAGGAAGGGGGATCATCAAAACTGATTCAGAATGTGGCCAGGTAGCTGCGGTTAGCTGGAGCGATGTAAGCAGGATGGAGTTGGGCCCCGTCAGCCTGGAAACCGTGATGAGTGGTGCAACAAAAACAGGAGTCCCATGGTTTGCCTTTGATGTGGGAAAGGCATTTGAGTTTTGGTAAGTGGGCCAGAAGGCCAAAGAGCTTTTGTGATGTATCTGCTGGTTGGTTGGACTGGTATGTGTTTAAATGGGGAGGTAAGCATATCTTGATTTAGGATGGTGAGGTTACTTTCATACAAGTGAGAGCTTCAGCCACATCAGCAAGGATCTGATGAGGGTATTTGTATGGGCACTATGACCCTGAGGTTATGAACGTAGAAAGTAAGATTCTTAGTGAATTGGCATTTAACCAATAGCATAAGATACACTAAATGGATCCGAGGACATAAGAGCAATAGGCCATTTTTTTTAAAATGGGAACTACATTTCTTGGGTCACTAAAAGCATATTTGCAAAATGGGTCTGCGGTGATCTCCCTTCCTTCAGCACGTTGCTCCTCCAGGGCAAGGAGGTTTTGAGGATGGGAGAGGTTACAGACCCAGTCCAGCCTCAAGTGTCAGCGGGGCCATTCTCACTTGTGCTACCAGGTTCAGATTAAAAATAAATGCATAAATAAAATCAGAGAAAGGGAGATAATTTTCAAGACAGAAGTGGGACCCATAACAGGGTCTAGGAGAAAAAAACAACCATCACAGAACAAAACAAAGAAGTCAGACAACTACTGTGGACCATGACTACTTTAGCATTCCTCTGCATTTGAGCCAGACTTAATATCCTGTTCTAAGCAAGCTGTGGAAGACACGTTTTGTGAGTTGCAAGCTGTGGTGCATGAACTACAGCTTTGAGTGTCTACAAATGACAACTAAGAAAACCAACTCAATTGCTAGTAAGCCCAGATATGCTATAGGTCCACAACTCTGCATGAAAAAACCCCAACAACCAAAAGCAACAAAGCCAAAGAGATCTGCTAATAAGCAAAGACTAAAACCAATAGTTCAGATGACACATAGTTTAAAGTATACTTATGGAACCAGATGGTCATGCCAGCAATAGGAAGTGCATATTTTAAATGCTGGAATTTCTAGTTAGTATTTATGTTCTGTGCATTTCTTCACATTAGGCAGAGTTTCTTCAAAAACAAACAAAACAAAAGCACATTTTAAAATAAATGTTAAATAATACTTCACATGAATTATTAAATGCAATGTGATAACTTCAAAAGGCTGAGAAGTGTCTCTAGTGACTATTAACACAACTCTACACATATCTGTTCTTCTACATCTCTCTCTCTCTCCATCTGTATATGTGTGTACGTATGACTAAAATTAACCAGATTTTACACAACACTTAAAAGAAAGTTCCTCAAGAATCTGTTTCCTTCATAGGTAACAAGAAGCTCACAGCATATTTGACCACTAATAAGAGAGGCATACTTAGGTGTCGCAGGTGATGCAGATCTTCTGGACATGGCAGCAGGAGAATCAGACCTTCTTAGAGGAGATCCCATGCCAGATGACGAACCAGGTGTTGCGGGTCGCTTCTCTTTCTTTATCTTCTCAGTCTAGAAATACAGTCCACTTTAGTTTCCATAACTAGAACCAATACATCAAAAATAGATTGGATAATTTTATTAAAAAGATTGTGTATAAACAGATTTGTGTAACACACATTTAAGATAAAAACCTTTTAAACACCAGCTCACAACTGCGGTGCATAGTTTTTATTTTACATAGACGTGAAAACAATCAACCATGCTTTGCATGGACACAGTACACAAGTAACACCACATTAGAGCCTCTCCAAGAGTTCTTGGGAGGGATGGTGGTACTGGGTGGAGTTTTCAAAATCATCTATTTGCTCCTGCAGTGCCTCTTAAGGCATGGTCGGGAGCACACCCAGGCATTTGGCAGTAATGCTGCTGGATCTAACACTGACTCACACCTAAGACAGACACTACACAAATCTTTAGCTTCCAGGTTTGGTTCTCTCACTTCCATCTAATTTATATGGCATGAATCCCCCTAGAATTAAGTATTACAAGACACAGGACCTTACATCAGTTTTGCAGCCCTAGAATAAATTTTTTAAAACACACCTTACATTGTGTAGACTCAGTGAAGGTGAATGACTTGCCTTGGCTTTTCTGGAAGCTACAGTGGATCGATAATGCATCTTTTAAGCAAACAGCATTAAAAACATCCAGAGTAAGAGTTAAGCAATTGGTATAAAACAGGCATTGTCAATACACTTGGCAAGTTTCCGAAATATGTGAAACTTGCTAATTAAACCAGCCAGACAGGATAGTCATACTCAGTAGAGATCATATTCATCATCTTCATTCCCAGAAGTTACAGGCAAGTCTGCGAAACGTACACCAGTGCCAGAACTCTCAGTTCCCTGAAAACAAAGGTGCTGCTGTTCCAAATACCAGGAGGAGGAAGATATTAAAATGCTGCTAAACAGGAGCAGGAAAGCCTCGGATGCACGCAAAGCTTACTTTCTTACTGTTGTTCCTTATAAACAGAGGTAGCACTTTATTTTTATGAATGTAAAGGGAAATATAACAATCAGAAGTCACATCGGTTTCCCCAGAAGTGAAATCAAAACCATCGCAAACCCACCTGAGTAACTTCAGCTGCAGCCGCCCCTTTCATGGCATCGGAAGTGGAGGGTGAAGTTGCCTTCTTTCTGTCGGTGCTTCGGGTGGGGGAAGGCTTGTAGGGAGATTTAAGAGGACTAGCTGGTGCTACACGAGGACAGATATGGAATACTAAAGAGTTATAGTACAATAGCAAGAGCAAAAGGGAGCACAGACAGAGGAAGTAAAGGAGAGGAGAAAACAGCACACTTTTATGTTATAATATTCAAAGGTAGTCTTCAAGGTTTTTTCAAAAATGTTTCAAAATATGACATTATGTAACACATTCAACATGGGTCCGTGTTTACTAAAATGCTTCAACTGAAAGTAACATTTTATAGGATTTTAATCTTTTTTTAAAATATCCCTCTCTTACTCATATACCTTTTGAAACACCTGACTGTGACTGATTCTTTGCCCTTCTGAAAAGTCCAGCTTCCTCTGCATATGACAAAAAGAGTAATCAAACAATTCTAGTTGGGCGACTTTTGAACTAATACTGCAAAACAGGAAAGGTAACAGAGGAGTACGATTTTTTTTTTTTAAAGCCTAAACATGGCAAAGGCTCCTAGATACCTTACTTGCTTTTCAAAATAATACTTAATTTAAAAATAAAACAAGCACAAACACAAACCTAAGCTAAATGCTGCTGTAGGTATTTCAGTTATTGTTATTTGTGGTAGACATCCATTTGAGTGTGACACATACATTACAGCTTACAGGGCAACTCTTTCTGGGTATTTTTTCTTCATTTGCAATATGAACAGGATTTTTTTTAAATGGGGTATTTTACTCCTTTTCTTGTTCATATTGCCTTCTAAGACAAAACTTTGACATACATGTAGAACAACCAACAGAGTATATGCTTTATCAGTAAGACAGATACTAATTACAACCATGTGACAGTGTATTTCCAGTCTTATTCAGCTGAAGTCAAGAAGCATATTGACTTTGAAAAAGCAGTAACTATGCTTAAATGTAAAGGAAGTCACATTTCCTTTTTTATTTTTTTATTGGGGGCAGTCCTATAAAATTTTTTATGAAGCCTTTTTGTATGCTTTTAAGTTTAACTGGACCTGTATGTTCTTTGACTTTCCAACAAGTTGGCAAAAGTTCACTGAATATTAAGAAAAATGTTCAGAAACTTAAATGCTGCTTAAGATAAGTATTTTTACTTCAACTGTAAAAAATGTAATTATATGTGGCCAACAGCAACTGTTTGCCTAAATATCTCGACTCCGAGTGACACTAATAACGCATTGCCCTAGAGAAATAGTCTTAAAAATTAAGACTCCTAATTTCTAAGCTTACAGCAAATGCAGGAGCAGAGCAATTTTGACCCAAACATAACGACAGGAGGCACAGTATGAGCTCTTGAAAAGGAAGAACCCTCTTCAGGAAACAACTTCTACAGAGAAAAGTACACCACAAATGGGAGATCTCCCTCAACCTTTTTGCTAGCAATTACTGGCAAAACCATCAATGGCCACTCTGAGTATTGATGCTGCTTGCAACCCGTGCTACAGCCCGATTGCCTTGCGAGGAAATGGCAAGAGGACGCCGGTTCAGAGAGCTGTTCCCAGAACCAGCTGAGGGGAAAGCGATCTGCAGACCAAATTGTATCCTTATCAGACGTGCCAGTGTGCTACTATAAAGATCCTGCGATGAAGAGGGAGATAAAGCTGGGAGTTTACAAACAAAATGAGCAGGGAAGGACAAAGAAACTCCCTACTGATTTCTTCAATATCAAATACAACACAGAGAACAACATCTGTAGGCGGCCCCAGCAATTCGCCTCAAAATTTTAAGCAGAATATACTGATCTAATTTCAAGTTGGCTTTTGTTCAGTCTCAGGAGTAGTCGATCCCTGAGCAGTAAGTGAACTGAGAATTTTCTCATGGGCCAAGTGCTGTATGGCAGCGTTTCTGCTTCCAACAGATGCAGCTTTTAATGTAGAAACAAGGGAAGTCATTTCAGAGTCGTTCAATACTGATGTCCCTACGCGCTGCAACAAAGTAGTAATGCACAAAGGAAAGTAGGCTTACTTTGTAATTAATTTTATATCGCTTTGTATTAAAAAAAGCAGAGGCAGGACCTGAGCCTACTTAACCATGCCATAGGAAAATACCAGCCATAAAGATGATCAGCCATACATTGTCTAACCAGTTTTACCCTGAAAAAAATGTTTCCTTTTGCAGACATACATTTAGGTGTGGGGTTTGTTTTTAATAAAAGTAAAAAAAAAAACTGTTAAACTTTTGTCCTTGTTTCAGCAAACACTATAACTACGTATAGCTTTATAAGCAGGAACTACTCTGCAAGTCAGGCACTTGCCTAATTACTAGCAGGACTAGAAACATTAGAGTTGTAGATGTTTGCAAAGTAAGAGTTTTATTAGACTGCCATTTAGAGACAGGAATAGTAACTATCATCCCTAATTTTTAGTTTCTTAAAGCTGAATAATTTCTGAAACTGACACCTTCCTGTCAGTGTCTCTGTTTTTTCCACTAAGTATCATTTTGTATTTGTGTACATACACACACATATATATGGAAATACACATACAGTCACACAGTTAAAGGCAAAAGTAATTTAACAGCAAAGAACTGGAACCCTAGTACAAATAATTAAGGCTCAAGTGGTGCACTGGGATTTTTGTTCTACATACTATTCGGGTATGAAGAGGGATGACATTAATATAACAAAGCCTCCGAGAGGTATCACACACTGGTCTAAAATCTGTTTCTTAAATGAATATATTCAGTTTTCCATTGGCTTAGGTTTTAGTGGGTTTGTTAATTCATTTTTTGTGTGTTTTTTAAAAACTACGTTCTTTTTAAAGAGATATTTAGGAAAAGATATTTAAAAGAGAAGACAGACAAGGTGACGTGTTTTTTCAAACTTTTAAATGCACTGCTATCATGAACAATGTAATTGTTGATTTTTTACTATCATGTAAATTGTCATTTGGTTCATAATACTCCATTTCTTTCAACTACTCAAACGCAACCAAAACCATACCTTAACGGTTTCAGAGTAATTCACATTTTTACCTGGATTATTGTACTGCTCAGAAAGCATTAATGTACTTCTGCTTCTGGCTAAAGATGACTGTGTGGGAGTCAGCAGTCGAGAAACAATAAAGTTTTCCATTGGACTAAGATGCATGCGGTGAGCTGAAGGATGGGAGCAAATAAAATAAAATTTAAAATGCAAAGAAATAAAACAACGTTACATTAAAAGAACTGAAATGAAATGATGAAATGATCAAATGAAATGAAAAAAATCTTGACGTGTTTGAGATTTAAAATCTTTAACAATAATTTTCATTCCCTCTGAAAAAAAAGGTTTCTAGTTTCTCCATCTTTAAAAATCATCTTCCCATCTGTGCAATAAATATAGTAAGGTTAAGACCGTGTTGCATTTTATCCTTACAGAGGCATGTTCCATTCTGCAAAATGGTTGCTTTCATGACTCAGCATGGAAAAGGTTTGCCTTTTTCCCTGGTAGAAAAGGTAGTAGAAACATTTGGTATAACAGCGCAGCTACTCACTAGCGTGCCAACCATACTAAGACCGCATTTAAAATCTGCCGTCTCACTGCATTATATAAGACTTATTTATACAATACGCCTGCATTTCTTCCTACTCCATAAATATAAGCATCAACTATGTAAGAAAGATATTTATAGATGTTCCTATTACGTGCATATATATAGCCACCTATCGCAATAACCTCAAAGCTATTGATGAGTTTTCATTAAACAATTCAGAAATGAAAGTAAATTTACCTTCTCTTTTCATTCCAGAAATAAGCCTTCATTGTCACTTATTTCAGTTAATTTTTCCCTCATTAGAGTTTTTAAAAAAAGAAAAAAAGGGGGAAGGAAGGAAAAAACCCCCACAAAACAAACCCCAAAAAAATCCAAAGAGTTCACAGCGGGGTGAACCCTTCAGTCCTCTCTATAGTGTTTAGTAACCACTAATCCCGCAAGATGATCATCTTTTGCTGAGCCCCTGATGGATCAGGGTTTCAAATCAAAGAGCTCTACAACTCTGGTGACCAGATTAAAGTCTCCCAGGTGGCTTATGGGACGTACTTCTGTCCGTGGTACATCCTATGTCTATTGTGGAGCCACGCGTTTGGTTTGTTTTTCATCATTTGGCTAGAAGATCACAAGCTGTACAGTTACGGGAAATTGCTGCAGGTGCCACATTTACTTACAACCCTGTTTGCTGGAGTATCAAAAATTGAAAAAGAATCAGTAAAAAAAAACCCCACAACAAACCCACAGCATTTGTTGCTGGCCTAGGATCTCCAGCATGGCAGCACAGTCTTGGGACAGGCTGCAGAACTATTTTATTGTATTAGCTTACAACCCCACCCTCCCCAAATGTTTGAGTTCTTTTGAATAATAGGACATAAGCAAGTTACATAGCTATATAGACAAGAAGGGCTTTAAGCAGAAGGAGAGTTTGCGTTGGTAGGAGACCAGCATATTCACTTGCCTCTGTCGGGGGAATGTGTTATTGCCGCTGTGGAGGAGGAGAGGCGCTTACTGATTGGCGATTCCATTTGCTTTGGCAGATTCATTGTAGAAGCTGAAAGTTTGTCACACGCTGCAGAGAGACGCATTGAAGATATTTGTATTCACATCACAGTGTTGATAAACTCCCCGAATTAACCTCGCGTTTGTACTCCTGGCCCTTGCCGCTGATCATAGCCCTGAATAAGGCATGAGATAAGCTCCTTCTGACTGCTGGAGGACCAGTGTTTTAGAAGACATGCTCTGGGATGCAACTTTTCTGCTTGTGAATTTAACACTCCAGTTTTACTACAGCCTGTCTTTTATACCGCCACGGGCAAATAATTACATATCAGGCCTCAACGAGTGAAGTCATTCTGACAGAAGATATTCAATACCAGCACAAGCAGAAAGTTACCTAAAGAAAATGAACTGCACACATGACAACTCTGAACTCCTCATCTCCATTCCCCCTCCCCCTTTACTTTCAGCCTGGAAGAGCTGGAGCGGACCTCAGGTATAATTCTATTAGGAAAAGGAAATAACCTACATTTGTGCGTTCGCACAATGAGAACTCACTGTTTTTATGACTGATCTGGCACCAGCCATTTGGCGTTATCTTTCTGGGCTTGAGAATATTTAAAAAAAAAAAAAAAAAAGAGAGAGAGAAAAAAAAAAGAAGGGCTGTTTGGTACTAACCCAAATGCTATCATTTTTCTTCTGAAATACTGACAGAGAAAGCCTGTTTGAGCATAATACCTATGGAAATCTTGCCTATCTTGCCATTTATTCAACGGAATGACAGAAAAAATGTTATTCAAATATTACTAGTATGCAATGATGACTGCATCATGCTTAGAAGCTAAAAGCATAGATCCTTTGTCCCTTTAATTTCGACTAGAGACATATATGTGGCCCTAATTCTGCAGCCCTTAAGTTAGTGCATTCCCCGTTACATCCATCGGAATGCTGCCTCAGCGGGGTCTGCAAGGTTTGCCTCAAAATACTACAGTAAATAATACAATTCTCTTTGTTTGTTTTTTTTAAAAAGCAGGTACAATGCTGGTATGCTGCAAAACACCCGCTGCACATCCAAATTTCTTTGTACATAAGCAACAATTAGTACAAAAATTTGCATGAGCTTGCACAGAAATAATAGTCCTAAGAGATCTTGGGCAGAACAACATTTACTGTGCATTCTGCAGTAGCAATATCCTAGTCTAGCTCCTCCTTTGGGGGGAGAGAAGGAATCTAGTTCTTAAAAGCACAGACTATGATAGATTTTCAAAATGCTAAGTACATTTGCAATCCATGCTTAATTTTGGCGGATTCTTCCACTTCACAGTCTTTTTATGGGAATAATAATTAAAAAAGAAAAACAACCAACTACAAAAAACCCAACTGAACAATATAAAAGAAAACCAAACACAATTGCCTAAACAAAGTAAACTACTTGAGTCTGTTACAAACACCAGCTTGGCCAAAATCCACATCAGGAAGCTGAAAACATAGCATGGTTGTTTATACCAAATTTGCTTGTTCTTAAAATATTGAAGAAAAAGGCCCTTGAGATGGAAAAAGGGGATTGTTTTGATGAAAAACCATCTCCGGAACACATTTTCTCTTACTGTGCGACTGAGCTATTTTTTTTTAAACAGCATCTGCACCTGTGCATGTCCATTAGGATTGTAAAATATATGCGTAATTATATTTACACACACACACAAACACAGAGTGCCCACAGAATTAACAGAGATGAGAATCTGAGCAGTAGAAGTCTAGAAGTCTACAGTTAGTGAGAAAACCATGAAATGCCTCTACTGTGCTGGAATGCGAGGCATGCATTGCTCCACCATGGCAAAATCAAAAGGAAATTAAAAAAGACATTTGGTCCACATCACTAAGGGTAATGCTGTAGAGTACCAGACTGAAATAATAAGAAAACAGTGGTTAGGAAGGACAAGATCAGTGGATGGATTACAGTGATTAGAACAGTTATAAACGAGACACAATGGTACTATGATTCTCTGAAATACCATTGAAGGAATCAGCAGGAGCAGTAGAGGTCACAGGGTCTGGAGTAAGGGTGTTGGCAGCTAAACCTAGAACAGGGGGTGGGGTATTTTCTGATTCACCTACACAGCAGAGAAATCAGAGCAAAAAGAGGTGAAAGAAATTACTGCATAAGTTGGGGGAGGTGGAATTAAGCATAAACTGCATCACAAAGACAAACTGGTTTCTTTCTCAAAGTATAAAAGACTTTTTATTATCACATATATTTAATTTCCTGGTTTTTGTAATGGTATATTGTGAAAATTATGATGTGAAACAGTTTGCCTTTTTAGAGTTAAGTATATTTATACACTTTTTGCAAGAGAATAACCGTCATACTTCATCATCACCCAAACATGGATATTTTTCCCCATGAAAACAATTTATTCAAACCTGACAAATTTAAATAAATTACGTGATTTAAGACAGAAAACATGCATTTTTTTGAAACATAAAAGCAGTACATGACTGATTATGTAATAAAAAGAAATTGTTGTGAAGCCAAATCAAAAAGATCAGCAACAAAAAGTACGTGGGGAAAAAAACCAAACTATTTAGAACTGCACATGCTGCATAGTCATCTAGAAATTCCCGTCGGGTTTTTAGAAGTACCAAACAAAAACAGATCATCTTTTGCAAGGCTTAGACAGCACTCAGTCCTTTGGTGAATATTAAATTTGCTAACTGTGTGCGTGGGAAGACAATGCGGGGGGAAGAGAATAAGGGAGAGAGAACACAAATTTTAATTTCAGCATTTAGCATCCTCCCAACAGATTCTAGTTACTCTATTAAAATGATCAGCATTCCTAAAGTTAGGAGTGACCTTTCTCCCGAGAAGGTATTAAAGAGAGGAAGCCTGGCAAGCAATTACAAAGCATTTATTCACGCCCCAAGGCAGCAGCCCCTTCAGTACCACCCTAACTATAAAACGCATCCTCCTTACTATCTCCACAACCTCATGCATTTTGCACTTCAAGATCTGCAATGCAGGCAGCCTGTTTCACTTACCATCTCTCCCTCCTGAGCCTGCAGCCAGTGCTCCTCCCCACGACCATCGCTTCTGCTTCTGCTCCAGCTGCTGGCTGCGTTCAAGGGACCGACGCATCATGGCTTCTAAACGTTCCTGGTTATATTGGTACAAAACCAGAAACCAGATCTGAATCAGTTCTCTGGGGGCTTTTTTTTTTTTTTTCCCCCTCCTTCTGAAACCACGCTAAAAAACACACAGTTCCCCTGTTGCTCCACGCAAGGTGATTACAGGAGCTTGTTTGCAAGAAAAGAAAAAGGACTGAGTAAGGAAGGTATCAGCATGCTACCTACCTCCAGATATGTGTATCCTTTGTCTGCAAGCCACTGAGGTCACTACAGAGGCCTAAGTAAATAACACAGGTTGCATCACTGCCTAGCATCTGCTCCTGCTGGTGAGGCTGCTGCTGTGCTCTGGACTTAATTTGTATAAGAATAATGCTCGACAAGCATTAACTCCTTCTTGTCTATGCAGACCTCAGGATTTTTTTTTTCCAACCCTTTCTGAGCACAGCTAAATTGCTGCAATGCCAGTGGCTCCTCCTAGCCACGCAGATAAATGATCACTTCAAACCCAAAGTAGGTTACTTTGCAGGATGCCCGATTTATTTATTTATTTTTACAAAAACTCCCTCCTTTTCTTCCACTACGTTCTTTACAGTCTAGGCATTTAAGAGCTCCTGATTTATTTTTTTCCCCTGTGTATTTTTTAAGTGCATGCCCTGATTGTGCTGTTCTGAGTTAGGTTTTTGTTTTTTTTTTTTTTCCCCTCCACCCACACGATCTTCTCTGTGGCTTGATGAATTACGATTTTCAGACGGGGAAGAACAAGAAGGAGATTTCTTTCCCTCCCCAAATCCTGCTCCATCTTTAACTTACAGCTACATATTGTTGCCTTATTCCCTCTCCACCACCTCCCAACTGTCACTCCGAGACCTCTGCTCAGTTTTGTTCCCACCTCCTGCCTCCACTAGTTTCTCAGTGGTTTATTATTGTGGCAATGGTCTCTGCACTTTCCCTTTTTCACCTTTCAAGCAGATAAAAGCTGGTTCTTCCCCACTCACCATTCCATCACCTACCACCCTCTTTCTTTCCTCCTACCAGTACCTCATTTGCACCTGGCAACCTCTTTCACCCTCACATTTCAGCAGCTCAGCCCCTGCTACTGTGAAAGATGAGTTTACCCTTGCTCCCTCCAACTCCTGCCCCAATGGATTTTAGCCCTTTGATCCTATTAGCATTTTTGGTCCTATTACTTACTACCTTTGCTATGTCCTTCTGGTCTAGTATAAAACTGTTACTCTATCCACTTCAAACCCTCGATCTGGCAGGTTTCTGTGATTACGTCATATCCCCTTCAATTTCTATCAATCCCCTGCTCTGTCTCCAACACTTTTTGGTAGCTCAGATCAACTGTGTGGAAAACCTCTCCTTCATCTCTTGGCCAGATCACTTTCTCTCACAGATTTGGGACTTCAGTGTGTGTTTCCTATTCGCCTTCCCCGAGATATTTTACCACAAAATTTCAGTCTTTGTTCAAGCATGTCTCCTTCAGTCTCTACATTGATGTTGAGCCTGTTGTCTTTGATGGAGCTCCTTCAGCAGATCAGACCCTGACATGAGGCACTTCCAGTAACCAGAATTTTTATGCACGTACCTGTAAACTTTGTGTAACCTCCTGGGGCTCTGTCTAGGGTCACTAGCTTTTACAACACCAGATGCCCTCTCATTATCTTCTGGTTATCTGCAATATACTTTTGTCTCTTCCACATCTTTGAAGAATCTCTTCTACTACCACGACTTCCAGTAATTTATTCTGACCTCATTTTTTTCACCTCATCCAACCCTGCTACCGATTATCCATCAATTTCAACAGCAAGCACTATCTTCTGTCTTTAAGCTCTCTTAATTTTATTACAAATCACTCGTACCATAAAGAATTCCATTATATTACCCTCTAGACAAAGAGTGGAAAAAGGCAATTTTCACGTACCCTTTCTATCATTCTCAGCTCTTCTGTCCTTTCAGCCAGGTGACCCACCCTACTGTTACAATTTCTCCTGCCATCTCCAGAAAGAGGATCTTTCGGTCATGTGTTTTGAGCTCTCACTTCAGTTTTGTCTCCCTTCTATGTCTTTAGCTCACGGTCTATCAAGTAACATCACTCAAAGATCACTGAAAGCAGGCAGCTGCTTCCCTCCCCCACTTCCACCCCCCACCTTTCCCCCCTCTCCTCCCGCCTTATGTCTAGTTAGTGCCATCAGTGTCCAGGCAGGCACGTAAATGCTCTCTTTGCCTCCTCCCTCCTCCCTTCTCTCCCTACAGAGCAAACGAACAAAGCATCACAAAGCTCAAGCACAGCCTCTTCTGCCACAGCACAGAAAAAACCCACAGTTCTGAATAACCTATCACTTCTTGTTCGTACTTTGGGTGTGAAAAGAAAGCAATCTTCCAGACTCTAGAATCCAAAGTCACTCCCCTCTGATTTACTTTGCTACTGTCTTTCTTTCATTTCTTACTGCTTGATGATGCAATTTTCATGTTTAAAACCCGTGTGTGCTGGCTTTGCATTTCAAGTTCACAATTTTTGCCTTTAACTTCCCACCTCCCAACATCAATTTAATTCTGAGTTCCTTTTCTGTACTTACTCTTTCCATACCTCACCTCCTATTTCATCACCAGTTCGTCTCTCCAGTCTCCTTCTTTTAATTACTTTCTTCTGCTCTGCATTTTACCCCAATACACCTTTCTACCCACACTCTTTACAAAGGAAAATGACCCTCCCATTTCTTTCTCATTAAAGCATACACTTATACAGAATCTTTCTTTCTTTCCATATCTAATGAATATTTTTATATATTAATAAAAAAAAGATAAGATGAAAGCAGTCAAGTTTCAATTATCTGGGTGATTTATGTTTGGTTGTTGGGTTTTTTTTAATGCTGCTTGAAGCAAGGACCAGCAATTCTGTAATTTGCAAACCACAGAATACACTTATACCACCTACTACGAAAGTGCTGTTTTAAGAATAAAATGCATGATGAAATAGATTAAAGAAATTAAATGATCTTTCATACATATCTGAAAGCCCATG
This sequence comes from Tringa tobata, assembly GCA_033628505.1. Taxonomy (NCBI): domain Eukaryota; kingdom Metazoa; phylum Chordata; class Aves; order Charadriiformes; family Scolopacidae; genus Tringa; species Tringa tobata. The sequence goes on from JAHREE010000480.1 coordinate 14,019,308, forward strand.
CTACCTACAATCTGAGGTTGAAATCTTCAATTACATAACATGGAGAGGATCATTCATTTTCATTTGCAAAGAGTCTTTCATTAAAGCACTATAGAACACAATTACGAAACCTCATGAAGGCCTACAGATACAGCTTAGATAAGGAACAATATGAAGGCCATTTTCATAAAGAAAGAATAGTTATTTAAAGAAACATTTTAAGTTAGAACAAAACTAAAAAGCCAAGAACACAGTAAAACACATGGAAGCATAAACATCTCATACATTAATAATTTGGTCTGCGAGAAGAACTAAGCAACAAGACAAAGCACTCCATCAGCAAACTGAAAAAAAAAAAAAACTCCCTCTCTATGTTATAGAGGAAGTACCTTCTTAAAATCATATCAAACTATCCATGTGATCCTCATTTGGGAACTCTTAACAGCTATAGATAGAGGAAAGAATCTCTGCACTAAAGATAAGAGAGCTTCCACAAAAAACTATATTGTACAAGCTTTGCATGTAGGTTAAATTAAGAATCAGCAAAACCATAAGAAGAGAGCCATCTACTGCCAGGATCTAAAATACACATGTTGCTTTCCAAAATCCATAGTTATTCACCCAGGTTTTAATCAGACTAAGAAACAGAACAAACATTCGTACTATCTGAATTAAAACAAACCAATACCAAACCAAACCCAAACAAACCTACAAACCAATAGTGAGAATACAAGAAAACTGACTGAAGCACTTTCCTTTTTTTTAACGTAAAACATGGCAGAAATGTAAAAATGAGGAAAAAATTCATTTTACAAGTATTATGACTTAAAATAATTTGTGTGAACAATTCTAAAACAATCTGCCTCATACCTACAATGCAAACATCTAAAAGAGCCCCAAACCCCTCTTCCTCTTCACTTTATGTATTCATCAGCACTCTAAGTAGCTCACTGTTACCTGATATTATCAGTTGGCTTGATCTTTTGAGTAGGTCTTCCACATAGCAACAAAAGAGCTCTGTTATTTTCTATCCAAAGAACTCATTAAAAAGCAATACAGTATTTTTAAATTTAACTGCCCTTGTGAATAGAATTAATTTCTACTCTCAACCAATTACAATTACGGGTGTGTAGAAAGGGAAAATTTATTAAGGGTGTGTGCATCAAAGAACAACATGGGACAAATCAAGGCTCTGTGTTAGGGTACATGGGGAGCTGCAGCAGCAAGTAATGGCAAGGGGAGAGCAGAGGATGGCTGGAGCTATAGTGAGGACTAAACTCTTCTCCTCACGTGCACCGCATAGTAATCTCAAAGTTTGTAGCAAATTTTTTGTGTTACTTTTGCAACTGAATTCCATTCAGTATATGAATTGCTAAAAGATTATTTCCATATTTTACAATTCAAAAATTAAGTTTGAATTATAATATAATAAGCAATTAACACTATTATATCTTGAGAATTTTTCCACTCTCTTGTGTTTAAGTGCATAACTTTTTACAAATGTAACAAATAGTGCACATGCACCAAAACATTCTCTTCAATGCTGCAGGATATTATTTTCCATTTAGGAGTTGTTACATCAGTCTTTCAAGTCTGAGTGCTGGATTAGATTTGATGCTGTCTACCAGTAGCGGTTTATTTAAACGTTAGTATATTGGTAGCATTGGTACTAGTTTCATCAATTTCCTTTTTAACAAAATCTGATGGTTTTATTAAAAAATGGATCTTTGACTAGATGGATGTTATTGCTCTTATTTGCACTACCATCCTTGACGTGGCCATACAAGAACATAGCTTCTGTGGAGACTTCCCAATACCCTGTGTACAGCTAGACATTTATTTGCAAGGTATTCCCAAGTCACATGGAAGTTCAATATATGGAAAGGGAAAAAATTATTTTAACTACCCGAGGACTAGCTTTGCTGTTATCCAGTCCCAAAGCCACGGGCTACTTACTATTAAAAGGGACTCTTTAATAGTTTCTGTTGATCAACAACATGCTGCTTTCTACAGGGCACAGAGACTGCTTTTACTAAAGGAAGTGGGCAGCTTTAAAAGTGACATGGAGGGAAGGGCAGTGCTACTGAAGACCTACACAGATTAGAAAAGTGCAGTCAATATAGTCAGGACAATTTTAAGACACATTTATTCGGTTCCTCTCTGAGGAATTGGACATACTTCCACTGTGCTCTGCAACAATCTCCAGCTACCCCAGAGAACTCTGCCAGAAAACCTCTATTCCCATCAACACAGACTTTAAAACCACAATCTCTTATCTGGCACTGTAGAAGGGAAAAAGAAAGCAAAATAAACCAAATTTTAGCTTCCTCCTCTTTGAGAAATCCTTTGCATGCAAAACAGTCAAGCAGAGTATGCTCTAATGTAGGAAACCAACAAGTCTCACAGTTTGTTAAGAGCCATCCATATCTTACAGATACAACACAGTATTCTCTAGAGAGATTTATATAATCTGTTCCTATCACAAATACGCACTGCCTTCTGCTGTGTTAAAAACCAAGGAAAAAAGATTTAAGGAAGATATAAAGAGCAACCAATAAGGCAGAGAGCAAGGAAGAGAATCTGTCTACTTGGCACTTCAGACACCTGATGAGCAGGTTAAATGGGTGCTCCAGTCCCCACTGAGTGTAAACCAGTGTTAAAAACGCCAAGGACATGCTGCAGCATACTGGCTCACTGGCCAAGGCACAACCCCCAACACACACGGGTGTGGGAAATATGGGTTTAAAGCTCTTCCAGTAAAGGTGGCCTCAACTGTCCAGAGTGACTCATGAGCAGTGAGTAACCTGCAATACCCAGAGAGTTACAGCTTCATCACCATCCTTTCTCGGATGTCCACTGTTACTATGCATACAGGGTTTGAGGGCATCATCAGAAGAGCTGGAGGGGTGGGATTTGGCAGATCCTGTAGCAGAATTCAAGTGGAACTTGAGAAATGAGGGGATGACAAGTAAACACAAAGGGAAGCCAGGAAGTGATGGTGTCTCCTTTACCCAATTTCCTTCTTCCCTTATACTCCCCTGTTCTAAAGATTATTCCCCTATGCAGCCTCCCCTCCTTCAGGGGCTCCTCCCAACAGGTCTAATCCATCCCCAAAGAAAAAAGCATCCTCGCCTCTCCTGTCCTCCTCCCTATATAGCCTTCTCTCAGATTCCTCAACCTGGGGGTAGGGGGAGGGAGAAAAGGAAAGGAAAAGGAGCCAGGCCTGGGCCTGCCTTGGATCCCAAAAGGTTTTGGACAGTTTAAGCTTGAAGGACTAGCTCAGTAAGCAGAGCTAGGAGTAGTATTCGTATCATGACCAAACACTCGGAGGCAGCCTTTCTCGCACCATTAGAGAAGTCCCTCATCAAATGTATGGGATGCTGGGGAGCTATAACAGGCTTGCTGATGTTTGGGAGAAACATCACTGTCTGCTCAGCCTCTTATGTCCACCTCCGGTGGCCACTACAGGAGATGGAGCCCCCACGGAACAGACCCTTTGGGTCTGACCTGGCACAGCCTCTCTTACGTCTGACAACACTGCCCTCATTTCCCCAGCATAGGCAAACCATGGAGGCAGGTAGAGCAGGCAGTTGCTCTCTCTTCCCATACCTTCCCCCCTTCCTGTCCCCCCCGCCTCTCGTGTTAAATTATGAGGAAAGTGTTTTGGAAGTTTTTGTACTTGGCACTTTCCCTTACAATCCCCATAAAGAGGATCAATCTTGCTTAGCTACAAGAGCTTATTACAGCAGGAAATATTGGGGAAGGAGCATATCAGATCAATGATGTTACCACAGGAGGAGACAGACCTCCTACCCTTTGTTTAGTATTTCCCATTTTTCTTACTGAAATCTGAAACAAAAGACATGACAAAATATTTTAAAGTGAATTCTCAGCTGTTATGCAGAAGCCACTATCAGTATATGTTACAGTTGAAAGAGAAATAATGGCAGGATATAATCTTCTCTTCAGNAGTATTTCCCATTTTTCTTACTGAAATCTGAAACAAAAGACATGACAAAATATTTTAAAGTGAATTCTCAGCTATTATGCAGAAGCCACTATCAGGATATGTTACAGTTGAAAGAGAAATAATGGCAGGATATAATCTTCTCTTCAGATTTAAGTGAAAAATCAAACAACAAAAAAATTTCAGTGGACAGCAGTATGTTATTCTGATGCCATACAGGAGTGTTTTACCTCTTTTGCAAAGATATTTCAATCAAAAGATTGGGGGCCAGAAAAAGAGGAAGGTTAATAAATGCAGAATTCTAGAGCCTTTTTATCTAGGAACGAGGGAAGTATCTTCTTTTGTACATTTTTTTTAAACAACTGCCCCCTTTTCCAAAAATCATTAATTCTTTATCAGTTGCAGCAGTGCTAGTGTTTTCTACAAAATGTCATGTGGAGAGAGACACACACACTGCATTCAGAGATCTGCATCAGAAATTGGACTCACTAGAGCAAGAAAGAACCTTAAATGATCTCAGCAGGGAGAGTAGAAGAGAGGAAGGCTATGAAGATGCTTCAAAAGATACGTGATTAATTCTGTTGTGAGCTTGAATTTTAAACCAGCCTAGATTCTGCACTGCTTTAAGTAAGAACTTCTAATTTTATGTTACTGAGGAAAACCAAAACATTTTCATAAACATTAGTTCAGTCTCATGGACAGGAAACAAAACAGTAAGAAAAATCTTGCCATTTTATAGAATCATTCATCTTTAAAAGCTACTTGCTGGAAAGCTGGTGCTTCATTATCTGACAGTTAGTGTCCCAGATATGTGCCCAGAAGTAGATGACTATTCTGTGAGATCAGACAAAAATCAAGAGACAAAAAAGCTTTGGAAAATGTTTTTGATGTATAAGCGATAGTAAAGTATTTATAGCTGTGGTTGCAGTGCCCAAAGTAATGCCCACGTCTCTGAACCAAAAAACCCCAAATCAACATTTAATGCATGTCAATATTCAGCTATGTTTAATGCTACCGTATAGTTACCCTGCTATACATCTCCCAGCATACCTTACCTCCTCCTCTTTAAGTTTTTGTCTCCGTTTTTCTTCAACAGCTGCTCTCTTCTGCTCCTCTCTCTGCCTCTGTTCCTCCAGTCTTCTCCACCGCTCTTCCATTTGCTTTTCATATTGAAGTTTTGCTCTTCTCTCCTTTTCCAGTATCTGCTGTTCTCTAGCAGCTAAGGCAGAGGAAAAGGTGCATTTCACTTTATGCAAATTTTCTCCTGCTTTAAAATTATTTAATAATATAACATGAGAGAGTAAAAAAAACAAATAAAAGTACACAGGGTTTTCGACTACTGAGATAAAAAAATATAGTGCACAGAAGTGCTAGAATGATTAGTAAATCTAAGTGATTTGCTCAGTAAATAAATTGGGAAGCCCTTTGTACACAAGGTGACAATTTGTGCCCCTTGCCTATGTAAAAACAGCATACAGAATAGTTAACAACTATTTTTGTTTATGTTTCAAATCCCTCTGTAGCTTAAAGACAAATTCTTTTTTTCAGGCATAACCCAGAAGGTTTTAAAGTGAATCAGTTATACATGTTGAAGCAAAAGTCCTTGGAATTTCTTTAAAACTTTGCTTCTCATTATGGGGCTGCCTTCAAAATAGAAAGAAAACAACATAGAGTGAATTTTCTATGAAGCTTTGAAAATACACCATTCTGCTCATAATTTGGTGCTACATCATTATCCTTCTGCCTCTTTGCATGAAAAAAAATTACTTCTGTTAGTGAGGGTTTGCCCAACAGGAGTCATAATCTTCTTGACACATCAGCTTGCTACAGAAATTCAGACTGCAACATTACATACAGGACTGTTGCTTCACATTTACATAGGAGAACAAGTAGCAGAAGTTAATGTGACAAATCATGAGGAAAAATCCACTTCTCATGCAAGTGTATTCCATAAAAAGGCAGGAAAGAGGAGTTCAGTAAGCATGCCTACATACACGCAAGCCTGTAATGTCACATACCAAGACACATACAGCTGATATCAAAGAAGGAATATTCTCACAGTTGCCAGGCTAAGAACTTGAAAGTTAGGGAAAGCCAGAATTAACACTGTTTATACAAGAGATCGTCCTTCATCCTGCTCACCTACTCAGCCTCAGTCTGCTTTCTCAGTTCCTGTTTCCTTGTACAGCAAATTTTCACCCTTCTAACTCTCTCTCGGTATCTTCCCCTCGGTCTTAGGCTCTTGCCCAGCCATCTCAATTCCCTTTCCTCAGATCAGCCTTCTCCCTCTGCTCCTCAGGCTCTTTAACCACAGCCTGACCTTCAGTCCCTCTTAGCCCCAACTCCACCCTCAAGCCTTTGCTTTAAAGCCAGAGTCCCCCCAACACCAGACCCTTTTCCAACAGTTACATTTCTTTCCCTTGAGTACTGGATCCCCCCAAAATACTTCTTCCTGCTTTATAGAACACTTTTTACCTTATTCTTATTGGAAATACTATTGATGTTGTCTTCCCCTTTTGTCTTATGAAAATTCACTATTCCTCCCACCCCCCAGAACGCAGCAGTATGAGAGGGGTGGCAGTGCTGCAGGTGAGCCTGGACTTGCACGCCTGAAGAATCAGACTTGTCAACAGATAAAGAGTTACTTCAGAGACAGTGAAGACAAGTGACCAGTCACTAATTGTTAATGACTACTAGTCATGTCAGGTAGAGCAGGTGAAAACAGCATGCTGTTCTGGATAAAAACCAAAAATAAAGTGAGATGTCCAGATATTGTGCTAAGATTACCTTCTGAGTAAGTAGGTGAAACCTGGGATTGATTCCGGACAGAGAAGCAAACCATTCTGTCATCAGGGACATACATAGAATTCTTGTTCCTTAATTTAGGGATGCTAAAACACTGATTAATGAGTTTTGGCTTCGGTAAAAAGCTTATTCCATATTGCTGCAAAGTACCTGCTGGCTGCAAAAAGATCTGTCCTCCTGGGGAACTCGCTGCTTTTTTCTGAACTTCTAAAAGAAATTTGCCACAGACAAACTGTGACCAAAACCCAGAGCTCCCCATTCTAGAAATAGTTTTAACCCTAAAAAAGTATGTTTCCAGAAGGCACGTATGATATTTGGAGAAAAAAAGCACCTTCCAAGTCCCCTGAGCCAACCACTCCCAGATTTTCCAGCTTTCAGTTCCCCTCTCATCTCCTCTTCTGCTTTTTAATTCAAGTCCTTCCCAATCTACTCATCATGTCACTTCTCAGGAGCCAGCAAAGAAAGGATAATCAAGAAGACAGAAGAGAGAGTCTGGACTGAATATACCTGTAAGAGTTGTAAGCTACAACTCAGGCTGGTGCATGCCCCATGCAGACAGAACCTCTGGAGGGATTAAGTGCTTAACACCAGCAGATTTTCAGAGGAACTACCAAAAGGAATCTTGCTCACCAAGCCCACGGTACTAAAAAATGTCAAGTCACTGGTCTCTAGCCTCTGGTTTCGCCAAGATATGGTCAACTGTTTGTTTGATTTATTTATTGCAAGAAAAACATTCTTCTCGCAGATGTCCACACTGTTTTAGTTGACATTTCCTCAAAAGATATGCCTAGCCTAAATTTTACAAAGTCATATAACACTGACAGTTCCTTCTGATAGGTATTGTCAGGTAAACTTAAGGAATAGTGTTACTGGCCTTTCTTGTTATTACAATGAGGAAAAATGAAGTTAACTGTTCAACGTTTTTAATATACATAAATGTATATATAGAAAATCTAAAACAATGTTGAACAGTTAATTTCATTCATATATATAAATGAAATTAACTGCATATACACAGACCTTATATACATGTCTTTATGTATCTATTATACATTTTTATATATAATATATATAGCAATTTCCTCCACATTTCCCTGGAAGTATTAGTAGATTAAAAACAACTGACTATTTAAAAAAATATGAGATCAATATTTATGTTATTCAGGGAATGAATTAATAATTTTTCTCATTCACTTGAAAGTGCAATCATTTAAAAACTTATGGAAAAGTTCTATGCCATGCTTAACAAATCCATACCTCTTAATATGGCTATAACTTACTAGACTAAAACTCAGACTGTTCCACCAGATCATCCTACATATCACCCTGAGTATTATTCAAGGCTTATTTGGTATTTTTACAAATCAGAATCCTAGCAGTCAATATCTTGCACATAAACCTATATTCAAAAGTACATAAATCAAAGAAGAATGTCAACTTGTAACTACAAAATAATAAATACTCAAATGGAAATCAAAGAACACACAGATTAATTTATTATAATTTAATTTAAAAGTAGTAGTATAAGTGATAAAGAATAGGAACAGACTGCACCACAATGTTTAAAATTCAGAACAGAAAAAATGTCACGTTGGTAACTTAAGCCTATTAACACATACAGATAAATAATACATAAACCTCCTGCCATCTTACCAAGGTATTTCTCCCTTTCTTCTCTTCTCTCCTTCGCCAGTCTTTGCCTTTCATCAGTTTTCAGAAATCCATCAATGGCTGAAGTCAGAGAGAGAAGAAAAAAAAAGTGTTAAAAAAGCATTAGTAAAACTAAAGAAGCATCCAAAAAACCCTAAAAAAATCCAAGAAAAATAAATCATATCTACTGCATTTAACAACTCCAACAACAAAAGTGATTTTGCACTTGTATGTGGGTAGGTCAATGAGCTTGGATTTCAATACATCTTGAATGCCATCTCCTACCTACTGCTGAACTCCAAGCACAGTTCCTCGGTGTAAATGCCCGACTCTTCTTCCCAGAGCAAACAAGCATGCTGTTAGTGCTTGCTTTAAAACTTAAAACTTTCTTGGGAAAAACCGTAAGGAAATAATTAAAGTGCATTCATTTTTGTTAGTAACCTCATTTTAAAGTTTTTGGTTAAAAAAAAAAAAAAGGAAGAGGTAGTTCAGGAAAGCAGTAAAAGCAGTATGCAGCTCTCTTAAAGTCTGATGTGGAGTCCCAATCTTCGTGTTTATGGCTTAACACAGCCCCACAGCTTCCTTGCCCACAGGAAACCACTAGCACCAGCTCATTTTGACAACCAGCAATTAGTGCTGGACGAGGCTATGGCGGTAGCAGCCCTCCTGCCCTCTTTTCCAGGTAGGAAACACTTTGTTTCCTCCTCGAATTGGTACCTAAAAGCAGGTTACCTGTTTGGGAGGAGGTTGCCTAAGGATGTTTTGTACCTGGATCCAGACATCCCAGTTCTTTGCACAGGATGAGCCACCAAAAAACCCAATATAAGAAGGCAGGTAGGCAGAGGTGACACATGACATGCCTCAGGGTAACTTGCCTGCGTGCCCTGGAATAAGCAGCCAGATGGACCTTAGATGGACCTTCTGCAATACCATAGGTAAAGCTCACCAGTTAGTGACTTGACAGACAAACTAGAGGATAGTATCCTTTTAAAACAGCTGATGGGACCTCCAGTGCCCTCCTTTCTCTCTTTGTTTTCAGGATCTCCTGGGGTCTTAGCAGGGCTGTGGCACAAACATCGCACAGCTTACATCCTTTGCAATCATTATTTGGGCTCCCTACCGAGTTGCTGGAATTATAATTAGGTCCCCTTCCTTTTTGCTCTAAAAACTGCAGTTGTTAATTTTATCAGATAAATACGAGTGGAAAAGTTACTTAGGCTGTAACCCCAACTCTCTTCCTGAAAAGTCCCCCTTGCAGGCTCCTCTGAGGGCATTCTGTCTGTGGGAGCAAAGATTTTGCATGGCAAGTGCCTTTCTGTTGAACGCACGGTTCTGTAGGAAGGCTGAAAACCAGCCTTGGTGGTCCCCCGTGACTGCTGAAAAGCACGGGTCTCAGCTGTGCCCCATTAGAATAACAGCTTGCTTTTTCCCCAAGCAGCACCTTCAAACACCATCTCTAATCCTCCCTCCGCGCACACAGACGGCGACTACCTGACGGCAGCCAGGCCTCTGGAAAATTGCGATTATAGCTCCCAGCTGGTTAATTACAAATAGAATTTGTGGGTCAAATACAGATCTATTCATTACCAAAGATTCCATACTAGTCCACTTGTTTGTTCACTTGGCTGCCATGTACTGTCAGATTTGATAAGCCAGGAGGAGAGAGGAGGAGCCGGCTCAGTGAGGCAAAAGGTTTGCAACTACTTTGAAGGGGCCTGCAATAAGTAGCCAAGAAGGGGAATCCTGTTGTCAGCATAGTTAAATTACAGCTCCAATGGGAAGTTTTTCAGTGACGTGAAAGTCAAAACATCATAAACCCTACAATTTAGGCTAGAAGCAGCAGAGGAGGTGAAATCGAGACTGGATCAAGAGCCCAAAGAGGGAAGACTGAGCTTGGGAGCAAGTGGAGGCTGGAGAAGGGGAAAGAGGCAAGCACAGGTAGCAGCTAAGGTCTTCTGCAGCAAGGAACGTAACTCAGATGGAGAGGTGGAACCTGAAGTATGGAAACCATGATGGGGATAAGCTGGAGGGATGGGGAGAGGAACAGCAAGACAGTCTATATCTATGGATTATATTCACAAATTCCTGCACTGACTCTCATCACACTCCTGCTTTCAGCAACTATAAAACCCACTGGCAAAAATACACCCCATTTTGCTTCTCAATATAATTAGAGCAAACTTATCTCTGATTCTCTTTGATGCTTTACACGAACATGACTGTCAGAAGTGGATGTAAAAGCTCTGGCCTTGCTCACAACTGCCATAGCCAACCTGAAAAATTGTGCATCAACCTTGGATAGCTTTCTCAAGAGTATGGATGTCTCAACGATCCCTAAGTAATATTAAAAGATCAAGACTGTAATGCCAGATACTTAAGAAATGAGAACGTATCAGAATTGAAGCAGTCTGCACAACTCTTATTTTGCTTCATTTTACACATATATTATGCATTTTTTCCTTTTAGGTCCCTTCATTTATTCATTGCATAGGATGAACCTCCTTAAGAAGTGAACCAAGTTCAAAGTGATTACAGCTTTTTGCTTCATTTCCTTCTGAAACTGGAAAGTAGACAGAACTATAATCTGAAGTCTGTCTTGGAGAACAGCACTCCAGACTTAGCTATGTCACAGGTGAAACAACAAATACATGCCCACTACATGTGCAACACATCAATGTGCAAAAAAAACATGTGGAGGAGAATAGTACATGATCTAATAAATAGACTAGGCAAGCATCAAATGCATATGCATGCAACAAGGGTAGTATTAAAATAGCACAGGCATCCTCAGTACTAGTATTTCTGAACTCAAGTACTTGACTTCACAAATCAGCATGCTTGCCAAAAATCAGAAATTTGCTTGCCTTCAGAAAGTAAATATAACTTTGAAGGACAGAATAACTATCCCTGGGTAATAAACTGTACCTCGGGATGATTTTTTTAAGGCCAAAATTAGTGTATTTACTACACATCTTCATATAAAATATGTTATAAATGTAACAGGCACAGCAGTTACCTGTGGCAAGAAATCTGATTAATGACAAGAATTCAAGTTCTGTTTGGTAAAGCAGACGGCAAACAGCAAGCTAGCACAGGTAACGCTACCGTGAAAGTAATGTTTCATAACACAAACTGCCAGCAGAGGGCAGAACAAGGTTTAAATGAAAAAGAAAAACCCCACAGCAAAAACGCTTTCCCTGCGATAAGGGACCTCAGGTTAATATTCTGTATACTCAGCTTTATCCTCAGCCTTCCTCATATTTACAGCTAAGCCTCTGATCCCTCACTTAGAAAGGCATGTAGCAGCAAATGACATATTTAAGAGTCAGGATGTAAACGCAGGTTTACTGTGCCTTCCGCCAGCCAGAGTAATGAACACACAGAGACACCAGCAGAACATTCTCTAATATCCCTTTATTCCCAGACTTGCAGAAGAAGAAGGAAACTGTTCAAGCAACGACATCAAAGATTTTACTGTAAAGAAGCACGCACACCCACAAAACTGCTGTTACTTCTACTACTCCTTCTCCCAGCCCTCCCCAAAAGCCCCTTTTCCAAAGAGTCCCCACTCTCAAAGGCACGTGTCTAACTGCTGGGCTAAATCCTTGAGACTGTGCCTCATTTTTTTACTGAAGAGGGCCATCTGCTCCTCTAGAACTTTGTTACAACAAGCATTACTGAAGAATAATGCCATAGCTTAAAACTGGTTAAAATGTCAGCAGTAGTACTGCAGCAGTAACATACCAGCTAACACTGCAGGACTCTTTCAATACTTTAATGTTACTTTGGAATAAATATTCACAGAAGCAAAACCTGACATGTTAATCGCTGCTTCAACCCTTTTTGATGGGCAAGGTAAACCTATTCCAACTGATGAAACAAGGCCAGAACATGTCCACACACACTCTGCTCTGCTCCACATACTGCTTGCGTAAGCTTCTTGGTGGTTGCTTAAGACAGAGAGGAAGGTTGTCCTGTCCCGATGAGACACAAGGCAAGGTCTGTCTTTTGAAATCTGTATCCTGTTTCTGGTTGAGAAAACAAGTCCTCAAGCAGGACAATCAGGTTACTGGAAGCTGAGAACGACCAACTGGCTGCTTGGACACCTCCTCTCCTGAAATTTGCACCTGAGTAACTGCCAGCGGGTAAGGCCTCCATTCATTTATTTTTATTTTTCTACTTTGCTGTTGAACCCACATACACTTCTGTCCTCTATAATATCCCATGGTATTTGTTTTCACAATGTATTTATGTATAGCAGATATCAAAGCCTTTTCTAGCAGGCATCCCAACACAGAAGGAAAGTCAGCTGGGGATATGGGGCCAGCTCTACGTAACAGTGTTCAACACACCAAGACCTTTGGCCATCCTACGTGACCACATTCAACACATCTAGACCTTCACCCATTCTCCATGACACCATCCAACATTTTTAGACCTTTACCACAGTATACATCACCTACACTGACATTGCTGTGTTGTTGATATTCCCAGTTAGAATGCAGTTCTGCCAATGGCCTTGCCAGGGATGTGGTGAGGTGGACCAGCCCAAGATATCACTGTACTTACACTCACTGTTCTGTTGGCAAACTCTGCTGTTTCAAATAATATAATCTCTATAAAATCAAGGCTTTGCTCCCTAAAAACTTGCTTTATCTCCCTTGAGACTGTTCTTTGAGACAATAAAGAGCAGACTTTTCCACCTGCCACTGCTTCCCTCTGGGTACCACTAAATGAAGAAGCGTTACATTCAAGTTTTCAATTACTGACTCTACTCTGAGGGGGAAAAGGTAGAAAACTGCGTGTGACTGTACCTGGATGACACTTTCTATTAGCAAAAGGCACTTTTTCTAAATTTTAATTATAGTCTATAGCTGAGAGGCTTTTGGGTAAACACGCAAACAACATAAGGGCTTTGCAGGTATGCTGAGTAAGATTTAGTGGATTATCCTCTTTTTTGATAATAGTCTTTTTAAAAGTTTTCTTTGATTAAAAAAGCTGTTTATTGTATTCAACTCAAAAATCTAAATATAAAGAATCAGATTTTTTCCAGTTTCAGCTGCTCAATTTTATTTTTATGTTTGCCAGGCTGGATTTCAAATATAATCAGAAAAGAAAAAGGGGCATTTTCCATTACATCTAATTAAAATACCAGGATGGCTATCTGCAGTTATAAAGATGTCAGGTAGATGAAGTCATTAAAGGCAGGCTCAGTTGCCAAACACAGTGACACTTCAGACACCTCAGGCTAATTGTCCAAGAGGTGGCCTGGCAGATAGGACAGAAAAGCTGTCAGGGACCTGCATGCTCTAGTTCAACAGCTAGGACACAAACTGTCACTAAGTGCCTGCTTTATGTTCATGATCCCCACCCTGAATTTTCAAATTATTTGTTTGAATCAAGAACTTCAGCTGTACACTATACTTACATAAAGACTGCAGTAATAAAATATATCCTACTGGTGTTTCATTTAAGTTTAAAGTGAAATCACTCCATAATGCTGGCCAAATAACTTTACAATGATACATAAAGTACATATGGGTCACTTGGTGAGCACGTATAACAACAAAAATATCTTAATTGATGGGTTTTGTCAGTGTTAGGTTGACAGTTGGACTAGATGACCTGAAAGGTCCCTTCCAACCTAGGCAATTCTATGACTCTATGTGGAGGAAAAACTTGCTAAAATATAAAAGGCAGATCTTTTCAGTTCTGCATGAGCCCACAGACACCTAATCAGCTCCATGGGATTGTGTGCTTTATGTATAAACAATGTGTTCAGACTTCACAGTGCTCCATGGAGACTCCAGTATCAGGCAGACACAGCAGAGGCATCTCAAGATCACTCAGAGAAGTGATAAGATTCATTAGCAGAATGTTTTTACTTAGGAAAACACTAGATAAATAATAACACGAGATTAATAAGTCAGTTTACTGATCAGGTCCCTACTAGACAGCCCACCACAAGGTAAACACACACAAAGCAGCAGCACTTTGTCAGTATGTGTTCTACATTGCCGTTTTATTCATGTGCTTCTGTAATCTCCCAGGCAGAAAGGAGTCCAGAGGCTTAACCAGAGCTTGCCAGTGTCTTTCTCCTAGACTTCACATGAACGCTTATAGTTGCATTTTTCAAACTACATCAGACCCCAGACCCATTTGGAATCTGTAGGTAGAATCTTCCATTGCACAAAAAGGGAGGCAAATGATGGAGATTCAGCCACAACTTAACAATCATGTGGTTTTGTTTGTTTTTTAAACTTCAGTTTCTTCAGAATAAATCCTGCGCCACTCATGTTTATGAAGACAAAGTTAAATATATAATTTCTAAATTCAGCAGTTACTTTAAAAATTCTGTATTCCTACCTCCGTTGACACAGATCCTAATTAATCCTTTCAACCTTACTACAATTGAAAAATTTTGTCTTCAAATGTCTGTATATATGTGAATGCATATTATGCATGAAAAGAACTTCTATTGAAGTAGATATGAAAATGTTAATCTTGTGTTCTGTAAACTTTTACTATTCATTAATAGTAATTTTAATAGCAGATGCTGGTATACTAGAACACACAATTTCCATTTCATAACTATTTTTGTATTTCTTGCCTGAGTGCAGCTAACTTGAAAACACCTTCAGTAACTTCACATGAAGCTGAAATGAAAATCTAATCTCAAGCACTTTTAGAATTAGTGCCATTTCTCTGAGAAGTTCATCTTTGCAGAATACATGCAAACACACACGTGCTGAGTTAACTAACCATTAAATGGTAGACATTATGTCAGATTTTATATGCTGCAGATTAAAGTCTATGCAAAGACACTTAAAGATGGTAACTAGGGATAAAGGACAGACCTGCCTCTCCATCCTATGCCAAGGGATTATATACACTAATAACACTTTCCAAGGCTCTTGATTCACAAGGGGGAGGGAGAAAGGAGACAAAAAGACAAAAAAGAAGCTACTTTCCTTTTGCTTATTATACATCTTTCATCCAGCAATTAGTTATTGATGAGACTATTCCTCTGTTAGAAGACAAGCAGGAAACTATTGATAATAGCCTCATATAAAATTTTAACACAAAATAAAATGTTCATACGTGTAAACATTATATCCAGAGCCTCAGCTTACAGTTCTTGAGTGCTCTAATGCTTGCTTGAAAGTAGCTTCTGCTCCAGAGGCCATCGATCAAAGCAGGCACAGCTCTACTGCTGGCTCCAAAGTAACCTGGCAGGTGGGGACCCAACGAGACATTCATGTCACTCCTGCTCTCATGCAGGTCTCAAGAATTTTATCTTTTGCAGAATATCAGCAGAAACAGAACTCAGCATCAAGATATTTCTAATAAAAAAGTCAAGAGTTGGCTAACAGCCGTGAAATTAGATAAAAGAAGAAAAGTAGGAAAAAAAAAATTAAAATAAGAGGCCTGAAGATTCTCATTACTTTATAGTCATTCTTACCAAAATGTTTAGTCACGTTCCTAATTGCAACTGATCAGAGTTACACATTTGCAGTACAATCTAAGTTTATGGACAAGTTCCAGAGCTGTTTTTTTAAAACAGGACATTGCACAACATCAGAATCACAACTAGGAATGATTTCTAAGACTTAACCTTTACAATAGTCTAAAGCAGGGCTTTTTAAGGGGAGGCTTGGGTTTTGGGTTTTTTGTTGCAAGAATTGAGAGTGTTTTGGGAGCGGTTGGGCTTGGGGGTTTTGTTTGGGGTATTGGGTGTGGTTTTTTCTCCCAGACCTTGCTTTAAAAAAACAGTTTTTCTAGTAAATGTAGAAATCCTCAGTGCAAAAAACAGACAATCAAATCTGAAGATGCACTTATTAAGATGTAGGAAAATTATGGTTTTTAGAATTGATCCTGTCACAACTTTAATTACGTTATGAGAAAAAGCCCTCAAGAATATTAACCAAAAATAGTAACACAGCCCTTTCCCCCTTCTATACCTAAGTACACATGCATTCACGACACTATCTTGATAGCAGATTTATCCTACACAGACACACACTCTGTCCAAGGAAAGCCATTGATTTCAAACCTTCTCCCTGAGAAAGTAAATAATCTTAAAGTTCTGTGGGGGGGCTCGGGGTATGCGAAATCAAATCAGCCACCTTTTGTAAGTAAAGACTATGCATTCTGGAATGAACAAGAGAAAGGAACAAAGCCAAGTACTTCTTCTAACTCACAATTAACACTTTGAAACTAAATGGATGTAGGGTTTGCCAAGGAGTAATTGCTGGCACTAGCTGGAATTTGTATACTAAAAACAACAAACAACCCCCCAAACCTACAAACATTACACATGAAACAATCTTTTTTAAACAACAGAAAATTTTTCTTCTTTCGTTCGCTCACTGCGTATCTCCTGAATTAGCAACTGTCCCAACATGTATTTAGGATTTATGCATTTACTAACTTGCACAGACTAGTTTCACTGACTTCATCAGAACTACTTTGTTAAAACAGAAAAGATGGAAATATCTTGTTGGGATCAGGAAACCCTTGCATGCCCCACCCAAGTCTGAAGAGAGGTCTTTATCACTCACGTACTACCATAATAAATGGAAAATGCATTTGTTGGAAGGAGAGTATCTATGAATACTGTAAACATGGCTTGCCTAGTTCACGTCATCTTATGACCTTTGCAAGAAAAAGCTTCACTGTAAGACAGTGAGCCTCAAGCCACAGTTATTTTGTCCAAGTTATCTAAGGGAAATGTTTTAGGATCACATATATATTTGTTTCTCCATAACAGTGAATTCAACCGGAACAACCTCGTTTTAGAAACATACACAACAAAATGAAAGAAATTCAATATCTTTCCAACAACTTTTGTCACAACAGGAACCAGAAACAAAACCTTTGCTTCTATAGCATAGTCTAGCACACTTCAATTCCTCATTAAAAGTGTTTCTGGACCGGCAATACACATTTACGTGTCAACATCTGGGAATATTATATATTTATTATTAGGTATTGGATAACCAGAGCTCAGTGAAAACTAGCATTTAGCTGAGAGATTCAGCTATTTTTAGGATCAGCAAATGAGATGGAAACTCTAAGTATCCATTTCTCCCACCTACAGCTAGCTTGTAATCCCCAAATGCACATTAAAACCCACTTCCTAGTCAAGTTAATTGGCTTTGCTGGCGTATGGTACTCGACAACGATCTTACGCTTTGGCGAGTTTACAATTTGCACCGCTGCGTTGCACTCCCAAATGGTAGCTGAAGTGCGTGAAGACATCAAAAGTGAAGGGAGAGCACAGAACTGCTTTTCCAGATCCAGGTAGCAAGAGCTTTCCTGGAGTATTTACAGTCACTGCAGTCTTGCACAGCCCCCACGTGGGCAAGGAAATGACCTGCACCTCAGGTGCACCATTCCTCTCATTTTACTGTGATTTTTTTTCGCTGAAAACAACGAACACTTACTCAAACCTTCGCAGCAACCTTCAGTGCTGTAATTTGAAGCCAAGGGGTGCAGGAGTCTGTATTTGCAAAGATGGTTATCTGCAGAAAACAGACAACTTACCCAAAGTGAGCACTCAGAAAAGTTTGACTGCACTGGGCAGTCATCCATCTTCATCCTCAGTGCCACTGGTCTTGCCACGTGAGTAGTACTCCCCTCAGCTTTCCCAGCACTGGCACCTGGCACGGAGCAGCTGCAAATCTCCAATTCCGGGTAACTTAGAGGTCACAAGATGGCATTTCGGGGGAAGCCCTGTCAGTCTCCATACACCCTACCTTCCTGTGTGGTCTCTGCCCGCGGGGCTGGAGGCCAAATGACCATGGGACTCCACAGGAAAGCAACCGCTTCCAGATGGGCCAATTGGTAGAGATAAAAAGTCCCATAATCAAACTCTTAATTAAACTGTATGTCAAAGTATTGGTACAAAAGTGCGACATGGCAAAAGTACAGCTTGCTCCTAAGCCAACTTCAGCCAGAGAGTGCTCTTCTGAAGCCTCAAGTAAAGACGATGACACAGATTTGTCAGTATATTCTCATTAACTGTCATAAAAAAAAATATTTAAGGATAATCACTGAAGAAATTCTAAAACAAGGTTACTATCTACAAATAAAGGGCTCACTGGCTCACCAAAGAGGCTTGGTGAACATGCATTTCAGAGGTTAATTTGTACAGTGTAGCAATGACCTTAAAAAATCCACTGCACTCGTATGTACAGGGATGGTTCTGCAGAGTCCTTTTACTAACATTTTTTTCATTTCAAGTCTAATCTAATATAAACTGCAATAGAGATATCTGTGCTTTGGGATTTGTTCCGACTTGTAGAAAAGATATATATAGAAAATGAAGAAAATATATTTGGCTTCTAACAGTGCTTACAGAGACACAAAGTGTTGCCAGAATACCCTTTATTTCCACAATATATCTAATTTCTTTTTCCTAGACAGTACAAGTAATTTTTTAACATTACCTTAATTTCTAACTATACCCTGTCCTCCATTAAGTCAGTGATGACTGAAGATTTGCAGAAGGCTTTAGGTATTTCTGTTCTTTGTAGTGAGCAAAGTGAACACAAAGCATTTAACAAAAGAAGAATCCATTTACGTATCTTTATATATCTATATTACAAAAAAAAAAAGTGTTAATGACTTACTAACATGGCATGCTCCTATCAAGGACTAACCTAAATGACATCCACTTCACTCTGCCCCTACCTGGTGGATGCTGACACTGCTTATTATTCTACATAGAAGCAGCTACCAGTTATCAGATGTAGGAAGCACATTTTTTCTGTGACTTGGCAAAAACTTCAAAAAAAGAAGCAAAGCTGATTAACCCAGAGTGAACACAATCAAGTGAATTTCATCCTCTGTGGACTTGGCAATGATTAGGAGCAAGAGTTAAAGTGCTGCTTTTACTGTGCTTCACACTAGTAATATTTCCCATTGATTTATTTAAGGGAGAGGAAGAACATCCATTGATTATCAAAACCAAAACAATTTATTCTAAAAACATACACAGTATAGCCCCATAGAGAGGAAAAGCTTTTACAATTACATGTTTGTCTTTAACCTTTTTTCTTGCATTTTAGTAGGTGTACTATGCCAATGTACTTCATATTAATAACATTATGTATAGACAAGTTATAACTATGTTTCTGGTCAGTTTATCAAAGCATATTCCATACAGCTCCTGCTTTTGGATGCCCCAGTGTTGGGCCCTAGATATAATTCTTAATAACTCATATTAATTAGTGGTGGGATCCGAATATCTGCCCTTTTAAATCCAGAACATGAACTTTTTGCTCTGGCACTTATGCCAGATCTTATCTAGGAATCTAATCCTTCTAGGTCGAGGTCCTTCAAGAGCCTAACATGTCCTTGTTGCAACTTTTGCCTAGTTTTCTACCTGTCCTTTAGCTGTGAGCTTCTGACTCGCCAGGAACACCAAGCATGAAGGTTGCAGTGCATGCAATTCCACCTGCAAGACATTGCTGAGACTTGACCAAGTGCTGGCAACCTCACTGCCCGACTGCCCCGAGAACAAAAATGTTATATCCACATAGATCCTTCTGTATGTAATTAATGCATTTATGTACGATCAGTTATAATGATCTTTTCTACACAAGAGAGATGAGTGCATTGTGCATCCACTGATTTTTCAAGTCTCAAAAAGAGGAAGTTTTAGTGTTACCTATTTTTGTATATCTTTGTAAAAGTTCCAAATTCTTACCCTCAAAAAAAAAAAAGGATAAAACAGAAGTGAAAATTACCTGCACAAAGCGCACTGAGCTGTATGCAAAGTGCTTAAATTATATGCAAAGATGAACGATACACTGAATCCAGGATTCCCAGCACGCTTATGCCAACAGAAAAAAAAAGCCAATTAAAACATAGTGGGTCAGTAAGCTTTTCAGTAAGTACTGCTTAGCACAGAGATCAGGTCCTGTATTCAGGACTTTCTGTCAAAGTTTATCTAAACTTTGGCAGTGATGTGTCGCAAAAGCTACACAGGATGAGGGGTGACTCCGGTTTGCACAGGTATCTCCCACCCTCTTTTGCGACCTCCATGGCCCAAAGAGAAAGGAGTAGAAAGATGTATTTAAGTCAATAACATGCAATTTTCACTGCCATGACAAGACTGCCTCTGCCCTAGATCAGAGGAAGTCCAGCCCAGGAGCGTGTGCGGCAGGCACTGCGGGAGCCAGGGAGGACGACGGGGACTTGGCTGGCATTTCCCTTGGCACAATCATTTTACAATCTGTAGATACACACAGGCACTTTCACATACACCCATGGCCTATAGGCATGGCGCTTTCTTTTGACTGTTACCTGAATTCAGAGACCACAGACACCAGCACAAACCATTATTTAAAAAAAAAAAAAAACACAGCCACACAAATATTTAAAGAACGCCATTTCTTGGACTATTTCTGTTGATCCTTTAACCATCTGGAAAAGACTGACTTGATTCAGAACAAAGTCTAACACTGGTATGTAAGTAAATGCTAGAGTTAGTAATTCAACAACAGCATCCAGACGCTTTTAAAACACTATACAAAACCAGCAGAAATTAATTTAAAATGTTTTAACCAAAAAAAACCCCATGTTTTTATTGGTCCAAAATTACAAATTTCTATTAAAAGGCCTATATGGGTCTTCTATCCCAGTATAAGAAAAGCTACTTGTTTGGTTCAAAGGCAAAATGTGTTTATTTTTTTATTCCTTATGCCTCTGATTACAACTCTGGGAATACAACATGAATGCTGCTAGCTCTTGCACCTGAATCTGTAGCACTTTGCACAGCCAGTTTCTGTTCTCATTTGTATGTAAGGGCAAAGCTGGAAATCTGACCCACAGAATCTTATTTTTCTGGTAACTCAAATTCTTCAAGCAATTTGGACAAAAACTCTGCCGGGCACTAAAGAAACTTCATTTCCTATGGGGCTGTGCAGAGACACCAGATTCTCTTGTGCCTATCAAGATGTGAGTTTCTGTTGGAGTGTTCTTGGAGGTCAGAGCCTTTACAATCAGCTTCCTCAGAGTGGTGAATTTTATGGCAAGTAACATGGGTTGCGCTCTTACTGCATTCTGTGGCATCCCCATCTGTGCAGGAGTACAGCATCCTTTAGATTGTAACTTCTGTCAAATTCAGCTGAAGTTGGCTGAGGGCTTCTACAGCTAATTGTTGGTGAAAAGAAAGCAGGATGGACAGACAGATAGGTGTGACCCTCTATGCTTCAGTTCCTTTTGAAGAAATACAGACAACTGAATTCTTGAAATTGTAGCCACTTAAAACCCATATCAAAGTCCTTACTCATTTGCACGCCTTGAGAAATACAGCATATTCAATGTATAATGACCCTACATCATTAAGAGTTTTCTGTCTTCAAGGCCCCAGCTACTCACAACAGGATGGCTTTTGGAAAAAAACTCATAACTTAAGAAAATCCATCAAAAAAGATGGAAGTTGCTAAAACCAACAAATACAGAAATCTGCACACCTTTTTTAAGAACCTACTGGTTCAGAGAAAAATTGATAACTCTTCTGCGCATTATTTTCTGAATAACTCATATAGAATAAAGGCAACTAAAAAAAATGAGAGGACATAGACTAGCCAGAACCCACACATTTAAACACAGTTTAAGTGTTTTAGGAAACAATCATATGATGTTACACTGTACTGATTTTCAGAGCTTATAGTTAACTGCCTGACATTTAAACTGACAAGCTTGAAGAAAGGCAGAAACAACATATAATATGAGCACTTTAAAAGAAGCTTAATCCAGTGTCATGACATCAAACTGCCAAGATAAACTGATCAATGATAATGAAGAATAATTTTCACCGGTAATTTCTTTTGGGTTATTTATAAAAAGCAGAATGAGAAACTATGAGTGCTTGCAGTTTATCAGAACAGCCCTGTTCAGCTAAAAAGCGGATGATAACGGATGAGCTTGAAGAAATTATTTGGATGGAACATAACTAGCTCTAAAAGGAAACAAAGATAATTATTTGCACAAGTGAACAGTAGCATACTAAGGTCGACAACGATTGCTGAATTCACACTCGCAGTCTTCTCCTGTGGGAGACGCCACACTGAATGCACCAAATCTAATCATGCAGCCAGATTTTTTTTTTGGCGTACAGATTTTAGTGCTATGACATAGTCTAGTAACATGTGATGTGGATGTGTACATTGGGATAAAAAGAAAGCTCTTCAATAGAGATAAACACATGGTGAATGCAAGAAATTGAAGGTTACATACGCTTGGCAGGCAATACTTGGTTCTAATTGATTTTGAACACACTTGAATGATGATTTTGCAATTAAATGGTCTACTTACAATACAATGTAATTGTACATTTTGGAAGATGAAGGCCAGTTAGCTTAATTTCTAATAATGTGTTTGGACTTTCTAAGTCTACAATTAGCCTGTAGATGGGTTAGGTGGTATTTTGTATTTAAAATTTACTTTAAAATTTTCTCTTGTTCATTGTTCTTCCCTCTCCGTCTTTTCTGATGTGTCGCAATTGTGGTTTTAAGAAAACAATTTACTGGCAGGAAATGTAACCTGACTGATCCTGCAAATAAAACAAACAAAGCTTTATTTGGCACCAGAACGTAGGTGTTTACAGTCAAAACTTTGTAACTTAGCATTCACTTTGGACCAAAAAAAGATAGCAAAATAATCCCATTTTAATTCTTACAACACCTTGTATGTTATCATCTTTCCCCACCCCGATGTCAACACTGAATCCCAAACTATGTTCTTTCCCACTTGCTTAGTTTTCTTTTCATGCCACAAAACCAGTAAGACAGAAAAATCTAGTTTTATATAGTACATTAGTTATTATGACATTTGCACCAATAAAACTTGCTGTACAGTAATTCCCTAGCTGATTATCTAGTTACAATTCATGCCTTATGTTTGCCCTTAATATCTCACTAGGGTCTTGATTGAGACAACCAGACTGCTCACCTTGCACAGGTTGTCAGAACTTACAGCTACAAGGTAGAGGAAAAAGAAACTTTACTCATTCCAAGAACATCCTCAATTATTTAAAATAATTCCTATTCTGGATCCTACTAACCAAAGTTGGTTTTGTTTTGTTTTTTTTTTAAAAAAAATCTTCTTGGCTATAGCATAGGCATGAAGTGACACAATTGTGCAACACAATCATAAAAATACCATAAAATTATCAATGGAATCCTTTTTTTTTTCCCCAGAAATCTACCAATTTAATGTCAATTTAATAAAAATAATAGATTCAAGTTAGACTGTCTTTTCATCACCTTTCTTTTTGTTTGCAATATAGTTACTTAGGATTTACCATATATATAAACATGTCCTCCTGCTATGACCGGAGAAAGAGAAAAAGCTATGTTCTACCTTAGAAGTGACTGGGCTGTAGCAGAAGATGAGTTTCATATCACCAATTGAAACGATCTCCCACGAATCATGCAATGTAAATGAAATTACAAGTGATAAGTAATTGCTAAAGGTATTAAACGTTACTTGGAAACCCTTAATTTATCCTGAATAGAATTTATCCTGTTTACAAACTGCAGACACAGGATGACAGAAAGGGTGAATCCAAAGGAATCTGCATGCAAAACAAAGACCAAGCTGCTTGAAGACCTCAGTAGTCACCACAGAAGCCAAGGTCCAAGCACCTTGATCACCCACATAGTTAACAGTTCTACTAGACAGCCCAAGAATTGTGGGTAAACGCTGAAATTACCTTGCACCTGTCTGTCCCTGAAGGATGGTGCTAGGGAGAAAGGGCAACGCGCTACACTATTTCCAACACACAGAACTCTGAATTACTCCTTTGTTTCACGTGGGAGAAGCATAAGAGTGCTCAACTCCATTATGGCACAGGCTGCACAGTATAGCTGAATGGCCCTGTAAAGGAGGAGGACCAGTAAGCGCAGCCTTTCTCCCAGGCTCCTTTTTATTTCCCATGCCTTTTACTGCAACAAAAACCTGCACGCTCTTTTCTGCTTCTGGCTTTCAGGAATCACTGACTGACATCAAACAAGATGATTTTTCACTGCCTAAAACAACAACAAAAAAAATCCAGTGATAGGGTGTTATCCTACTAGTCCATCCACTAGATGACAACTGAGTAAAATAATAGCTGTGTCAATAGCAAATAACATACCAGGTTTCAGCCATTTTTACACACATCTCCTCAAACTCAACTTTTATGTGAACTGAATTACAATAAAACACGCTTCTGTAGTGATACTGTTCCTTTTTTTTTAAATAGAAGCCTATAAAGTGTGAAGTACTTTTAACAAAAAATAAAGTGTTCAAAACTGATCTTATTACATTCTTCTATTTCTATCTTAATAAGCCACACATGCCCACTACCCAAGCCTATGATCATGCTGGGCCAAATACTTTATACATAAAAGATATTCATAATAAACAATTCTGTTAACATGCAGAAATGGCTGTTGGTGCTCAAGTAACCAGAAGCCAGCAAACCATCCATTTGCTTGCTGCACAGGGGCTACCAGCTGCGAACAGAAGGGAAGGAAAAGCTCTTCTGCTCCATAATGCACACCCCAAGAAATCAGCAGCTGCTACTGCATAACGAGTGAAAAGTTATCAGACAAAGACAACGTCAGGGAAAGAAAACATTAGGTAGCTACACAACGATGCTTTTGAGTTCTACCCCTCTCCCCCCCTATCCATCTCTTATATTAATCTCTCTTCTTCTTCCTAAGTTTTAGGATGTACTGCTCATGAGCGTTTCCCCAGACTAAAGGCTGATTGTCAATGACAGTCACCAGGTTTTGAGTGCTCAAACAGAAGTAGTTTTATCTTGCCACCTTAAAAAGCAAGTCTTAGAGGGAAGGGTGTCTCAAACATCCACTTGCTGAAGGGCAGATTCCCACCCATCAGAGCAGTTCAGCTGAATCCATCAGAGCAGTTCAGCTGAAAAGACCAGAGCTACTTGCCTATGAAAACCTGCAGCAGCTCAAAAAGTCCATTGTGATGTGTTTATCAAAGCCCAGTTAAAGAAGGTCCATGTATTAAAGAAAAAAAACAACAAACCAACCCCAAAGAAGATCCCATACATAGATGCAACACAATTACAGGAAGTTTTGAGATTGATAAAGGTAGGCCCAGGAGGAATTTTCAAAAGCTTCACTTTGAAAATAGGAAGTATTCAAGATGAAAATGAAATTAGCCTTGTTCGTGAACAACTCTAATTATTAATACCGTGCAGATCTAGCCAGATGGGAAACAATATTCTGCATAGTGCAGCTGAGAAAAACAACAGCAGGGAAATAAAATCATTCTTCTTTTCAACTGTAATACCATAGCTAGTGCTAAAAGTTATTTTCAGAAAACATTCTGCAGGGTTTTTTTGGAAATGAAACGGAAAGTATAGCTTCCTAAGAAGTCTTGCTCATAACAGCCACTGCAGTAGTCTGAAGCCACAATGATTCCCTTTTCTGTGTTCAAGACAAGCTCTCAAGATTTTTTTCTACAACTACTTACATTATGTTAATCTCAAAGACAACATTCCTAAACACTATTTGAAGAGAGCACGTTCCCTCCAAGCCTCAGAAATATAAATAGCCTATATAGGCCTATATATAGGCCGTTCAGTTCCACTCTCAAAACTACTTTTGACAAAGACACCTCCAGCTAGTGATACCAGCGACTGAGCTTCCCACCTCTCACTGGAAGCAGATGCAAGCTTTTTCTAAGCACTTTCCATCTTTTAACCCTATGAAAAAATTAATAGGTCAATTACCCTAACTTATACAATGCTAACTTCTACAGAAAAATCAGTGAGTAGCGCTCTGTAAATATTGTCTTTTCAATATTTCTAAATATTGTCTTACTTTTTTTTTTGTCTCCGTCATTTTAGATTGATTTAGACAACTAAGAGTAAACAGTAAGATTTAAGAAAAGATTTTATTTTTTTTTATGCATGTGTACATAAATCTATTCACACCCCCCCCCACATATATATGGTAGAAGGGGTGAGGACAGAAATTGAAAAAATAAATCATAGAAATGCGTTCCAGTTTTCACAAGCAAAGTGATAAATAGTAGTGCTGTGTGAACATTTATCTTTTAAAACACCTCTTGTGTTCGTTTATTCACTGGGGATTGCATGGCAGCCTTATTTAACTNCACTTTCCATCTTTTAACCCTATGAAAAAATTAATAGGTCAATTACCATAACTTATACAATGCTAACTTCTACAGAAAAATCAGTGAGTAGCGCTCTGTAAATATTGTCTTTTTAATATTTCTAAATATTGTCTTACTTTTTTTTTTGTCTCCGTCATTTTAGATTGATTTACACAATTAAGAGTAAACAGTAAGATTTAGGAAAAGATTTTTTTTTATGCACGCGTAGATAAATCTATTCACCCCCCCACATATATGGTAGAAGGGGCGAGGACAGAAATTGAAAAAATAAATCATAGAAACGCGTTCCAGTTTTCACAAGCAAAGTGATAAATAGTAGTGCTGTGTGAACATTTATCTTTTAAAACACCTCTTGTGTTCGTTTATTCACTGGGGATTGCATGGCAGCCTTATTTAACTTTTCTGTCCCTAACACTATTTCCAAGCCAGGATGCTCACTGATTTACAAGGTTATCAGAAAGATCAACAGAAAAAAAATTGCCACAACCTCCACTTGCAAGGCAAATCAGGAGGAATGACAACCCCAAACCTTCCCCAGCAGTGCCTAAGCAACTTTATAACCTTGCTTTGTAACCTTTATAACCACCAGAGTGGGATTCGCCCGAATGGGCAGCACCGAGCACGTTACAGCCACATTACGAACTTTGTGGTGTACAGAACAATACACACGTTAAGCTTCAGTGCTGGTAAGTGTTACCTACTGTTTCTTTTAAGATTTTATTTCGCAAAGAAAACAAGTTGTATTTATATACACCTGAGAAATATGGGTGTATATACGCAATGCTGCTGAGATGACACTTTGGTGTGATTAGCATCATTATTTGTTTCTACCTTAGTGGAGCTGGACTGTAGAGAGTACCAGTATCCTGAGCTCTGCCGTTTCTCCTCATTTTATGTAGTTTTCCTCACTCTCAGTTAAAAAGAGAACAAAAAGTGGATAAGGGAGTCTTCTCCCCCCTTCCCCTTCTTTTTTGAAATAATTTAGCTCCCACCAAAAACAGCCCCCTGCCTTCAGGCCCTGCCTATGCAAATACGCCCCTTCTCTGGCATGCCCCGTATCTCCCCATAAATCCGTGTAAGATCTTCCCTCCCCTCAAAACCTTAGACCTCAAACAAAAACCTTTCTGCCACGTCCAACATGCCTCATGCCCGCAGGTCTGTGGCTCCCAGTACAACTGCCCTGCACCCCACCACCCTGCGTCACCTCCCCTGGTCTGCAAACTGCGAGGCATCGCAAGCAGCTCACCCGGCTTCCTCAGGTCCAAGTCTCTCCCTGGCACCCATGGAGTGGGAAGGTGGTTTGGACACTTCCATGGGCTTTGCTGGCTGCAGCAACGGCCCTACCCCGCACAGGCTGCTCCAGCGAGCCCAGCCTGGCCTGCCAGCCATACAAGTGCTCCTGGCCCAGAGCAGCTCCAGGCCACACAGAGAAACCATATACAGGTTCTCCTTACAAAATCACACATTAGGTCCTACTTCAGACTTGGGTTTGGTACTGTGAATAGGTAGTTTGCTTGTTGCTTTCAAAAGCTTGTCCTCTGAAGAGCAAGGTTTTGAAATAAAAAGTAAAGCACAGCTTCCTAAGAAGTCTCAGCATAAATCCGTGTGAGCTCTTGCTCATATATATGAGGGGTTGGAGGTTCACAGGACCGCAGCACAGCCCAGGCTGGAAGGGACCTCAAAGATCATCTGGTTCAGCCTCTTCTGGGAAAGGGAGCCCAGGTGAGATTCTCTAGCACCCTGTCCAATTGCATCTTGAAAACCTCCAGTGATGGGGACTTCACCACATCCCTGGAATTGTTTCAGTGATTATCGTTCTCGCTGTAATAAATTTCTTCCTTTTATCAAGGTGAAACCTCTCCTGGTGCAACTTGTTTCTGTTTACTCTTATTTTTTCCATGTGGCTCCTTGTGAAGGAAAAGCCACCGTCCTCTTCGTTGCTACCATTTAAGTACTAGAATACAGTGATGAAGTCCTCCACGATGTGGAGACAGTGCCTTGTCTCCAAAAGAAAGACCAGAAGAACAGAACCCAGGGTCTTGTGCTGCTGGCGTCTGACCCCAAAATCTGATTCTTCATGGCAGGGCAGAGGAAAGAGGCAAGCAAAGGGCCAGGCTGCAGCGTGGATGGAAGAGGCAAAAATGAGAGGTGGATGCTGTTCCTTTCCTGCAGCTACGAGCACAGACCCACAGCGGGGTTCTGGAGTATTGTGAGCATGAGAGAGCAGCCTAGCCAAGCATATTGAAATAATCGGAGGCAATTCTGTGAATTATAAGAAGTCCAAACCTCTCATATTTTGTCATGGTTGTAATGCAACAGAAAAACACATTGCTCAGGTTTTTTTTAATCATCATTAAAGCATAAAAACTTAAAGTCACATAAGAGCACTTGTTTCCTTACGGTAGCTTACTAGTCTAGTACTTCTGTCAATTTTATTTACAAGGAGAGTTGCAAGGTTATAAAGCATCATTTCCTCCAATATACCTTACAGTAAGAGTTCCTCCTATTTTCCAACAGAAAAATAAAAAAGAGAACCAATGCAAACAAACAAATGTTATGTTATTAAAATATGATTACTTCAAAGCTGATATTTTATAGAACTTTATCTAGGTGCTCTCTGACAAGAATCAGAAATGTGTTGTACTCGATTCACTGGGAAGATGGGTCTCTTTCTTTTTTGAGCCAAGCCAGTCTAGAAATATTTCATGAAAAAAATTATATGCCAGTTCTGTATCAGTATCAATATGTCTATATACAACTTTCAGTACTATTTTAATAGTAAAATATTCAAAAAAAATAGCATAAATCTAGACATGAGATATAAATCCACCATAAGTTTAAGAATTACTCTAGCCTTCCACTTGTTTTCCTCTGATTTTTTTTTAAAATAAACTACGCATCTCTCCTCTGCATCATTGTCTTCTCTATGTTACCACCCCATGTTCTTCCCCATCACACAAACTTCACTGCATTTTTATTATTCAGCTACAAAATTTAAACCCAAACTGATCTTAAATCTCACAGAGCTTTTAGAAACCATCTGGTGAGTTTTATGCCCCGAAATTCCTGGCACCATGATTTCCTTATACAAGAAGTATACAGCAATATTTCACTGTCATACTTTCATAAAAATCAAGTTCTATTTGATTCTAAAATACATGTACGCTTCCATTTTTAAACTTTCAACTTCTGTCTTAATCAAAATGTATATACTTTAAAGAACAGTAAGGTGGTATGCTAAGTTGATTACTTTTCAATACATAATTGTCTTGTAGCTGTAATAGATAAAGCTATCAAGAGAGAACATTAATACCGTCTCTGCAGGATCAGTTGAAATAGTTTGACAAAAGGGAATGTGGCAATCAGAAGAACAAGTGAAATTTAACTTGAAGTGTCTTCTGCAAGCCTTGCCTTATACTTCAGATGTATATAAGCACTGATATTTGACTGTTGAGGGTTCCAGAAATGTGTAAAACTGAAGTTAAAAATTTTTGAAAGCAATGTCAGTACAGCAAACTGCTTTAAAGCAAAGAGTGAATGTTAGTTTTCACAAAGTACTTCTGATTAGTTCTTTAACTTACCACATACACACACCCCTAACATGAAACAGAAGTTATCTGAATAAGTATTTGGCATGTGTGAATATCCTTGCAATGACCTCACCCACGCTATAAAAACATCATTATGTTTTTATCTAAAAGGATTCAAGGACCCAAGTGCGTGATTAAGTCCTTGCACAAAGGTATGTCTGATAGACGTAGATGATGTACTGGGCATCCTTTTTGTTATGACTAAAGTTGGCTTAAATTGTGGTACTACTCAGAATTCTAACTCCATCTGTTTTTATGTTTTCCATGGAAGGTAGAAAGGTGCAGATGACGTTTGGTTGGGGGTTTTGGTGGGTTTGTTGTGGTTTTTTTGTTGTTGTTGTTTTGTTTTTTTAGAGTGCAAGAACTCATCTTCAATTGGATCCTCCCCAGTTTGTGCATTGCCTCCACTGACAGAAGAATTCTCAGCTTATTTCTACTTATACAATGAGAAATTCCAACATGTATTTTTTCTAAAGCGTTCAGAGAACTTTTTAACAGAAAAATCACTGATAACAATTTTAGTATAAATGGAAATCAATACAGAATTCGGAAATACTTGAACAATAACAAACCAGTAAGTTTATAACTAAGAAATACTGGTAAATCAACTCACTTCCTCACCCATGGCTAAAGTTGTTTTGGCTTGACAGCCTCTGAACCCCCTTTAAGGAACATTTCTTTCCTTTTTCACCCCACACATACCTGTCTGCAAAGACATTTAATTCTGTAAAGCTACCATTTCCGAGTCCTCAGACAAATCTTTCTGCTTTAAAGCTTTAAAGAACTTATTTGCCACCTTTTAAACAGCAACATTTTGTCGTGCTACCCAGACAAAAACAACCACGATTTCTGTTCGATACACCACTTTTCAAAGGAAGTCTTTGGGTACCACAGCCACTTCAATGCAACGCTCAGAAACTGAGGGTGACAGGCTTGCTTGAGTACAAAAGCTTTGTAAAGACGTAAGAAAAAAAACAACCAACTTCCCACTGATAAATGGGAGAGGGGAATGGCTCGGGGTCCTTGCGGGCAGGCTGCGGGCTCTTCTTGTCAGCTCTGAGAATTGAGGGAGCAGAACAATTTAGGAAGCTTGTTACCGGTTCAGCGAGCAAAAGGGCTTAACACACACGTAGCAGAGTCCCGAGTTACAAGCCAATTAAAAGCTTCACAGCATCGCCCCACCTCACTGAAAGCGATAGGAAGGAACACGTTCAACGTTCAACTTTGCAGTTCTGCTCCCTCTCTATTGATAAAGACCAGGAAAAACAACAACAACCACCACCCAGGCCACAACAAGAGAGTCCCTACAGTCACTAGTCCTACACCCATCATTTCGACACAAAAGGATGCCCCAGAGCATCTGTAGGCAAAACACACACTCTTTTTACTTGGGGAATATTGTGATCACCTTAACGTAGCTAATCTGGAGTGAGCCTGCACGTAGCCCTTTAAAAAGAAAATTGCCTCTTTGCTAAGGAATGTTTTCATAGCACTAAGTAGCCAATTTCTGAACAAAATCCTTTTGCAGTGAGTAGTACCAGGCTCTCATCTAGTACATGTAATCATAGCAGAGGAAATCATTTGGATGCTACTGCTTCTACACTACAGCAGCTCCAGATTCAGTAACAAAAATAACTGTC
The DNA here is from genome assembly GCA_033628505.1 of Tringa tobata. NCBI lineage: Eukaryota > Metazoa > Chordata > Aves > Charadriiformes > Scolopacidae > Tringa > Tringa tobata. The sequence continues at coordinate 14,051,107 of JAHREE010000480.1, forward strand.
TAACATACTTGGGTCATTTTTTTCCTAGGTGATAAGGCAATCAAAACCATGCACATTTAAGTAGTGATAATCAGCATAGCTATATATTGAGTTAGAACCACAGTAGGGCGAGAAGTAACTGTATTGCTTTCATTTCATGAGGATCCAAGCCGGGGGTGAGGAACTGGGCCAGCTTACAGCAGCTGAGCAAGATGGTATTTTTGATAACTGCCTTCTGGTGCTCAGAATCTAATTTCCGTACAAAAATACCCAATTTTTTGCAAATGGAAAATCTTCATTATTTTCTATATATGCTTCAGTCGACAGGCTTGAGAAAGTGTGGATCACACCTATTTGTTTTTCAAGGTGTGGGATACTGATTTGGGCAACAGAACCTTGCCTCAGACTTCAAAATTATTAAAATCTATTTCAAGGTTGATCAAATTATGCAATTTAAAAAAAACAACAACAACAAAACCACCATGAAGTGTCCTCCCTTCTTCCATTATTCATTAAATCAGAAATAGGCAGCTTGACATAAGGCATTCAAGCTGTTACGAAATTCATTTATTTGTAAATGACAAATGAAGCTCCTTCTCAGTATAACAGCTTTTCCCGGGGAGTCAATTTATTTAAAAGAAATTAAGACATTACCATACCAAGACATAATTATGGGATTTTAAATGTAGTTGCAACTTGAAGTACCACAGCTGTGCTTTCAGACTTCTACGGTAAAAAAGACTTACTAATTGTTACATTGTAAAGCCTACCAGATTTGCTTCTGGGAACGTGTGGGGGGGTGTCTATATATTCTATAGCTATATACCTTGATCCTGCTATGGCATGCACAAGCTAGATTCCCCCTACTGCTGCCAGGAAGGCTCTGTGCACATGCAGAAATCCATTAATGCCCCTGTGAAACATATTTAGAAGAATTTACCTATTCAATATAGCATACCAGCAACATGCATCTACACTGCAAGACTGCTTGGCACCCCAGCAGTAAAGAACAGGAGACATCATAGCCCCTACGAACAAAGTCCACGAATCTAAAACCCCTATCATTCTGTATTTCAATACCAAGGTGATGAGCGTACTGTAGGTGTCTGATGCAGATTACTCACCCAGCAAGTCTGTCACACACTCAGGCATGGTATTTGAAAATACTAAGGTTTTTTCTAATTACTTTTTAAGGCTTATCGAGAAAATTTTCATCCTACTCACTGTACCAAAAATAGCTTGAAGTAGAAATATTTGGCCTTGGGAAAAGAATTACTAAGTTGTGTGTGTGCGTAGGTACACACAATCTGGGAAACTCCAGAGCACGCCTTACCAAAACAGCTCAAACCCAGGAGCAGCAGATCCTACTTGGGGATTTCTGTTGTACGTTTGCACATGGGCACAGCGGATCGCTCGCCTCCTTCGCCCGCCCTGCAAAGGCAACCGTACGCTGGCTTGGCAAGGCGGAGAGGAGCCCTGCAGTGGGAGTGGAAGGAAAGCAAAGGAATGCTTTGAAGGCAGGACACCCTGAGCCTCACGCCCAGCCCCACAGCCCTTCTGCCCCGTGGGCTCTCCCATGCCACGACCGGCAAGTCTAATATTGGGGTTTGGCAGATTACAGCTGAGGCAGGCAGCTATGTCTGACACGTGGGAGGGAGGCGACAGTAGAGCTCTTTAAAATTAAGAGGTGGGTGTTGACCTGACTAAATTAGGGCATTTCACACCTAAGCCATACAACCTGACAGGCCTGATTTAGTATTTTGTTTAATGCTTGAATTTACTGTAAATACAACACTATGCCAGAGCATGACGACTAGCTTCTTTCAAACTAATACAATCTGTGGTATTTCAACCTTACCGATCTAAACGTATACCTTCGCTTATGAACATCATTGGGTAAATCAAAATGAAGAGCTCAGCTGGCTCTACAAGCCAAGGAGAAAGGTCTTATTCAGGGCAACTGAGATCCATTTTATCATATGTGTTTATCTTATTTGTAAAGATAAGGCTAGTGATGTTTGAGAACACTGAGGAACACGATAATAAAGCATACAGCAGCATGCTCTGTCATCTGCACACAAAAAAACAGACCAAGCTAAATATTTTGGCATATGGAACCTAGAAAAGAAAGAGCATCACTTTGATAGTCTCCAGAGGCAAAAAAAGCTTTTAAAAAGAAAAACAGAAGCAAATAATGTATGTGGGAAGACAAAGTTAAGGCATTATGAAGGTTTAACTACATGCTCTTCAAATTCTAGTTTTTATTCTCTGCAATCGCTCAAGCCCTAGTTCAGAACATTTTACAAAGCCAGTCAATCTTTTCAAGTAATACAGTGAAAATTCCCTTAATGTGCATAACCCAGAGCCCTAGAGGGGTTCAGAGCGCTGTGCCCCTTCTTAAGGGTCAGTTCAGTTCTTTGATGTTGCTGTACTTTTAAGTGTGTTGTTAATAGCAATTCTTTGGTAGATCAAAAAAGAAAAGCTCAAGAAATAGGCTACAGCGTCATGAAATAAAGCCAGATTTATAACGGGCAGAGTAGACTGTACAGTTTTAGACTAAGGTTAGCCAAAACGGGCATAAAAGCCAAGCCCAAGAAAGCAGGGCTAGGCAAAAGGCTTTCTCAGGGCTGTGTAGCGAGACAAATGGGACATACCACCAGGTGGGTGCAAAGTGCTATTTTCCAGGATGTGGCAAAGCAGGGAAGGCATCCCCCCCTTCACCTTATCCTGCCTGAACAGGCATTCATGAAACAAGCAAGAAATGCAATCAGGGATGTCAGCATTTTAGATGATGTTTTCCAACCTCTTCTAACTGACAGAAGAATTAGATGCTAACTTCCATACATCACAGAGACACTTGATGCAAGAACAAGATGTCCATAGACATGCAAGAACGAGATTTCACAAAAACTAATTCAAACAGTTCAAAATTTAAAGAGAGCAAATACATTTGCAGCACAGCATGCTCTTGATTTGAACTTGAACGCAATACATGGAAATGACATGTATGGATCGCTTTCATAGAACAGAATCATAGAATCATTTAGGTTGGAAAATACCAAGGTATTTGCTAGAAAGAGCACTACTGTAGATGTTTTGACTACTAATAAGAACATCACCATCATCTTTAAAATCAAGTAATTTCCTAGCTTCTGGAAAACAGTCGGTCGTTTACATTCTTATCTTTATTAAGCCACTCTAGGATTTTAAAGGACAACTTAAGAAATCCCTTGGAACATAAATCAATAAGAAAGAAATTATTTTTCCTATGGAGGATTACACTGATATCTGATTAAAATGGAAAATACTGAATAACAAAAAAAGAGAAGTCTCTATATAATTAATTTTTCATTCTCAGAAATACTCCTAGTTTTATCACAGATTCAAAATCTCTGCAAGTCTACACTATGATTATATATTTATGAAAAGGAATGATTAATCTGTACTAGGAGAAAAGCACAAGAATACACAGTAGACCTGTAGATTTTACAGAGACAGTAGGCTTCATAAAGTTTTCCTTGTTGCATACATTCTGCAGAAAGTTATGTTATGAATAGATTTGGGATTTCACTGTGCAAATAATGGCTAAAGGCATTTATAAACAGTTAATCTTTTCACATAAGCCAAATCCTGGATTGAGCTGAAGTTTTTAAAATTATTTGAAATTATCATCAATAGTTCTAACACAGCCAATAGAATTGTTTCCTAAATATTACACATAATTTATTTTTAGAGAGAAACTAAACTCTATTACAGATCCTTAAATATTGATTTTAAGAGAGGTTTCGCTCTCTTGTACATATTGCACAGAAGACCTCCACATATAACCAGCCTCTGAATGATCATTAACATCACTGAGGACAAAAGACTGTTCACATCCAGAGGCAACAGCAATAACTCTGTGAAGACAGAGGGATGAAGCACACGCAGGGGGTCCCAGCGGAGCCCACCCTGACAAACAGCTTAGGGACTTTCTGTGGGGAAGGCTGTCACCTCCATGTTTGATACACCATACAGGTCCATCCTCCACAGACTGGCTCTCCTCCAAGATTGCCTGCCCCAATGCTACTTGATAATCCAAAACACCTCATTGGTTATACTTGTTTCCCACAAACCTTACTCCCCACATACATTTGTACCAATGGATGCTGAATTTTATCCGCCATTTACTGCTCACTCGGTACTAATTTTTCTAATAAACTTTAGCGACTCTCTTCACTTGACTATTCTTAACACCTTATCAACAGAAACACCCATCTTGGTATTCACACGTTTTTCCACATCATTTATGAATTCACCAGACAGTAAACAGCTTTCAAGATGATCTGTGATGAAGGTTCCTACAAATACATTTTAGAAAAGCCTAAGCATACTCCTTCTTATGGATCACTCCATTCAGCAATGTTTGTTGACCTCTTGTGAGAAGCCCAACTGGTTTACAAGATACATTTCCTTATAAAAAGCACATAGGCTGTTCTTAGTATATCAGACTTTTTCTACTCAGTTTATGCTTGAAAATTTTGATTTGTCACTCTTCAGTTCTCTAGGTCTTTTAAGCCTTTGTATTGAGGCTAATTTCCTCTGGCATCAAATATAATTTAAGCAAGAGATTAAACTATATTCCATTGTAAGAAAGACTTGGGTAAGAAGCACTCCCCTAAAACTCCATGCAGAATACTGATGCAAATAATTAAGGTTCAGTGATACAGCCTTATGTTTCTTGACTGCTCCTTTCACACATGGACTGTTTTGCAACCTGCCACAAAGTCTGGCAGCGTCTGTGTGATGGGGTAGGAGTGGGGTGTTCACTGTCCTTTTTATGCCTTTAACACTTTGCTCCTCAAAAATATTTATCTTGTAATGTTACTGTTTAACTTTTAACTTTCCAGAGATTATGCTCTCTTCCATGTTCGCATTTGGATATATTTTCCCCTTGTCCTTTTATTTCCAATATCCTCCTTTACTCTGCTGTTTAGCCATGTTTTAAGGATTCAAAGAAAGTACTATTCTGATAATTTTTTTTCTCTCTCCACAAAGGAAAAAAATTATGTTCTATTCTATTGTAGAAAAAACCTGCACAAAGTCTCTAATATTGGGCTAGGATTAATAGTGTGTCAGAAGCATGAAATATAAGGTAGTGGCTACCCCACAGTGATTATAGTTACAAGGCATTAAAAATTACATTAGGCAGCCATGGCAAGAAAACTGGTCAAAGATTAAATAGTATCCACATATGTCATATATTGCAAGAAGAAAAAAAAAAAAGTTTCATATATCCAAGCAGAGTTTTGGAGTGTCAGTCAGACAAACTCTATAGGTCCTAATGAAAGCAGGATGCAGGATAAGGAGTGCAAGGAGATCATCTAAACTACTGTCTGCGCTGCTCTGCTTACACAAAGGCTTCCCGAAGCTGAAATCTCTTTCTTACAAGAGGAAGGAATGGTTATTCCAGGCAGAAGACAGGGTCTGTGTGGCTGGAGAACGCCTACAGGTGGAGAGCATCCTGTGCAGCACTGAAGAGCACTGGTTTTACAGACCTGATATCAATTACAAAAAAATAATAATAACAGGTACCTGAAAGCCTTCACCCATTGCTCCTTCCAGTCTGGGACTCTACCCAGTGTCTCCCTTCAATTTGCTGCTTATTCAAAAAGAGAAATCAATTATCTACTTATTCCAATTACCTCTTCCTCTCCAAAGCAGGGGGTTCTACAGCCTGATAAAAATGTGACCCTCTAGTTATAACTGGAAAATAAGCCTACATTCACCAGTAAATACATAAGAAGCAATGGAAACATGCACCAAATATCTACGTCTAATTAGTAGAATTAATATAGCAGGTTAAGTTTTAGTCTTCCTTAAATAGACCTATATCATCTACTAATGGAGCAACATATTCTTTTCTCCAAACTCTTCTCATGACTACCTGAAATTTAGCAATAAAAATACGCTATGTGGACCAACAACTTGTATAATCAAAACAAAAGCCTGAAGCTTTTTGATTTTTAGAATATTTTTATTTTCAAATCTATGCCCAAATGCTTTGCTGAATGACAGGCTTCGTGGGAATCCTTTTACCTTACACAGACCTTTCTCAACCAGGGGCAGGCAATTCTCACGATAACGTCCATTCGACATTTCCAATTACTATAGTGCCAAAAGCTACCACACCACAAACACTATTGGCTTAAGTAGCCCATGTTGCAACCACAGTGGTCAAAGGTTATAGCAACGTACAGTATATATGAAGCAGTCATGCTGTTTATGATTGAAACAAGGTTCTATTTCAAAGCCAGAAAAGTGACTGTGTGCCGTAAATTTTTTCAGAACATATCAACGTATCTATTAAGAGTGTTCTACAAAATCTGCCTGCCTTCTTAAATGAAGAAGTGATTTAAATGAAGCTATAAGGGGTTTGAATGAAGCGATCAACTCAGTGGTACCAAACCAGCCACCTTCTAGCCGTATGCTGCCCACAGTCACACAGACCAAGAGCATCTTTCCTTGCCTAGATGGGGCACCAAGTCACACACCAGGGAAAGCCATCAGTGCACCGAGGAAGACAGCAGCTCGACGCAAAATGCTGCCACTGGAAAAGTCTTGTTGGCTTCAACTTTGCGAAAGGTGAAAGGTTTCTGAGAAAGCCCACGGCTGAGCGAAGGCTCCGTGAATTACTACCCAGTAGCAACACGCTCCTGCAGACGGGAGAACGTCAGAGCAGACTGGCACTTAACCTTTGCTACAGGCCTGATAAACCCGACTTGTAATCAGCACCTGGCCTCCTGCCCAGGGGCACACCGGTGGCAGGTCCCACCCAGGGCAGAGGAGTGGTGACCAGCCCTCCCGCACCTCTCCAGCATGCCTCAAAGCCTGACCAGCGAGGATTAAAGCGACTGGTGAAGCTGTCAGCACCTCACGAAGAGCGGATGGCAGCTCACAGATTGATTTCTTAGATGCCAAGCAGTCCATTAGGAACAGCTACAGCATCTCCAGTGTTCCAGGGAGGGGGAGACTTATCCTAACTTCAGTTGTCTGAGTACGCAGACACCCACCTCTGAGCTGGTAGCTCTCAGCTTCCCCTCTCTCACCTTCTGGAGAGCGGAGGTACTTCTAGGACCCAACATCTCCTTCTGAGGGAGGAATTTAGAAGTGCCTATTCCACTCTACTTAAAGGGAACCCAAGCCAACCAGCGCAGACAGATGTCAGACGAATTCCTAGAGCACCTAATTGTGCACAGTGATGGAAGCATTAGGGTACACACAGGGATGGGAATGGGAGGATTTTCTACAGGTATTTTCAAAATACCACCCGTCTTCATTTGGCTGCTTACTAACAGCTGAAAAACGGCACTGCAAATGTAATAACAGCAAGGCGGGCGGTTTTTATTTAAACATTTTTTGGGAAAAAATTAGCTCAGAACTCTGCATTTTTATTGATGACAAAGGAAGAACATCGGGCAGTGGAACATAGATCCCTTCAGGGAAGGGGTATTTAATGATGAATTTCCAGCTAAGGATCAAAGCTTTCTAGAAGAACACACCAACATCAGAGTTTCTAACAGATTGCACTATCTAAAGCTCCTATTTTTCAGTTCCAATATACATGACTATATCCTGCATCATCAGCCTTTGGGTTCCTAAATGAAGGCAGACCTCCTTCGCTGTCAGAGGAACAGACCTCCAAGGAAAAGGAGAGAATAGTAAGGCTTTAAGAAGAATGGAAGAAACACGAGCTAAAGCATCTTAGCAAAGGAACTAAAGGCACTTAATTTCATAATTATCTCTCCTTGGACTGCTAAAGAGATGAAACATAGCCTCAAAACCTATTTCATCAAAACTGAAACATTTAAGAAGCAGAATGCCTAAAATAGAAGAAGAGAACCTACTTTTTGATGTAACACTGAAAATCTGCACTTGATGACATCATTGGCTGTGACAAACCTGCATAGACATTCATTAGCAGAGTCTATGTTCAACAAATTAACACAGTAATAGTACCAGCTTTCCAATGTATACTTTCAGGTTCAGCACTTGCTCAAGCTGAATGCTCAGAGCAGCATGAAATAGACGGCACTCGCGCTCTGTTAACCTCAGAGATAAGAAATAAACCCGAGGAGAGCTCAGAGTTTTCGTAGTTTAATGAAAGCACAACAAGAGCAGTGCTTGAAAAAGGTCACTAGGAAAAAACAGCAGTGCAGTAATGCTAACATAAAATGCTTGACCTTTATTTACTCTTAATCCCATTATCCTTTTCCCCCATCAGAACAATAAATCCCACTGAACCAAAGGGATGCATGCTATTTTCTTCCTGTAACTAAGTGTAGAAGAATTCTGTGAAAATTATAAGTAAATATAGGACACTTCCAAAGAATTCTTTTATATATAAATATATATATATGCACACAAAAACTGCAAAAATTGAATCTGTAATCACAGGATGAAAAATAACAGTAAGTATAAAGAAAAAACCTTATTGAATTGCCTTTTTCTTTCTGTTTACATGCAGGATGAAAGATTTTTAAGTCAACACATCCAGTAGATGTTCAGTATACAACCTCATACATTGATTTTTTTCCAGGATCATCTAACAGAAGCAGGAAGCTCCCTTTAAAAATTCTTTCATAACAGCAGAAATCTGATTAAAGATAAAAATCAATATGCAAAACTCTTATGTTTCCACATTTATAAATAAATATGTAAGAGGACCACGAGAAAAATCAATGAGTTGCTCTCCAATATAATGAATGTTTCCTTCTTAGTTATTATATATCATTCTTTATTAAGCATGGGTCTGTTCAATTTTAGCCAAGTGTCTGAAAAAAACCCTTCTGTGAAAAAAATATTAGCAGCAATACCTTTTGATAAGTAACTTATTAGGAATGGCAGAAACAGCTGGAGAAAAACGCAATTTCATCAGAAGAAGAGAATTCCCACAATCCGCACTATTCATCACAGTTGAGTATGCCCAGGTACTTCTAGGATGATTTTCTTTATGTAGACATCTGCACAATGTCTTCACATTCAACTAAACAGTAGGAGGCAATATCTATTAAAAACAAAAGAACTTGCAAAAATTGTAGTTGAGAGTGGATTTTACACCAGGTCTTTTGTCACTCACAGATATTAAAAACAGGGAACAGGATGCCTTCTTATCACCATCTTTTCTGTGGCCTTCATTTTACGCTTCACATAAGAAAATTAAGAGGTATTGCTCAAAAATAGCTTCCTCAAGATTTTCCCCATGCAAAAAATAGCTATTCATAAAAGAAATTCAGTCCTCAAGACCACAGAGGAGACAAACTTCTGAGGCAAGAAAGTATTTGTATTAATGAACAAGCTATACCTGTCTTCCGCAACACATTGTATCAGCCTTTTAAAAGCATTATAAAAATGTTCACATGAACAGCAAAAGCTGTTTGGGCAACAGTTGAGGACAGGAGAGAGGACAGATGCAGAAATGGCAAAGAGGTGACACTAAAATTTAAGAAATTCAGGTTATACTTCCATGCCTCACCCATGGTATCGCAGTATCTTAAAAAACTAACTACACACATATATATTCTTAATCCTGTTGTAAGAAGCATACTAGGTAACACACTATAAAATGTTAACACATCGCCTGCTTGTTTATTCCTCCATAATTTTTCAGAGCTTTAACACTAAAATGATGAGCTTCATTCTTGCTTTTAAGCGAACACCTCCAAAAAACAAAACACCACATCCACCTGCACTTCCAATGTCTTCTCTCCCCACTGCTCCTTTTTTTGTTTGTTTCGGAATTCAAGCTATTTAAAAATCTCCATATCCTTCTAGAGGATGAAGTCATAGTCACTGATCAGCAAATGTATCTTCCTTGCAAAACTAAGTATGACAAGTAGAAAGGGAAACATCAGAGCAAATGCAAGAGTTAGTGACTTCAACTAATAATGGTTTTTTTACAGTAGAGTACTCAAACTAGGAGAAAAGAAAAAAACAACCAATGCATCATGAGAAGGCTTAAGGAAAACAATAGCAATTGCTCATTACTGGCAACATATACATAACTACAGTCATGGCTTGGTAGCATTCGCTACACAAAAGAACATGCTACATGTAAACAAGCATTCCCATTTATGTAGCTCCCCCACAAAACGTCACTGTCAGCTTCCTACTTTTCCTACTTTTTTTGCCCTCGCTGACACTGTTCTTCAGAGAACAGGCAGCCGCACAGAAAAATCACTGAGCAATTTGCCAGAACTTGCCCATGTATACCTGAAGCAGAGATTTTGTTTGTCTTTTTTTCAGAAGATCCTAAAAACTCCTACAGAAAAATGAAGAGTGAATGGATTCCTTCCTTCCTACTAGCAGCAAAGCTGTCAATGTTGTGCATGCTACCTCAAGAGTGGTTTGCATTGACCATTTAAGACTTCCAATAGAGTACCGTTAGCACAGCCATAAAAAGAACACTAATATTTTGCATTAAATATTTGAAATAAGGAGAAGTGTTTTGAAACTGAAAGCTTCAATTGCAACAAGTTGAGGTTAACCCCCCCCAGCTGCTTCCCAGCTGTTTGTTTATACTGTCTTCCCAGCACAAGGCCCATCTGCAACGCCTGTGGGTGCTCAGCATCCCAGCTTGGAAGTGTAGACACCTCACCTCCTCACCTCCCTGAAACCAAGCCCAAGATGTGCCTTTGTTGTCATTAAAATTCCCCCTCTCATCACCTTCCCTAAGCAATCAGGATCCCCAGGGAGGCAACCACCTTCAGCTTTAAGTTCCTTTGAGAGCTTCTCAGAAAAAAAAAAAAAAAAAAAAAAGAAAGTACAGTTTCACACCCATTACTTCCAACTCTTCCTAAAATAAAATGGACTGCTTGCACTATTCCTGCCAACATACACCTCTCTGCAGTCTACACCCTGCCTCCAGACACGTATGAAGATACAGTTTAAAATGGTTTTGCAAACGTCCCCTCTCCACACGTACTTGTCTACTACTCTCACCCTGTCAGTCAAATCAAACTAAGACACACCTTGCGGGTAGCTATATTGTAAAAGACAAGACATGAAAGCAGTAAGGGAGACCTCCACCTACCTTTCTCAAGAGCTTACCGTATCCACTTGGATGAAGTTTCCATCTCCTACACGTGCCTGTGCTGTA
>JAHREE010000480.1:14076522-14107090 GCA_033628505.1 Tringa tobata
GAAAGGCAGCAGTCCATCCTCCTTGCCTGGCTGGCGGATCCCGCCCGAGGTCATTCCCGCAGCCACAGGCCTGCGGATGGCCCTCGGTTAGAGCCAGCCCTTTGGTGACGGGGGAGAAAGGGAAACATCATCTTTTTTTCTTCTTTTTCTTTTTTTTTTGTGTTTTTGATTGTTTGTTTTTCTCCTGAACATTTATATGTTAGCAGTTGAAAAAGCCCCCAGAAGTTGAACACACACCTTTCGGGTTGGTTTGACTCCTGCCTTCCCAATTTTCGCTGCTTCGTGACCATGCGAGGTCACTCCGCTGCCCAGAAGCGTTGCCGGAACCTGTGCTAGATGCCAAAAAACCTTATTGCCACATCTTCAGTGTCAGTTTACCAAAAATGAAGCTGAAGACATGCTTAATCCTCCTACTTTCCATTCTTGGTCCTTCTGTTCTGTTCTTGTTGCCTGGCAGTTATATTCCCATTACAATCTTTAGCTGAAAATACAGATTATAGTCAATATCAGGGAGTGGAGGAGGAAAGTTTGGTTTTGTTTTTGGTTTTTTTGGAAAACATTTGCTTTGGTACTCCTGATGTGTCTCCCAGTAAATCACTTTCTTGTTAGGTGCAAATAATTATTTTGTTGGGGCGCTGGTCAACTATTTGTCTTCCATCTATATGTTCAAGTGGTGTCCTCCTGTTTGGGTTCACACACCTCAATAAAAGTTTAACTAGGTTTAGCTTTTCTTGGTGCATATAGTAACAATTATCCCTAATGTTTCCTTATCAGTGAAAGCCCTTCATTTTCATTGTTTATAACTCTGCCAAATTTTAAAAGTTTCAAAAGATATTTTCATGCCAGCTGTTTCTCAGGCTACAATTCTGTCAAGGGGCTCCATGTAAAATCTTTTTACCTGTCTGAAGATTAAATCGTACTTTTTTGTACATGTTACAGAAGAAAAATTCTACCTGTCTTGCTGTAGCTGTGCCTCCTGATTTCCAGGGGCTCCTTTGGCAACAAACCTAAAAGAAGGAAGACTGTCCTATAATCTTAATTAATCCTTAGCCTATTGGTGCCTGACAAACACACGGGAAGGAACAGCTGGTCTCAGTGCAAGTTACATGGGCTTAGTGCCCAGGGAAAGGAAATGGAAAGGATGAGTTTCCAGGACTGGGAATTAGGAAAGCAGGGAATGGATGTAGGGCATATGAAGGGACAGGAAAAGATGGAAGAGCCAGAGGCTGAAGAAGGAGATGTGAGGGTATCTGCAGGGAGGGTATTCGGGCAGGAGCTGGAGGTTGTGTGGAGAGGGATGGATAGGACCACAGGACAATCTGCCCCAGGGAACATGAACCTACTAGTGCTGGCTCTCCAGTGGCCGTGAAGCCTGTAAGCAGAGCATGTCACACAGAGAAATGAGTAGTCTCCTACAACGGTAATCTCCTCTGATAGCTGGCTCACAGCATCACATGTATTCAGACTGGGAATCGTGCAGTGAAAAAAAGATTTTAAAGAAAACTTAAGGGAACTATACGGAAAACATTAAAGCTCCAAAGCCAAAAACCTCCCCCGTGGTATTGTATGTAGTATATGATATGAGTCAGTTTTTAAATTACCTTTGCAGAGTGTTTTTTCTGCAAGACTCATTCAATGCAAAGGATGTGTTTAATTAATGTATAGTTCTTCAACGTTTCTCTTCATTTTAATCATGTAAAGTGGAATCTTTCATGTCATATTCACTGTACATTCTTCAAACCTTGCCTTGAAGGCAGGTTAATTAATTTCCATGATTGCTTTCCTGTGGTACTCTCATAACTCCTTCAAGCATTAATAAATTTAACTTTATAACAGCCTTCTAAGTTGAAGTAGTACTATTATCATATTTTACACACAGGGAAGAACTAACAGAAGGTCATGTATCTGGAGTTGACCAGAGCTGGTTGTTAATTCTTTTGTGTTGTAGAGGTTGCCAGGTTGCTTTAAAGCAGGGAATACTGGATTTAATACAGTGTGCATCTACCAGCACCTAAGAAACAAGAACATAGCCGTTCTTGCCCAGGTCTGACTTTTGAATACTTCATGGATCTTTAAGCACTAGACGTAGTGGATTACTTACAATCTGTGAATCTTTGGCTTGCACTTACACCCAGGAATCAATAGCTGACAAGTTGAGAACCCAGGAAAGCGAGGCAGACAGAACGGCTGCCCGTGGTATTTCAGTTGGAGCGACTGGCCCAGCATCATGCCAACACTGCGTGTCAAAGATGGGAAATCCAGTTCTCCCTGGCACTACTGGCCAGCTTTAACTTCAAAACCACCCTTCCTTTTCTGAAACTCCTGGAAGTCCAGTGCCCCGTTTACCATCTCTCTTATAACATCTGAATGAAATTGAGTGCTCATAACAAAGTATTTTTACAGACAATGCGAATTCATCCAAAGACAAGTACTCTCTCCTTCTCCAAGAGAAATGGAAGATGACTCAAAGTTAGAGTTGTAACGTGTATATCAGAAACTGAAGAAATGTGGCAAGTATAACTCATCATAGTTATTCCTGATCATTGAATTATTAATTTGCCACCTTTAGCATTCCCCTAAAATAGATTATAAATCATAATTGAATTTAGAGAGTTACTGTGAAACCACGTTTGCAAATGGCAGAAAGGCTCATGGACTAATTGGCCAATAAGAAATCTTCCTCATGAGGAATCAGTCTTACCTGAAAAATTCTTGGGCACTGAGTCAATAAACTGGGAAGCAGTATGATAATTGAGAAAATCTTTTTTTCTAGTTGCTTGGAACTGTTCTATAAAACACATTAGTGGTGTCAGTCTTGAAGCTAGATATCAACAGCAAAATGGTGCTCTGTTTCAAAATCACAATTTTGAAATCAAAAGTCATAGTGGTATTTCTAAAGGACTTTTACCTTTTAGTCATGAATGTGTTTATAAAATAGAGCTGAATTAGCCCTGGTGAAATGGCTTCAATTTCTGTTTGCCTCTCACTGTTTAAGAAGCCATGGGCAGAATATCCACAGAAATTAAATGAGCTTTTTAAGTTTCCTTGATTGCAGAACAGGACCAACATGCAGCTCAGTCTGGCAAAGCTTAAACTACATCTGTCTGCTTTATTTTTATGTACTTGCATAGCTAAGAAATGTCATTCAGTGAATAATATCAGCCTAATGTTGAAATCATTTTTAGGATGAATCATAATGGATTGCTTTTGTATTTGTCATTTGGCATGCAGAAAGTGTATTAGTCCTCCTCCACATGAAAACATATATTAAAAAAAAAAAAACCCTACGTTTTAGAATCACTCGTCTACTACTCCAATATCCTATGCCATATATGATTTTTTATACTCCCTGAATGCCTTGAACTAGGGGCATATTCTCACTTGCCTGACACATTGATGATATCTTTTGAAGTTCAGCTGGAGCTTTTTGACCTGGTGTCGCTAGTGGTGTCAATCTTCGCAAAAATAAATGAAAACGGAGAAGGAGAGGAACTCTCTCATCACCTTGTCCTTCGTTATTTACTGACAGCACAGGCATTTTAAGTCATGTACAAACATAGCCCTGCCTACACACCCTGCTTTACTGAGCACAGTAATGGGATAAACAGTAGTGGAATGCAGCACAAACCTATTTCACACCTGATTTGAACTGAATATTTTTTTTCCATCAATGCTTCATTGAAAGGGTGATATATATTATTTCTCCAGTTCTCTCATAAATAAGGCCTTCCTTATTTAGCACCAAATACCTGCTCTTCTCCAAGGTTCAAAACCCAGTGAGCCACGAATCTTAAGAGCTGTGTTATTAATTGTGCTGCAGATTTGTGGCCAGGTATCATTGGAGGATCTGAACAAGTTAGATTTTGATGAGTTTTGGATTGCTTTTGATTCTGGGATTAAACTAAAGGTTCTTTACTGCAGTATTAGGCGAAGAAAAGGCAAAAGCTCTGTTAGCTTTTCATGCTTTAACAGGATGTGACACAGTCTTAGCATTTGCTGGGAGAGGCAGGAGAAGATAAGTCTTGCTTAGGAAGGAAAGAATGTCTGCCCTGCAGCCATAGAAACGGTTCTCCGCTTCTCTTCACCACCTGCTGAAGTGATTGATATTTGCCTGAAGGATTTGCAATTATTTGTAGTATTTTTGTTTAACTGCACCAGCGTACTTTGCCAGGAAGAAGAACATTCCTTCCCCAGCAGTACATCTATTCATATCGGGGAAGATTATGTCATATTCATACATGATAGAAGCATGGACAGGAACATATCTACATGAGATAGATTGATAATGAACTGTTCTCAAGGTTATGGAATAACAAATCCAAAGATATTTCTACTCTGATTGAATGCCTAAAATAACATTAAACTAATTAAGTTTAGTTATCACTGAATGATAATTATACTGCATCAAATGGCAGTCAGTCAGTAGAGAATTACTTTTTTAAATTTTTTGGTCAAACTAGCATCCTGTATATAACAAATTAAGTCACCTTGAAGGGAAGTCATGACTACCATGGGAACACAAAACCTCTGGAACACATACCAGGTAGGTCCATGAAGCCAGGCGGTCTTGAGATTACATAAATTTATGAGTAGTACTGCGTGTGCACAGAGGACTCTGCTTCACACTCGCAGTGAGACCATTTGCACGCTTTGTGCTCACTCCTTCACATATGACTGGTAAGTCCAGTGCCACAGCCTTTCTGAGCGCTATCCATAAGAGAACTCTGAGAGAGACATAATAATTGGAGGAGAGAAATCAGCATGGTTTAGGTCTGCTTTCATAATTACCTCTTAAGGAATCTACAACAGACCCAGATGCGACTTGAGAATATACATAATACTTGCCCAGCACAGGAAAATAGAAGTTGAATTCTGATTGCTTTTATTTAAAGAGCAAGAAAGAGCATTGTAACAGATGAGGATTTTATTCACTATCATAATCAATTTTTGTTCTTCCTTAACTTCCACAGACTACCACTCAAACATAGAGAACGTGGCACTGGTCACAGTGATTCCGGCGTTGCTTCAAAGCAAAATAAATCAGGCTATGCCTGTAGATGCTTACAGTCTAAAGGTCTCCTGGCTATTAAAATGAGATCAATAATTTTGAAGCAAGCAGTGTTTGAAAAATGGTTGAGCTGAGCCTCAAATCAATGGATATAAAATATTATACTGAACATTTTAACACAAAAGGGGAGGGTCAATTGACAAAACTTGTTCCTCGAGAAAGAAATGGATCACAAATTACACAATCTGCCTCAAAACAGAAAAATCAGTTATTGCAGTTTAAAATGTAAACATTCAACAAAGAAACCTTAGGTATATATGCTAAAAAGATAAAATAACAACTATACAGAAGTCTCAGACAGATGTACTTAGATATTTGTCATACATTTCAAAACTTGAGTAAACATCAGATGGTAATCAAACATTAACTTACCTTAATTTCACAGGTTAAAAATCACTCCCACATACAATTAAGGATCATTTTTCTGCCTCCCTGCCAGTCCAGCAATTCACAGAACACGCTGCTTCCTCTAGATTTGAGTTTTACAGGGATTATAGCTATGCAAACATAGTGAATGCAGTTTGTAAATGTTTACAAATCTCTGCACCCAACATAAGAGAGACTCAAACATAAAATAAAAAGATCTGGTAATTAGGTGAATGAAAACAGGCATGACATTCTGCGGAAATAATGTACAGGACAGTACCAAATACATAATGTTGCTTTTGCAGTCATTTGTGCCTTTTCTGAATTCTAGCTCTTTGACAATTTAGTCTCCCTCCCACCCCTTGAAAATCAGGTCTAATTATGTCTAGTATGTATCTTGTAATTTTCTTTTTTTTCCCCTACTGCATATCAGAATGTTCAAAATTTGGTTTTAAATTAAGTTGTGATAATTATGATAGAAGTTATTTATTCTGCCTTCAAGCTCAATTTGAAGAAACAACCTGATGCAACTAACCCAACTAGTTAGAAGAAATTAGGATGGCAAAAAACAGTGTTTCTATTCAATAAGAATTCTGCCATTTAAGAATTTCTTTTCATTCCAAATCAGTTAAAAATAATGGAAATTACTTACTTGTAGTTAAAAACTGTTTGAGGATTCCGCATATTTCTTCCTAGCCACGTGATAAAGTTTTCATAGCACTCTTGCATATCTTGTTACTGCTGTGTAGTGATCTATTAGCACATCAGTGAATAGGTAGGTCTTCCAATCTGAGGACTTAAACTTTTCCATATTTTATAGAGTTACTAAGGGTACTTCTTTTCTTTTCCAAATGACATGACAGCAGTCTACACCCCTGTCTAAATCCAACCCCCAGGCTCTCTTGGATACTGCAGGCTCTCTGATACTTCCATACAGTATTTTTTCTACCTTTCTCTAAATGATTTTAACTCAAACATGATCCATCTTATACATACCTTCCCTTTTCTTTCTCTGAAGTCATCAAACACTACTTCACCATCTTTATTTTTCTCTTCTATCTTTCCAAAATGATGTGTATACTTCCATCCTGATATTCCAGCCACAGCTGCTAATCCTCCATAGGTTTCTGTACTACACATACTGACTCAGTTGTTCTGGATCTGTTTTGTTGTGCCAACGTAATAACTTGTCACCGCAAGAAGCTAGTTTTCAGTTAGTACTTTCCCACTTTGTATTAGCCAGCAAGTGCTCTTATCAGTGTTGGCACTTTCATTCTTCTGACCCTCTGGTATTCCTTTCTCACTAAATTATCATCATGCAGATTAAATGAGCCTTTCTCACTTTGTTCCCTACTTTTAAATTTAAGCTCTTAGCAATCAAATTAACCTTGATCCCAGTCCAGAACTCAAACTATTTGGTGTATGATCCTCTTCCAAGAATGTTTCCCAGTGGCAGAACAACCCTAAACCTTCCTATAGGGTGATCTATTGGTCTTCACTGTCTAGTTGCATCTCTCCTCTAAGTCTTTAAAGACCAGAAGAACTCCATTCCATTTTTACTCATGTTTGTATTAACCACTTCTAACTCGGTAGTAATTTCAGACATCTTTTCCATGTCTTCTTACTAGCAGACAATTGCTTCTGCAGTTGGAGCAATTTTTCCATATTTGTTCATGAGTCTTGACCTGCTGGAGCAAAAACGTGCAAAAGTCAGAAAGACCATTTCCTACGTGGTTTAGATTAGCCAAACTAAATAAAATTATTCTAATATATGAAGTAAAGCACTACCATGTGACAGACAAAAAAAACCCAAACAACCAGTGTTAGGAACTTAGTGTCAAAATCAAGAAGGCCAAAGCCCATCTGGAGCTGAGACTGCCGACGGACACTGGTTGGAACAATGAGATGTGAGAATGCTAATTGGAAAAACAAGTTCAAAGAAAATAAGCTTTTGCTGATGAGGCCCCTAGTGACAACAGGTATCAATGAAAAAGCTGATGAACTCGGTGCCTTTTTTCTGCCTCTCATCACAGCCAAAGCCAACTCCCAGACCCCTGTCTGTATGCGCACAATTGGAGAAGGAATTGGGCAACCAGCAATGGAGGAGCAACAGGTTGGAGAAACTGGATGTGTTCAGGTCCATTGGGCTGGGTGGGAATTGCTCCAAGCTACTGTAAGACCTGGTGGACCTGCGTGTGAGGCCACGATCAATCTTCATCTTTAAAAAAAGCAAGAAGGAAGACTTGGGAAACGATATGCCAGTCAGCTTCACCTTAGTCAATGGAAAGATCATGGAGCACATAATCAACTGTAGTCAGCTCAGGAAGGCAAACCATGTTTGATCTGCCTGATTGCCTGCTATCATAAAATGACTGGTTCTGTGGGCAAGGGCAGAGTGATGGGTATTAACATACCTTGATTTGAATCATGGCATTTGACACCACCTTCCCCAGACTTCCCCTCTGAAAACAGCAGGAGTGTGGACTGACTGTTTGGATTAATTGAAAACTGTAAGGGTAGCAGTCAAAAACTCAATATTTGGCTGGTAATCGGCAAAGCACCTTGGGGTCAATACTGGCACTCATATCCAACACCTTCATTAACAACCTGGCTGCAGTCCAGAACTCATTCTCAGCAGATCTGCAGATAACACTGTTAGGGGAAGTGGCTCCTGGTTCAACCCAGAAGGACCCTGAAAAACTTAAGGGTTGGACAGAGACCTCACGATCCTTTTAAGAAGTATGAAGTTCTGCACCTGGGACAGCTGGAATAACCCCATGCACGGGGAAGTGGCTGGCTAGGTCATAGTCTTGTGGATCACAGAGCACACTGGGTTGAATGTGAACCTGCAACATGCTCTTCTGAAGGAAGCTAAATACTGGGTTAACATTAAAATTGTGGCCAGCACATAAAGGGAAATGTGCTGATAATTTCTACTTACTACTGGTGAGGCCATACCTGAAACGGTGTTTAGTTGTGGATACCTCTGGTGAAATTGGGAAGAGTTCAGTGAATGGCTACTGAGAAGAGGCTGAAGGATGTGGACTTATTTAGTCTGGTACAAAGGAACCTAAAAAGTGACGTAACATCAACCTACAACAGTTTGAGGTATTATTAGAAAAGTGACAGAGCTTTCCTGCTACTGCCAACTGGTCTAACAAAGAACAATTGCCACAGTTTACAGCTTAGGAGGTTCAGACTGGGCATCAGAAAATAAAATCAACAAGAGGGTAAGTGGGCATTGGAACAGGTTGTCCAGGGAGGTGGAGGAATCTCTGTCACGGGGGCTTTTCAAGGCTCAGGCAAAGCCAAGAGTGACATAAACTAGTGCTGAGCTAGTCCAACTAAAAGACAACCTTCAGAGGTTTTTTTATGATCTTGCAGCAGGTCTCAGGTCTTCACAACATCTTATTAATAGAGCCCTGTTATTAAAATAATCTATTTATTGACTTGTTTGGTTTCATGAGTAGTGGCAGAAGACTGTCACCTAGCCTGTTTGAAGAGAGAAGATTCAACAGATGGGAAACACCTTGGTGAGTTTCATAACTGAGGCAATACCTCTCATTAACCCACTTTATGCAGTTAGAAACATAGAGCAAGAGACTTCAGCTAAGGAAAGGCATTCAAGTCACACTTCTGCTCCACATCCTTTGTTCCGGTGCCCATTCACCTTTCCAACTTACTTGATTTGTTTCTCTCCCACATTAAAATGTGAATCTAGATTCAGTTGCTCCTTCTGCCATGTCTGAAACATAGACGATCTAAATTAGTAATTAGCCCTTCTCTGGCCTTCTGTTATCAAAGATTTATCCAACTTCTTTGGTCTGTGGGAAATGCTTTGACATAAATAGACATATTCTGCTGTGAACTGTATTGATTCTATAACATCTCAGCCCAGTAGTTTCCCACACTGCCTGATACAGAAAAAAAAATAAAATAAAAGTATCTCTTTCTCAATTTCATTAAATTATTTTCCTCCGTCAGGAAATACCAAAGATCATAGTTTTCCTCCAAGTCTGTGGACCTTATGAGTAAGGAATAAGCTGCACGTGAAAGACAATCACTTCTGAACAAAAAATAAATTTGCCAGGTTTTTCTGTATAGCTTGACATGATGAAGCAAATCAAATTGTAATAGTCCACTTGACACTTAAGTCTCAATACAAAGATAATTTTAAAATCATTATTCTCCCCTCAGTACAACTTAGTTATAGAGCATCCTCTGAAGCAGAGGAAATTGAATTACCTTGACCTATGAACAAAGTCTGCTCCTACCTCTTTAACCCTCTGTGCTGGCCACAGCTAAAACAGCTCTTCTAGCAATGCTGGGTGGTACAGTGGAGAATTTGTTCAAAAGGGGCTGGATCAGTTGGGCCTGCATACTGTGGATCTAAAAAGTGGACTTTTGAGATGCTTGCAAGAGGCAAGTTGCCGCGCATATGAGAGCCCATGTGTTTTCTATAATCTTAGGCAAATGACAATAAGGTAATTTATAGTCAATATGATTTTCAAGTGTCGCCACCAATAGAACTTGCTTTACCATATTCAGGGGAACAGTAAGCCTCTTGTCTCCTGCGTAGAGGTGAGGCCACCCTCAGAGGATAATATATATCCATATATTCTACACATCTGAATTCTTTCTTGTATTGTTGGTTTGACGTTGGGTCCAGTATTCTAGGTTTCAGTGGAGAAATGATAGGACATGATGTATCTAAAGGAGAGGAGAAGAGCAGCCATACTTGGAGAAACTAGAATCAGAAGATACCTGGTGGGATACATATAATGCACTTACAAGTGCAGAAAAATCAGATATTTTGGTTTATAATGTATAAACCTTCAACAAAGAAATCTGAAATATCTATGCTAAAAAGGTAAAATAGCATAACTTCACAGAAGTTTCACAGAGATGTATTTAGGTAGTTCTACATTTCAAAACTTGAGTAAACATCTGATGTTAATCAAACATTAACTTACCTTAATTTCAAAGGTTAAAGATCACTCTCATGTGTAATTAAGGATCAGTTTTCTTCCTCCCTGCAAACCCTGCAATTCATAGAACATGCTGCTTCCTCTGGATTTGAATTATACAAGTTATAACACCATGGAGCTGGCTGATGTCATTGTGAGGTCACTCTCGCTGATCTCCTAAAGATGACAGTGATCAGGAGAGGTTCCTGGGGACTAGGAAAAAGCAAATGTCACTGCTCTCTTCAAAAAAGACAAAAAGGAGGATCCAAGAACCTACAGGGCAGGTGGCCTCACCTCAGGGGAGGTGGTGTTGCAAATGATTTCCAAATATATTAAGGAGAAGAAGGTGTTGGGGAGTAGTCAGAACTGATTTACAAAGCGAAGATCATGCCTCCCCTATGATGAAATTCTATGAGTGACTTGGTGGAGGAAGGGAGGGCAGTGGATGTTATTTATATTGACTTGAGCAAGGCTTTCAACACCGTCTCTCATATAATCGTCATAGACAAACTAATGAAATATGAACTAGATAAATGGACAGTGGGATAGACTGAAAACTAACTGAACTGCCAGGCTCAAAGGGTTGTGATCAGTGATGCAAGATCAAGCTGGAGGCCAGTCACTCATGATCTGCCCCAGGAATTAATACGCCTCAACATCTTTGTTAATGACCTGGATGATGGGACAGAGTACACCCTTAGCAAGTTTGCAGATGACACAAAAGTGGGAGGAGGAGGTGATGTATCGGATGGGTGTGCTGCCATTCAAAGGGACCTCAACAGGCTGAAGAAATGGGTCAACAGAATCCTTATGAAGTTCAAGAAAGGGAAATGCCAAGTCCTGCAACTGGGGAGAAAAAGAGAAGTAGCTGAGGACGTACTAAAACTTTTTATCTCACTTCTTTTTTCTTTTGTGGTTGTCCAAGCAACAGAAGTCTCCTTTTACCTGCCTTTTGCATTTGTCTTATGCAGATCCAGTAGTACAGTAAAAGCTGGTGCTATTTGAACAACCAGTGACTGTTGTTTCCATTTGTGTGCCTGTGATGATTGATAGTTGCCTGTTCAGCCATGGAAGAGGTCTTCAACTTTTGACACTTAGAAGACTGATCTGAAGACTCTTCTGTCTTAAATATTGCAGATAGAGAACTGTGACTTTTGGGGACTGCTCATACCAAGGCAGTGACAAATGAATAGGACCTTTGAGCAGATCATAGGATCATAGAATAGTTTTGGTTGGAAGCACCTTTAAAATGTCATCTAGTCCAAGCTCCCTGCAATGAGCAGGGACGTCTTCAACTAGATCAGACTGCTCAGAAGCCTGACCAACCTGACCTTGAATGTTTCCAGGGATGGGGCATCTACCACCTCTCTGGGCAACCTGTGCCAGTGTTTCACCACCCTCATTGTAAGAAGTGAACTGCATGTTGAAGAAATCTTAGGAGGATAGCCTTAAGCCTTAACTTGAATTTAGCAGAAGTCCCAATCTAACCTCAAGACATAAGTACATATAAAATCTGCTGTCTTGTGGAAGATTCTTTATGTGGTTCAGAGATCTGCAGTGACAGTTCAATCTCACTTACTCTCTCGACTAAGTTCAATGGCTACTAACAAAACTAGCTTCAAAAAAACCCACACAGCTGGAAAAAAATTTCCAAAATAATTCACAGGAAGTCTATAAAACATGAGAACTATTTCCCCCCACTGAAATTTTCAGACCTATATACCTGTGGTTATGACAGTAACCAGCACCATAGTCTGTGATGCACTTTTCACTAGAAATACAGGCACATCTGATCACATTGAAGATAAAAGCTAGTCTAAAAAAAGAAAGATAAAAAGGGAACCTCTAAATTTTTTATGCAATACCTCCCAATTGTGTTTTTTCACTTCATACAGATCCTCCACTGAGACAGAGTCACTCAGTTACCTTCAGCAGGGAAGCGAGTCAGGAGTTCTCAGATTCTTGGGATCAAGTTCAAGTCTTGTGATTCAGATCAAATGCTCCAACGGCTCAGTAGTGGACAAAAAAATCATACTCCAGCTGCAGACAAGAACACCGTTATATTGACACTGCATCCAAAGTACCATGTCCATTTTGGGGTTCCCCAGCATGAGAAAAATGAGCGAGTCCAGCAGATGACTAACAAGACCACTGAACGGACTGGAGCACATGACACTGAGGAGAGGCTGAGACATCTAGGTTTGCTTACCTTGTAGAAAAGAACGATGAGAGGAGGTATTACTCCTGTCTGCAACTACGTAATTGGGGTGGAGGGGAAGAGAAGAGAGAGCCAGACTCTTCTTGATTGCACACTGTGAATGAACAAGAGGCAAGACACAACTCAGAACACAGAGGATTTCAACGAGATACAAGGAAGTTATTTCTTTTTAACCATGAGTGTGGTCAGACCCTGGAAGAGGTTTCCCAGAGGGGCTGTGGAACCTCCATCCTTGGAAATATTCAAAAAGCAATAGGACAAAGCTTTGAGCAACCTGCTTTAACTGGACCTGCTTTGCATGGAAGGTTGGATTAGCAACTCCCAGAGGTCCCTTCTAACCAGTGCAATTCTGTGAGTCTAACAATTGATTAAGGCCATGATTTCCTTAAAGTCTTCAGAGACTGCACTAGCTTACAATAGCCTTCATACCTCCACTGCTCTTCTTGCCTCCCACTGCATTTCTCCTTCAATGCATTTCTCCTTCAGCTTGGCTGGCACTAATGCAAACTGAACAGGGAAAGACCCAGCTTAAAACAAAGGTTAGCAAAAAAACCCATCCCACCTGAAACTTTTTTTTTTTTGTAAGTAACTTAACTGCTTTGGGATGGTTTAGAATGTGCTGCACAAACCATTGCATTGGCACACTATAGCAGAGGTTCAAAATGAGCATTGACCGGGGAAGTAACAAAAGATAATTTCTCCAAAAACATTGTCTTGCCAATGATCAGTGTTAGAATTTTTGCTAGTTCAGAAACTTTCATGTTTTAGTAAATGTTGGTTTCCAGTCCTTTCCTGTGCCAATAATACCAATGCAATATTGTCCTGCCAACACAACTATCCAGAAATAGAGTAACACAAATACCAACTTCATAAAGTGGTCAATGCTCAACTCTATACTAATAAACATAAAACTAACCTTCGGTACCATCAAGGGACTAATTTCACAGTATAACTACAGTGGGACAACTGTAGTTGAAAAGACTCCCATGCTACTGCTAATTCAGTTCAGGCCAAGAGAGAACAAGGTTTCTATAGCTTCTGAGTTCACATTCTTGTGTAATAGTACAACATAATAATATCTGCTGAAGAAATCATATGCATATAGTATTTCAGCAATGTAAGCTAGGGGCATTCATTATTGTTACCATAAAAAATATTAAAAACTATGTAAACAGGCAGGATTCCCTAATCTGATTGTGTGATTGATATGCAAGATGTAATAGTCCTTTTGGTGTCCATTTGATTTCATTTTCTCATCACTTTCTTCAGCGTGCTCACTGTTAACTGTGCAATCAGTGTTAACTCCCCAAATACTGTGAATGTTCTATCGTGGGGAGTGGTCAGTGGTTTACACCTTGTCTTTTCAGGCACGCATGCATTATCTACCCAAAAAGGCTTCGAACAGGGGCTGAAGTACACTTAGCCTTTACTTCACAGCACAAAAAAGGAAGTTCTTCAAAACCTGCTCTCCAAAGGCATACTCTCACTGTGCTGTGCCTAGAGGTGATTATTTGTGCTGCAAACAATTTTAGATCGAGCACTACTTTCCTCTGTCAAACTGCACAAGCAATCTTCAAAAGGGGGAGAATGCGCCCCATCTCCTGCATGCATCTCATACCCAAGTTTTGTTGAGGAATTCAAAGGTAAATACAAAAGGAGAACATACATTTTAAATAGCTTCCAGTTTTTGGGAAATGAATTCCCTTTTTGCTTCAAATGACTGTCACCAGGTGGATGCCTCTAACAATATAGCTCCTATACCTTTACCTCATGCAGCTGAATGAAGGATAGTCTTGCAAACCACTAAAAATAGAGGCTGGAGGATCACACAGCCAAGTACACCATCAAATTTAAATGTTTTTGTGATGGCACACTGAGCAAAAGTTTGAACAGAGCTTGAGACAGTATTTCTGCACATCTCAGTGACAGAAGCAGTTCTTGAGAACACTAAAGGGTTCAGAGAACCCCTGTGCAGCCCTACCACCACAGGTGTTTCTGCTCCATAGCAAATCTCAGCAGGCTGCTAGCAAGCAAGGCAGACACCATTGCACCTCTATGGAGAGTATTAAGATTTGAAATCTTTTCAGATGGGGTGGGGAGTGTCCAATAGGAGCCTGGAGAGAGACTCAACTCGAAACTGAAGGCCTAGCACTTTTCTAGTGTGTGATGAAAATAATTGACCTTGAGGTTTTCTCAGTCCTGAAAGAGGAGCATATTTTCCTCTTTGCAACATACTATTCTAAAATGACTCAAATTTTCTGCCAGCATATATAGTGCTCTCAATGATTTACAGCTGAGCTTTCTAACAGAAGAACAGAATCCAAGAGGAAAATGCTTTTTGACCAAAAAGAACAAATTTTGTGCTGCTGTCTTTAAGCCATGTCACTGAAATACATGATTTGGGTTGAGTACCCACTCCAGATTCCTGATACAGCCCCATAGTGGACATTTGTAGAGTCAAAAATCCCTTTCTTGACTTTTTCTGAATTCACTCTTCCTTACTCCCCCTTTCCTTAACTGAAAAGGGAGGGGTTTATCACGACACAGTGAGCTCCAGCTGGCAAATCCTCAAGCTGATAAGTACTGGAAGTGGGAGCTGGTATAAGCGGAGAAATGTCATTGTATATGACCTGTTTTCTACATTTTTCTCTATCTGCTTTTGGCTAGTTCAAAAGTAGGATGAGACAGCCCAGACGGTCCTTTCAATCTGTCAGAGATTGGATATTTTCACGTGTTTATGAAGTGCTCAGTTGATATTGCAAGCGATGAAGTGCACTTACTTAGAGCTCAATTACTTAAGATTAAGAGGGGACTAATGGGGAAGTGCAATAGAGTGCGGTGGAGACAGGAGGTAGAACAAGAAACAGAATTTACTTTGTCTGCCACCTCTGCATTTCTTAATCCAGAGGTTAGAATTTACTGGAAAAAGATATGTAGTGGTGGGGGTGGAAGATCCATGCCCAATACATTTCAAATCTACTTACTGTGCTAGTAATTCCTGTTAGGCACTCCATCTCTTATCACAAGCAATAGACTGTGACTGGAAGAAATAATTTAATCTAACAGAACAGTAAGTAAAGGCTTCAGTACATTAAATGTCAAATAGGATACCTCTTTAACTGAATTATGGTTAGTGAGTTATGTACACTCTTTGAAGTAGTGATTGGGGTTGAGCACCCACTCCAGATTCATGATACAGCCACACAGTGGACATTTGTAGAGTCAAAAATCCCTTTCCTGATGATACAAACCATTTTTTTAAATATTTCTGAAAAATATTAATATATGGGTTGATAAAGTATTTTCTAACTATAAGGTTCACATTAAGTTATTTTGAAAGCTAGAGAATTAGCTATGGCATACAGTTACCAAAGATTCCTTGAATAAGCCAGGAGCTCAGCTAAACACCTTTACTTCTGTATGTCTAAGTTCTAATACACGTATATGCACTCCCCTCAAGGAAAATATAGCTTTGGGAGAGATAATAGTATATGCTTAGTTAGCCATTGCAAGGAACATTGAGTGTCACCTACTGAACTGTGTGCTCAGGTAAAACAGTAGCTGATGCTCCTACCAAGTTCATCCACTTGGTACATTGAAGTAAAATAAAAAGAGTATTTTTTTTTTTTTCAGGAATGACACAGAACGGATAATTATTAAAGCATATTAAAATATTATGAACAACACTGTGGTGCCATGATAATATTTCTCATGACAGTCTCTGGAGAATTCTCAATAACAAGCAGCATGAGAGAACCAGTGTAAAATGTGTGGATGGCAAAAAAAGTGAAGCTAAAGAAATGCACGTGACCACTCGACATTAACTAAGAAATCATGAGTTCAAGGACTTTGTCCCAGAAGAATCAGGTTTTCATAGGAAGACAAAGAGATACTTACTTATCCTTACTGTGCAATATGAATGAAGACTATAAGAACAACAAACTAACATTTTCAACAATCATATGTGCAAATGATGATTAGGTGAGTAAAGAAAAAAGTATGAAAAAACCTATTCAATCAAGAGGAAATACTATTTT
This sequence comes from Tringa tobata, assembly GCA_033628505.1. Taxonomy (NCBI): domain Eukaryota; kingdom Metazoa; phylum Chordata; class Aves; order Charadriiformes; family Scolopacidae; genus Tringa; species Tringa tobata. Next base: position 14,093,179 of record JAHREE010000480.1, read on the forward strand.
GAAAACCAGTAATAAGGAAGTTACCTGTTTTAAGGAGGTCTTATGTATTATAGAAGGAAACTATTAGATGCCATACTCTTCTCCTTTCCCCTTTTTATTATTTTAATTGACTTAGAAGATGTCAACCTAGAGAAGTAATCAAAACCAGTTGTGCTATCTTCTCAATGTAAAGTTGTTGGCTACTTGGCACTCAAGCTGTTTCTTCTAAATGCTTCCCCATGCTCTAAATCAAACACATATCCTCAATGGTTTTTGTTTCTCTAACACCTGCCCATGTAACTATTGCTAGATTAACCTAAGCTGCCTGTAGCAACACACACATATTCAGCTACTGGCTATATTCTTTTCTTTTTCTTAATTAGTGTATGTTATTTTCTGTATTATCCTCTATTAAATACTACAGTTAACCTTTTGTAGTCCTAAACACTAACTTTACAGCAGTTTAGTTTAAAACATTTCATGAAGCATGAGATCACTCTTCCTACCTTTATAGACAAAACGTACACCTAGCAATAAAGCATTAATTCAAATTGGGGAGAGCAGGGACAGAGAAGAAGGCTGTTAAGGTTTACAGCATAATTAAATACAGGGGAGCACTAGCTAATTACAGCTTTTTCTGCTTAGTTTTCAACAATTGTTTCATTAGTTGATGGTAGAATAACAATACACTATTTGTTCCACTTACAGATGGCATACTCACATTTTTAGTGAAACAATCCCTACGCTGTTGCATATTTCCAACACTTTTGTGAAACTGGTGCCCTATTTTGGGAAGAGGTTTCTGCTCACTTGCCAATACTCTGGTTAACAGTAGTGATCCAAACCCACATTACTAGGTTGCAAGTGGCATAAGCTGCTATTAAGGGGATGGTGCTGACAACCACAGTGGGATACAGGGTGCCAATTACTTCCGACCCAGTCACTCAAATGGAATACAGTAAGACTGGACAGACACACCAATGGGTTTTAGGGCATCTTTTAAGATGTTTTCAGCTAACAGGGCTGGAAGAAACACCCAACATCTTTATGAATACTAAAATCAATGACTGCACCCATCCCTTTTCATTTCCAAATTGGTTGGTGTCATTTAGGTGTGAAGAATGAAATGTTCCATTAAAAATTTCATAAACCACAGCTTCATGGAAAATAAGATACTGCAGGTCCTTCTGGTTAGACTAACAGCTGCAGAAGCTTAACCACTACCTCTCCAGAGCTTAAGAAGCTATCCCCCAAATCTAGGGGAAACCTACCCCATATGCACACTAACAACTGATCTGTGGCTTATCCCTTTTCATTTCTATTCAGGCTCCTACACTCCGGTCAATTAGCAGTAGAGAACTGTGATGTTACATCACCAATCTGAAGATCCAGCTCTACATATTCCGTGACACCTTACGCAGTTACTTAGCACTGGCTATTTCTGCCATTTTCAGCAAAACTTAGGATCTAGCTGCATATTTTTATTTGCTCAAAACACAAGGGTCCCTATGTCGGAGCTAGGCTCTCTCTGGTCAGCCACCTGCTGGATCAGTCGATAATTAACATCCCAGACCTATTCCACAGCAATTTGACAAGGCAGGTTGGGGCAGTCGCTGTCCATAGGTTCAGAAGAAGGCAAGGTCTTCCACACCTTTTCAGGGTCTTGGGCTTCTCAGCGAGTCTCCAGGACTACAGCTTTAACCACTGCAGTTTCTGGATACATCTCCAGTTTCAACCACGAGCAGGGGAGATCTTTCTGCTGGATCAGGGAGCAAAAGAGTGAAAAGCTCAGAAATCTCGTTAATGCATCTTTCCCCACCCCGCGCCACTGTCGACTACAATTAGTTTTAGAGCCTTGTAAGTCAGAAGCTGTTTCCTCAAGGACTCTGCAGCACTTGGCTTTCCTCTCCAAGCACAGAGACCGCACACAGGAACTGCAGAGAGTCCTGTCACTGTCTCGAGGACTGTCACAAAGCTGAATCCTCCCTGACAGCAGGTACCACTGATGGTGGAACGTATATAACCCACGCAGGTCTGGGTGTATCCTCCGCTGTATCTGCGGCTCTTTCCTATATTTACACTAGAAATAGAAACAGCAGCATCCATCACATGTTGCTGCCAGCGACAGGCTCGCACCTCAGCCCACCCTTACATGCTTGAATCAGCTTGTTCTGTAGGAAGAAGGCGACCTACTTCAAAAACTTTTAAAAGAATATATCTTAAGTGTTTACATTGCTGGCAATAATTATTGCAGACACCGGGCACCTCAGAGTCCCTGAAACCCAGTGACAGAAACTCCTACCGAGAAGTCGAGGCAATCTGCTTGTTCTAATCTGCCAAGGTCAGTTTGTTTTTTGCGTGTCTGCTCCCTCCAGAGGCCAAACAGGCAAGGACATTTTGCTGATGACCTTCCTCAACAGGGAATAAAATTAATTAATTTAACGATAAAGAAGAGTAAGGCTGATTAAGGAATACAGATGCTAGTGACTGCAGAAGAGACTCCAACACCATGACAGCCTAGAGACACAGACACGGGCTACCCACTTCACCAGGGGGAAGAATGAGTGCCTGCAAAATACCGTAAGAGTATTTCAAAAGAGAATTTACTGGTGGGCAAGTGATGCCATAAGTTAAGGCCCTTTAACTGTTACCAAGTCTCTTTCAGCTTCTGATTAAGCTCTCCTTTCTTGAGCTGACAGCCTGGATATAAATAAAACTGCTATGCAAGTGTCTTCTCTGTCTACAAACACACGGGAGAAAACGCGAAGAAAAACTAACTCATAGGACAGACAACAGTATCTCAACTATAGTTTTTTTTAAAGTGTTTTTTGTCCCACTAAGCATCTAAAAGAAAGTCTGAAAACATAATTGGTGTAATTAAAACATCCAGATTACAAGCGTGGACCAGGAGCAAAAAAGCACTTGAAAGGAGAAACAAGTCTTTAGATGCTTCTAGTGGTACTCTGCTGCTGGTACCTGCCTCCTAGATGGAATGACTACATGAAGGTACTTGCTATTTTCCACTTGCCTCTCTCTTTGGCTGAGATGGTATTTTATAAACACAAAGTTGACCTTTGGCATTAAATTTGATGGGCAAGATATAGCACAAGCGACTTGAATTAATTAATAGGAACTCTGACTCATGCTTGCTGTGATGACAAAAATAATAAAGGAAAGGCATCCTTCCTGCTCACCTCTTCTCCCTCCTTCTCCAGAGGGAAGGGTGTACACAGCCTGAGAAATAAATTCTGAAGATTCATTGGTTTGTATCCAAATGAGAAAGCATTGTCAACAGCTACCTTCACAACAGCCACTTTCACAACAGCCAGCAATGGGCCTCAAGTTTAAAGGGACAAATAAAGCTGCACTCAGACCACTCCAAGATTATTTCAGGCAATACTGCTCTCTTCCCGTACATCTTCCAAAAGGCAGTGCTTATTTTAACTTTCAAGTCCTCACTTCTATAAAATGGTCACACTACCTATAGGATGAAAAGCTAGGCTCCAGTCCTCTAGGGAACCATACGATACAGTTACTCAAGGCCCATGATATCCATGTCCAATAACAGCAAATAATTATGGCTTTGACTGAAGCACGTTCAACCACTGGAAACGTCAAGACCCCAACTCACCTGAAAACAGGACTTACCTTAGAATTGCCTAGGTTGGAAGGGACCTTTCAGATCATTGAATCCAACCATCAACTTAACACTGACAAAAACCATCACTAAACCGTGTCCCTAAGCACCACATCTATGCGTCTTCGAAGTACCTCCAGGGATGGTGATTCCACCACTTCCCTGGGCAGCCTGTTCCAATGTTTGATAACCCTTTCTGTGAAGAAATTTTTCCCGATGACCACCCTAAACTTCCCCTGGCACAACCTGAGGCCTTTCAGGTAGTAGTAGAGAGCGATAAGGCCTCTCCTCAGCCTCCTTTTCTCCAGACCTTATCAGCAGAGGGCCCCAGGAGCAGCAGTCCCACGATTAGTTCACAGCCTCAACATGCCACCGAGTCCTGCCGGTTCACCCTGAAGAACCTGGTCAGGAGTAGAGTCGGGTACCACACCGAGCAGACTGTCACCCTCAGTCATCGGCTCACCTTCTTTCATGGACATCACTCAGATGTCAGGTCACTCACAGCAACCATTGTGCCAGCCTAACCTCTACCAGCTTGTATACCGTACACCAGTTTAAGTGTGTGAAAAGCATTAGGGCTGTCCAACCAAATGCACAGCTGCCCCCATTATAAGGTGAAGAGACAAAGAAGATTTGTAACAATGAACAAAAATAATGTTTCCAAGTTTTAATCACAAAGAAGACCTCAAAGTGAGAAATGTCATAGTAAACCCAAAGTTCACACTTCAGCTGCAGGAAATGAATGCAGGTCTGAATCCCTCCTTTCAATTTTACACTATAGGTAAAAAGCCAGCAGCAGCTCCCAAAGTTAAACAAGAATTATTAAAAATGTATCTAGAAAATACTCTTACAGATGGAGCACCTTTCACAGCTTTAGTCAGCAATCCTGCCATCCTCCACCTGGCAGCTGCTCCTCTACCGCTGTTCACCCCCCCAGAGAAAAGAGAAGCAAGAAGGGACAACATAAAAGCCGCCTCAATTGGTCTGTGAGAGGAGCTTTAACAGCGGACAGAGAAACCAAAACGAAGTGCATTGACGAAAGGCAACCCAGCCTAGCACAGAAGTAGAAACCAGATGGCGTTGAGCTAGAGCATTAATAAGAAATTCACGGTTAAAACAGGAAATTTCCTTAAAAACCCTGCAGAGTTTAGGCTGAGCCAGACGCGAACCTGGGGGCAACATGGATTGGAAGGAACCTCAGGGCAAACCATAACCAATTCCACCAGAACCGTTTCACCTGTGTCCCACAGCTGAAGTCTCTGTTACAGCAGAGAACTCCAGCGCAGTGAAACAAGTTCCTTTCAAGAGCAGTGTATTCTTTTGTCTTTCTCCCTGCCACTGACTGCACACTCGACACTTTTCCCACATGTACAACATTGGGTTTGGCAAGTATAACTTCCACAAAATCCGTATCTTCAGTAAATATTCACTGTAATTTAATCATTAACCTTTCTGCTAGCACAACTGAAAAAGCAGACACCTTCTGCGCTTGGACCTCAAGACCAGTTTTGAGAGCTTTTAACCGTTTTCAGAGCTGTTCCTAGTCAGCTTAACATGCTGAGGAAACGAATGAGCCAGGGAATGATTTATAAACCTTATCCTGAAACAACGCAGCAGTTATGTTGCTTCACAACTGAACCTTATGGGCATACAAAGACAGGAAATTCATAGGCTTTAACATCAGTGGAGTAGGAATGCTCCATTGGTAGTAGCTTTTCCCAATACTTGGCAAGTTTTTGTGGCAAATATTTAAACCCCATGAAACATTTGGCAAAATTACTTAATACTAAGAAAACGTTACCCCTAGAATAAGATACCAGATCCATGTAAGGAAAATAGAAACTATAATTAAAGGAAAAAGTAAAACGAGAAGACGTTTTCCCAAAAGCTCTAGAAGTTCAAATGTAGCACAGAACTTCTCCTTAAAAATCACGTAAAGCAATGAGGCCACTCCGTATTTAAAGCCATTTTGTTTTTATCTATTGGGGTAGTCACTTTACATCATACCAAAAAGACTGTATAACGAATACATGTGTCAAAAATCAGATTTTTATGGCACAAAAGATAGTTTTCCATTAACCTGCTTTCAGAGTTGTTAAATACATAATTGAAGACAAAGAAACTAAGGCTATCACAAAATAATATTTGCATGATGATGTTAGTCTTTATTCAGCTTCTTAACTGACTCCTCCAGTCTGAAGGTGGAGAAGAATCTTTCCATTAGTTTGTTTCAGTGATTTATTCTGGATGAAAAGATTCTTTTCCTACGTTTGACACAAATTTATTTTCTCATTTATATTGTTATTCAAAGTTCACGTAAGCTTTAATGTTGTACCTTACAATGTATGGAATTCGAGATTAAAATAAAACTCTACTCTTAACATAACCTTTTCTAGAGTGTAAAAAATATTCTACACGTTTAACTTATCAAGAATGTTAAGCATTCGCTTTGGGGAAAAACTATTTTACGGATTTTTCAGTACAAACCCAACTGTTGGTGTTCTGTATTAAGGTATCTCTGTTAAGTTGGGTGCCACCCAGTGTTCATCTTCTGCAACTACAGCTTGGCTACTGTACTTAGAAGAGCTATGCGTACAAGACAGTTTTTAACAACTGCAAATTTGAGATGCTGCTTACTTTTTATCCTTACTTCTCCCCTACCCCTCCACTCTGGCAAATTTAAATCTTTGAAATAATGAGTGTTTTTCATTATCAAAATCAGTATAAAAATAGCAGCATGCTACTAGACGTGAAAAGCAGATTCATCATGCATTATGAATTTAAATGCAGATTTCTGCCTTCCTTTTATATTATCAAAATCTTTTTAAAGTTAACATCAAGGCAAGGGGTATAAGGACAGACACTGCATAGTATGATTTGATACTAGTCCGAACTGGGTATTTGTATTTAATCAAAATCCATGATAATTACAGGGTAAACAATTTTTATTTCAAAATACAAGTTTAACTGGAATTGTAGTGATGAAAGCAGAAGAGGGAAAAATGCAGTCTTTTACAGCCCATGTCACTGTATCTCACTTACATCCAGAGGTAAAAGCTCTAATTGGTGAAGAGACAAAATATTTGTGGCGTTTCATTGAACCTTTGTGATAATCCAGCATTATCCATTTCTAAAGAAATATAAATACTTTAAAACAAACATTGAAAATAAATCCTTTTGATGTAACAAACTACACTCTTTACTGAGAATTTTCAGTCTTCTTAAAAGAAAGGGACTTCACCCAAAAAATAATCGAAATATCAATGTAGAACAATCCTTGGAGGAAAAAAGTCGGAATGTAAACCTCTGTTCCAAATTAGATCTGAAAAGCAAAAACATCACATCATGTATTTAATTCACATGCATTTTTCAACAAGTAACTCAGTCTTTAAGCTATTTTTACAGTTCAACTGGAGACTTCCTGAACTCAGTACAGTACTTTTTTTGCCTCAGCTCATATCCCACTTTCTTAACACGTGAACAATTACTCTCCTCTTATGTCCCCACCACCACTGTTACAGTGATATAGTTATGCAGGTGAACAACTCTGCCAATGTAACTATGCATGAATAGTACAGAAATAAATTAGCCCACAATTCTCAAAAACGAAAACAAAACTGATTTTAAGGGTAACTTCCCTAAGCAGTGACTATGCAAATTAACCTGGTGGCAAAATGAATGGTTTTCTAGACATTCTTCTGACATAAACAACAAAGGAAAGGTCCCGCTAAGTCTTTCATGTTAACTATGACCTTGGAAGCCGCACTTCATTGTAGGCAGACTAAGATGATCCTTGGAGAGGTTATTCACATTTTATCTCCTTATGTCTTTTCCTTTCTTAAAGTATGATATTCATATTCTATTGCATAGCTGACAGAAGCTTAAAAACAATCATAGCTGCTCGCTTAAATACATTATCCCACACAAAGATCCATTAGTTTGCAAATTTCATTATTTCAATATTCCTACAGCTACTCATCACTTTGACATCTTACAATAGCTCCATTATTAAAAGCATGCAATACTAGAAAGCGTATCCAGCTTTAGTAAGCTCAACCGCTGACAGGTTCAAAGTGCCATTTTCAAAAGTCTGAAGAAAAGTTCATCAAAACTTTGATATTTTTAATGTATTTGATCTAAGGCATCATATACTGAGAACCTCAAAAACGTCTCAATAATGTCAGCATTCAAAGGGGATTAGTCATATTACCAACTCAGAGAGAGAAGGCTAAAAAGATGAAGAATTAAAACATAATAATATACTTAGAACAGTCTATCCAATTAAGTTAACTCACTGGCTCAGTAAGTTACTACTTATCCTCTCAGCCAGTTGACCCTGCACGCATTCACCTCTCAACTGCAAAATAAAGCCCATCGTCTAAGAAAACATTTCACAGCAGATTCTACTTCTGCAATTTGCTATATAATTTGAATTGTAACAATCTTACTACTGCAATTTAAGAGTGTGCATGGTCAGTTACTATGGTTTAGTGATAAGCAGTAACACAACTGATTGTCACAATCTGTAAATTCAGGATTACGGTTAACTTTATTAAGAGGCAGCTTTTTATGATTTTTATGTAAACAAAAATGGAGACTTAAAATTTTGTTTTGTTTTTTTTTTTTAAAACCCACAAATCCCTCAGTTACATCTGTAGTTATTATTAGATACTGAGGTTGCTAAAACTACAGAGGAATCAGAAAGGTGAAACCCACACGTATTCGTGCAATTCCCCAAAACACCTACGTTAACCTGTGACTGCCCACAGAGGTGATGGAGTTTCCATCTCTGGAGATGTTCAAAACCCGCTTGGACACATTCCTGTGCAACCTGCTCTAGATGGACCTGCTCTGCCAGGGGGGTTGGATTACATGATCTCCAGAGGTCCCTTCCATCCCCAAATCATTCTGTGACTGGTGTCTAGTGTAGTTTGCATCAGCAGTTCATGGCTTACCCAGCCTGGACTGAGCTGGCTGCAGCTGCTCAACATGGCACAGGAGCTGACCCACCACTCTTGGTGCCTGCTCCTGGAAAGGTCTTTCTGGCCTACTCTGCAGGGGACGTAAAGAAATCCTACTAGTCTGCTAAACCTTCCATCATGAGCTTGTTGTAAGGAGCTTACACTTCAAAGAGCTGTCCTGAGAGCTACGTTCAGTTCCTCCAATATGAACATATCCATGTATGCAGTTGTTGACTCGCGTAACTGCAACTTCTCACACACGTATCTATTGATGTACCCACACACAATCATTTGAATGGACGCTGCTACATAACTCTAGCTCTTTGGGGTCAAATGACTTTGATTTTCTTTTAAGCATCGTAAGGGTAATGAGAAGACTGCTCTCCATGTACGTTTTAATAGTATGACACTAAGCATGCTGTTAGCTTAGAGGTCAACTGGAGGATGACTGTAGGACAGAAGAGAGAATAGAAAGCTGGCATGCCTACATCCATACCACTTTCTGAAGCAGTCTCTGAGAAGGTGAGCTATTCTAAACATCGATGTATTATTTTCCTTGCTCTTAAACAATCAATAGTTTATTGTCAAAGATGACAGTTTCAAACATATGATACAAAATTTACTACTTACATCATCAATATCTTCATCGTCATCTCCAATATCATCAAACTGGATTTCATCATCATCTCCAGGACCAAATGTGTCTGTTTCATTGATTTTAGCTAAAAAGGAATTACGAGAAGTTGAGGAGGGCACCCACACCGAGCGAAGACAGACTGAATATTCCTGCCCAATATGAACTTTTAATTTCAAGTGAAAATATTCTTACCATGTTCTGGAAGCTCCCCATATGCTTTCAGACTTCTGGCTTCATCTGCATTGTACTTTAGAATAACATCAGCCTTGTTATCCTAAATAAGAATTTATTAGAATTTATTAGTCATCTATGAAGAAAAAAGCTCCTTACTAACCTCAGGAGAACTAGTAACACCTGTATTATTTACAGAAGAATATCTGAAGTTAAAATACTCATTTGTGGAATATTTTCATTTCTTATGGGCGTTAACTTAACTTTGTCCTATTATAAGTAATTTGAGTAGCTTCATGCCTTTGAAATTAATCTTTCTTCAGAGAACACACATAGTGAGGTATTTGACGGTCAATCAGAAAGTGTCAAAACTTCGTAGTTGTAAGTAGTTTAATATATACAGTAAATGATAGTATCTTAAATGTTTTAGACTGTAACATACGTTTCAGAAGCAGAATCTATCTTGAAACAAGTGATGACAACACAAACATTCATGAAAAAGCATTTGCCCAATGAAAATTTGACAACCTTTTTTCATTAGCCTTTATATTAGGTAAAATCATGCTACTCCACTTTTGGAAATGTAAGTAGAAACTAATCACTGATCAATTGGCCTCTTAACGTAAAAGCCTGAACATCAAGGCTTCAAAATTCTGATTACCAAAAATTCAGATTATCACAATAAGGTGTTTGTTGCTTGGCTCAATCTCCCTTATATCACAGGATCCAAGCATCAGACAGCTACACCTGGAAAAAAAAAGTCAGGTGTGATGCTGGTCAGCACCTTCATTCACAAAATCTCAGGGTGCAATTTAGAACAAGTTGAACCAGGATTTGTCATCTACTCATGACGATCTTCCTGTAATACACGGAAACTGAAAGTCATGATTTAGCATAACTGAATACAAATTCCAACAAAGTTAGATGGGAATTTCCTCATGATATCTGCTACAATTTAACATTAAATAAAACTGTCAGATATTCTTCATTGGCAAATTACACTGAATTTTTACCTGGTAGTCTCTTAAGCCAACCAATATAATATCAGATGTATTTATCCAAACCTGAAAGAGAAAACATATGTTATGTTGCAGGAATTCAGCTGTTATTGTATAACACAAGAGTCAAACAGCACATTTAGGTTGACTGAGAGATGTGAAACACGTCACTAGAGTCACCATTTTCACTTTCTAACCAGTAAACCAGAAATATCCAATTTTGTATCTTAACAGCAAAACCAAGGTCGTAAATACTCATAGATACATTGTTTTACATGTTATGGAGCTATTTATAAGGCAAATCAAACTTCTTTGGAGAGCTTCTAGCCAACAAGGTCATTATTAACTCATAACTTCTGAGAAAACAGAAATAATGCATCAAGCCACCATCCTGTGAGCCAAGCTCCACATGGGCAATAATGAAAGAAAAATCTGATGAGGAGGGTGATGGCTGAGCACAGTGAAGAGCACAGGAAAAGGAATGGAGCTGTTTCTAGTAACTGGCTATGCTAATCAGTCAAACCAAAGGCAGAAGCCTGCAAAACAGGACAAGCTAATTTAAATGCACAAGATAGTTCTATCCCACATCAGCTGATTTTTTGGGAGATGAAATATATTTCAGTTAAGATTTCTTTTCTTTTAGTCACAAGGAATAGCTAAGTGATGCTAAGCGACGCTTTCTGTACGCAAGAAATGAATTCTGCAGCACCTAGCATTTATCTATGCACATTCTCCATGACCTTCAGCAGTTTATCAGCAGGCAGCTAAGTGGGGCTCACACTGATACCAAGATATGTCAAAAAAGGACAGATGGAACATTTCAGAATGAACACAGCAAACATCTGTTTTTATTGAGAACAGACTATCTGAGAGGACCCCCTCTGTATCATACATCAGCAGAGGACAGAAAGCTGTTACATCTGACAAGGGCAAAAGGGGACACCATCCAAAGATGATAAAATTAAGACTGCAAACATGTGCACCTGGCTTCCCTGAGTACAAACTTTTGCAGATCACCTTTGGATGAAAATGTTTCGTGAACCGAAAAGCGGACAATGAAATGATGGGTGTCAGCAGCACCATCAGCATTGAGGTGCCTGTGGGAAGCTATAAAGAAGCTTTCCCAAACCACCCTTATTGAACTATTCTCAAATAAGTCACTTGGTGAGAAGATGTCTATAACCACCCAGTTCCTTCACAGATCAAACTAAGTGGGGTATCAAACGCTGATTCTTATTAGTTTTGGGAAATAGCACACAAAAGAGGTGACTTTGGACAACCCTTTTACATCTTTATTTTCCTATGCCGGTTGTCAGTCTTCAGGTTAACAGAAGTTCTCCTGCTAAGCTAAGCACTGATCTAGTCTCAGATATAATGTGCTGATTTTCCAAATAGTCATCAAGTTCCCCAAATATAATTAGGGACCTTCTTAATATCTCATATACATATAAACTTCTAGAATACAAAAAATTCTTATTTCATATGCAGCCAAAAACTCTCGCCTGAAACATACATACCCAAAGGCAGCCCCTTCAACTATGAGCTTCACTCAAGTGTCAAAAGACTGCCTTTTTTTGTGTGTTGGTGATACAAACAGAAGAACAAACTAGCTTGCGATCAAAAAAGAGGTTTAAGATATTCATAACAGTAGAAATATCAACTTTTATAAGGAGCTACACATGTAAAGTTTTACAAGTACATATTACGCATAATGCCACTGTTTTCTATTGCAATGCTTCAGAATTACCTTTTTCCTTAGTTTCCCTCTAATATGACATAACCTCTTCACACCATCAAAACATAATGCCTCCAGTCTTCCATTGCCTAACATCTTGATCACCTGGGCATATTCTGAAAGAGACAGTAACACATAGCAAAACTTCTAAACAACTGCAGCTTCATGAAACAACCAGTAACTTTTGCTACTGTAACCAAAATTTACTGAAACATTTTATCAAACATGAAGAGCAGAGAGGAGCTCTGATCAGCCACACAGGCTAGTGATGTATCACAGTTTTCGCCATCATTGTTGATGTTAACATGTCATTGTTGATTTTCAAACACTGCTCATTCTTGGTTGTACTCATGTTTTTGTTCCATCTGAAATGCTTACTACAGATAATTTTAAGAGCTATCAAGTCATGCTCAGGGTTTGAAAGTTTATGACAGCCTCATAGCTCCTGTCCTAATGGACAAAAATCTCATGCTACCATTGAGGGAAGAGGAGGAAGCAGCACATCCTGTATACCAACACTCTGAATCCCTTCTGCAGAGGCTCTGTGGAAAAAAAAAATGCTGTTCTTGAAAGGATGCATTCTAGTGGTCTCACGAACTGTCTGCATGGCAAGTACCAGGCTTCTGCCGAAAACCATGAAGCTTCTCTCCAACACCCACCCTCAATCTCTCACCTTGTATTTAATCTGCAGCCCTCACTGAGTTCCAGAAATCACTACTGAAGTACATCACACACAATATTAAAGTTTGCAGTATAACGTATTACCATTTAACTAAAAAAAAAATAAAGCTTACAAGAATTCTAACATTACTATTGTAAAGCTTGTAAGAATTCTAACATTATCTGACTGCCCATTCTAACCCAGGAAAAAAATGTTCTCAGTTAGCTGAAGCTGTATTTCAATATTTTAAAATCCTTCCTTAGTACAAGCTAAATAGTCTAACAAACCACATGAGACTATTAATAACTGAGAATGTTTCATTAAGCAGATTTTGCTTGGCAGTCGAAAAGGATTTTTATAGGTGCATCAAAATCAACTCATTTTTTTATTACAACTGTCACAGAATATCAAAAAAGGGCTTAAAAAATGAGATCAGCAGTCACTTCTTTTACAGCGACTCAAGTCAGTACTTTTCCTGTATTTTTCTAACAAACCAACTGATAAATTGGTCACTGGGCCAGTACTTGCATACACGTGAGCAACCACAAGAATGTGACACACAATACAGGCCAAGGCAAAAGGGAGGTGAGCTCACTGTCACCAAAAGGCAGGGGAGAGGGGAATCCTAGTCATCACCTTAACACCTGTGGCTTACTTTACCTGACAACATCCAAACAAGGATCTTACCTATTGCTCCTGTTTTAATAACTGTTAGACACCTGAACCCAGGAACCGATTCAACCAAACCACCAGAGAACAGCGGAAGAACAATCAGGTGTACTATTCTGCCAGGTCGGTGACTTCGGAGTGCTCATGGAAGCATCCAAGAAATGTTAACAGTTGGTGTAAAACAGAAAGCAGGACACTGCATCCAAAAGACAACCAGCAACTACTGGCAACACCGAAGTACATGAGCTAGCCAGCTGCTTACAGACCCTCACACAGAGCTGCTCAAGGGGCTTCTAGGGAATGTTAACATACATACTGTATTACACGTGGCATCACAATAAGGTCAAGGAGAGGCATGCTTCATTCTTAAGTGGTGAAGCTACTTAAAGATTCCCTTTTCCTAATGTCTTCCTCCTACGCTCAATGTGTCATTTAGAATTCAAATACAACCCCAATAAGAATCT
>JAHREE010000480.1:14111728-14184285 GCA_033628505.1 Tringa tobata
GCGGGCAGCGCCCGGCAGCCGAGCCCCGGGGACAGCCGACACCTCCCGGGGAGAAAACCGGTTGTTAGAAACGCGCCGGTTAAACGGTTACAGGCGGGAGGGTAGGAAGGCAGGCGAGAGGGTATTACCGGGAGCCCGGGTGATGTCAGCCCCCCTGTTCTTCCCTACCAGAGCTTCTCCGGGATTCCGGATTACACACTTTACCCGAAAATACAGTTAAGCCTGCGTTTAGGCGGGCGGGACGCAGCCGTGTGCGGGGACAGGGCGGCGCCGCTCAGAGGCGCCATCCGAGGAAAGGTGAGAATTTCTCCTTCGGGGAGAGCGCTGCCCTCCATTTCTGCTGCGCTTTCCTCTGCCCATCGCGTCCTCTTGTCCTCCTCCTGTCCTCTCACAGCCCTCTTTTGGTACACTTAGCAACATACTCTGATTGCGTTCCTCATATATTCCCCATCACAGATAGTGTAAATTGATGTAGACTATGCAGACTTTACTAAATCTTCCATCTCTTCCAGGTTGCAGGGCTGAAAAGAACTATCACTGCACGCTTCCAAGTCGTGTGAGCTGTTGAAAGATGTGGGCATGTTGCTTATGGAGTACTTATGCATATATTCTCATTTTTCAAATGCTTAAAGGTTCATTAATTATCAAATATGCCTCTATTTTCAGTGTCCAGAGCAATGCAGGCATTGCAAGTATTATTTAGCAGCCTCCCTTTAAGTTGTATAGTTTACAGTCGACTAGAGTCTTTACAGGGTATTAATATACAATATTGTTGCACTTTGGTCTCACTGTGTCATATAGCACCTATGGAATAGAAGTAGCTTTCCTTTGGCTCCCTCTGTACCTTACTAATAGCAATCTGACTAAATATGCTGAAATATAGTGACATTTCAACTTGACAAACACTTACTAAAAACTTTCTGGTTGGAAGCGCACAGTTGATATGCTGCAAGTGTAGTTTTGTGCTAGTGAAGAACAAACAACTTTTGTAACAAGGCAGAACAAATGATAAACCAAATAAAGCATTTTTTTTAAGATGTTTGAAAGTTTATTCATAGTAGAAATTTCAATTTCTTTTGAAGACTACAAAACCTGCCATTAGACAGGAGTACAAGCAATGATATCTTTCCAGAACTGTTCATAGTTACATCTCAAACAGTTCTAATTACACATTAATAGCGTGATTGAAACATTTCCTAGATCAGACTCTGAATAAAACAATCATTTAAAGTATTCAGTACAATTTTATTTTTTTTTACTAGCATTTCAGTTCTATGACAGCAGTGCCAAGCACCTAACAGATGCTATTGTAATGGTCTAAAAAAAGGTACAATACCACTGATTTCCTGGAACAGTACCTTAGACTCACTTACATGCCATGCTGAGAAAACTAGTATAAAGTATGATTGTATAGAATTGTAGAAAAATATTTTATCTGTGATTTTGTCATTTTTTAAAAACGTTTTAAGTAGACTCCCCCTCCCCCCACTAGGTTGCAAAATAATTACATCCCTCATAAGTACACCTTCCCTTTGATTAGGTCAAGAGTATCAAGATAAAGCTAATCATTTACATCATTTTCATAAGTGAAAATTCATCTATTAATCATTGCTGCTTACTAAGGACCAGCATACTTTGCATCCTTTCCTTCCAATAATAGAAAAGCACAGCTTTAGTTGGTACACCACATTTACAAAAGAAAAACACACACACAAAAAAATCCCAGACACATAAATCTATTTTCTTATGCCCTTGTCTCTTTAGAAAAAAAAAGTTTTAAATATTCTCTTGAAAAATTCCTTATAAGTTTCATTCAACATTATGGTAATTATGAATAAAGAACTTTGCCCTTTATGGATATAGATGGCATTTAATGAGTATTGCAATTATGCTCTTCCCTCTCTTCTCTCATGCTCTCAAGCACAGTAAGTGGTAATTTCACACTAAGAAAAAAAACAAAACAAAAAAAACATGGCCCACACATAGAAAATTTACCTGTATCCACAATTCTCCTTTTTTAATCCTCTATGACTGTGTATCCTAGAGCCACTTGCTATGCTTTGCAGACCAAGAAGCAGTCCAGCAATGAATTTACACTGTGTGTCGTATATACTGACATTCTAATAAAGAGGTGCTGGGATTCAAAGAACCATTACCTGGATTTCTTTATAGCTTCTACCAACTGCAGCTACAAAAACATAAAAATAAATGTGAAAGTTGTGACCGTGGATTCAAAAGAGGAAGCAAGGTATAGAGAACTAGCCTGTATATGTCTCTTGTATAGACAGGCCCCTTATACCTTGGTTTAGAAACTTAAAAATAGAGTGGGATCTAGACTTCAACACATTTGGAGTTAGCACTGACCTTTTTTATTAGCAGTTAAAGTGTTCATCCTATGCTGCTATATACATGACATGGTAGCAACACCTGTACAGTCTAGACTAAATTAACAGCTTGCTTGAGAACGTAGATACGTAAAATGTCAGAGTTAACTTTGCTTCACTATTTGGCTAATGACCAGTGAGCTTGAGGGCCACAAAATATGGCTAAAATAAGATTACTGGAAGTACTTTTATATTCTGCTAACATAGATATTGCCAATAGTGAAGCAGCTTAACGCTTCCTCCTTTCGGTCTGTTCTTTGCCAGGTACCTATGTATATACACACTGAGAAAACATGAGAAATTCCTCCCTGAAATGCCATTATTGACACACTAGCAAGTACTGTCATCCCTTTATTTCAAGAGTATCAGTTTTAAATCTTGTCTGTTGACTAGATGCAACAATCTTCAGATTAACACATTTAAAAGCCACTCCAGGAGGTATGGGTTTGTAGATTGTGATGAGCCCAATTTGGGATTGCTCACAGAACTGAAAGTACATTTTCTGAAAGGTAAGGTTTTACTAAATTTCTCTGGAACTGCAGACACTGTCAAAGAAAGATTAAAATGGCCTTTGTCTGCCTCTAGGTAAAGATGTTTCTTGAAGGAAGGGTAGATGCATGTGCACAGTTAGAGGGAACTTCAATGGTAGAGCACAATGCAAGGGAAAAATGCTAACTGCTTGCAAGAGCTATGCATTCAGATTTCTGAAATCTATGGTAATTTCAGAATCCTTGTTCAGAAAACCAATTCCTTAACAATTATGTGATGGATTAAATATTTAACAGATTTTTAAGGGCAACAAAAGTGGGATTCTTTTCAAATCTAACAAAGGAAGCTTCCCCAAGGAACTCAGAAACACTTCTGGCAGAAGGAACGCTCTCAAATTCCTTTAGAGCAAATCTGTGGTGTCATAAAGATGATTCTCCCTTTCAACAGACCTCTGATGATTTCAGGGAAACTAATTACCATAAAAAAATTAATACCACTAAATCCAGAAAATACCTTCTTATGCAAAATACAAAATTGCACCTTTTAGTTTTTAAATTGTATTGTTCATACAGAGCTGTTCAGCCAGATCCCTATTTATTAAAGCTTGAATTCCCAATAGCCGTTTTCATATCTGGAATGAGTTGATGCAGCATACCAATTTTGGTGGAGTGGGACACTCATTGAATTCAAACACATTCCAGTGCACCATCTCATGTGGGCAATTTGACCTTTCAAGACTAACCATCAAGATTGTGCCTTTGATTACTTCAAACACCGAGAGGCCAGGAGTTTTGAAAGTTTATATTCATATTTAAAATGAGTTTTTCACCCTTATTACAAACTTGCCTCCATCTGGGGAAAAGCAAGAGCACTTACTCTGAACAGCACTGTTTTACCTGACTGGGACAACGCTATTTTTGTGGTAAGTTATAACAACCCTTTTCTAACCCAGACAGTTCTGGATGACTCTCCTCACATTTTGCTTTGGCTGTCAATTAAAATTATCAGAAAATGACTGACAGAACATTAGATCCATCAGTTTTGCAACCACAATGAATGCGGCTTAAACCTACTTTTTGCAGGCTTCTGCTTATTAGCGGACAGTATGTTTTGCTTTATCTTCAATGCTGCTTTTTTTCTTGTAATGCCAACATTCACTGAACAAATCCTTTGCAGCTTAAACAAAAGTCACAGAACAGAGATAAAATATTAACAATGGATTATAAGAATAAACAATATAGAAATGTCCTCTATCAGAAAGTATTTAGCAACGATTCCTGAGTCCAGAGATTAGATGGGAGAGAATAAAAGGGAGAGGGGAGGAGGGGGAACGAAAGACAGAGTGAGATATGGAGAAAGTTATCTTTTCTCTGGGTTATATTACTTATTGTATATATAGTATGGTGAGAGATTCACTGTTTAAATTTTGAATACTATAAACAGTATCCTGATTTTCGTAACATGACATGCAGCGTCAAAAACATGAAAATGTAGAAAAGACATAGGCAAGGAGAAATACATATTCATAGTATTACATTCAATAGCTGTTTAACAGTCAGGCTTCTTTTAGAGCTGTCCAACAATACTGATTAATCCAGGTGAACTGTTTAATCAGCCTTAATTGTCAAAATGATTAATAATATCTAAGTAAAACAAGGCATGTATACATTAAAGAAAACAGCACGGAAATGTACTGCTTGTGAACTGTTTACAAAAACATACAAAATGTTGGATGGCACAAAGTATATAGTGCTAATATAAACAGATTGTTTAAGCTAAGTGCTTAACATAAACTGTCCATCTCTACCTGTAACAGAGAATATTTTAGGGGACAAAAAATATTCCTTATAAAAATAATGCTATGTGGTGCAGAGTGCTTTATTCAGTGTATTTTTGACAGAGGTGGCATTCATAATTCTTCTGGTTTATTCAGTCATGAACACGATCGTTTTCTTTGTGTTTCCACTTGTCACTCCATTTGAAGCTCCAGTAAGATCAGTAACTTGCCATCAACAGTTTAAAGCGAGAATAGATGAAAGCAGTAGCAGCAGCAGGAGCAGCAGCATTGTAGGTACCAGCTGGGACAGAGTGTGCTTGCAGGTATCTGTCAGATATGTGCTACCTGTCGCCATGATTTGTGCTATCATCTTATGCCATGGTACCAAACATCTGGTTGAGGTCACTTCACAGGGCTGTTGAGGTAATTTTTTTTATACCTCTCCTCTGAGCAAGAGTAGAACGGCCGACTGGCTCCAAAACTGGTGACTGATTACGATTCAAAGCAGAGTAAGTTGCTGCCATTGCACCCTGTGGGACAGAGGAGAAAAAAAAAAAAACCAAGAGGACACTGTGACTGAGGCGCACACTAGAGACCACACAGACCAAAGTGCCAGAGATTCTGAAGGAGTTTTAACTTCCAGCCTACTTTCATCTACAAAACAGAAACACACCACTGCATTACTCAAATACCAAGAAGTGTTTGGAGTGAGTGTTTTTTAGGGTAATAAATAGTTTTCAGATCAATCTGAAGCATTTTTACCTTGCTTAAAAAAAACAAACCCAATTGCGAAATTAAGTTCTCTCTCCATGCTTTGTGAAATAGTTGGGGAATGAAACCCCATTAGTGGGCTGGCTCTGCTTATCACTTATATAACCATTTAAGTTTTTAACAAAATATTTAAAAATTACCCACATTATTCAGCACATTAATATTTATTTTAAAAAAAATGTTAGAAAGTTACAAGCTGTGGGATCAGAACTAATCCCCCTCTTTCCACTTGTGTTTTTGGATGCTAGACATTTCTAATAGCTGACTCAGAGACAGTGTTAATTATATTCTTCAGATCCCTTTTATGTTGCACAGCAGAGATTCTTGGATGCAGGACTGAAGCCAGGGTGGAATACAGAGAAGCAGAATTCAATTATATTTGATCTTCCCCTGCTTGGTCAAAGTGAAAAAGTTTATCAGGGGCAAATCCAGACTGTGTTTTAGACTGAATGCACAATTACTGTATTAATTAAAAGCTGCCTTTTTGACTTCTTTTTAGCTTATACTATGATCATGTAGCATACTGTTTTCTTTTAGTCACTGACCTCCTCTTTTAGATTAGCTAATTTTACAGTTTCAGAGGAGGTTAAACTATTTTCAGCTCCCCTATAGTCACCTGGTAATATTTTCACTATGATTTCTTCAATGCCGGTTTCTTAAGGAAGTTAAGCCTCCCAGTGTAAGTCAGTCAAATTAATTTCAAACAAAAGAAAATGAAAGTCCTTTTCAAATGTGTTTGATTTATTCTCCATGACTTTATGGCTTAGTGCAACTCCCAGTGATCCCAGTAATAACAACTTTTAAATGGTCTTTAGAGGAAACACATGCCACAGTAACCTTTTTTTTTTAAATAAAATCCTACATTAATTTTGGCGAAACAGCAAGCTCAACACGTATCTACTTACCTTCACTAAATGGGGAGCATCCTGCCTGTTCAGCTGGTATTGAGGCAATTGGTCACAGTGAACTATCCAGGGGTGACCAAGAACTTGGGCTGCAGTCAATCTTTGATGTGGGTCAACATGAAGCATTTTTGAAACAAGGTCCTGTCAATAACATACAAAGAGTCAATGCAAGTAACTGTAAAACTTCAGCTTTAAAACAGATTACAGTTCAAACCTGAATATTTTAGTGGTATAAAAATATGCTCATAGCATCAGTTTGAAACAGCTGAAAAACTGCCCTGCCGTGCTAACACTTTATCGTATAATTATATGACTTAACGGATGTTTGGTAATGTAAGAAGAAACTATCCAACTAAGTTAGGCAAAATACACAAACATAAAAGTATGCACATTGGCCTAGAGTAGAGGCCCCACCATACCAGCATTGTTATTTTTTTCAATATATGAATTGAGCGATTCCTGATTTACCTAATAAAATCATCATATGAGAAAAAAAGGAATTAGTCTTTCCTTCTTTGTATCATCAGTGAAATGATCTCTTTTGTTTGTCATGTCAGTCAACTCTGCTGAGATGAAACACCGAATTCTAGGTAGTCTTTTACATGGAAGTGGCTCTCGACATCTGGAAAGATTTTCAGCTTCACTTTGGGACACACTTTTCTACCACTTTTTCAACTTTTTATCTTTTTCAAATTATGCTAGTGAGAATTGCATACAACACTCAAGATGTTGAAAACAAATTTATACAGCAGCACAGTATTTTATAGATGACTTTATATGTCAATCTGTAAGGGTAAAGCATAAATCACATTTCTACATTAAGCAATTACCTGTAGAGAAACACAGTTGACTACAACTGGATTTAAGATAATTTAAGTTACATTAGCAATACTGGACATTTTCATATAAAAAATTCTTTGTTTTGTAATTCAAATTAAGAATTTGAACATAAAGATAGTATTAAAAAGGAATCTATGATTTTTTCATAGCTGACAGGTTTTTGGTTCATTCTCGACTCCCAAGTACAACTGAGCAGAATGGCACTGAAGGAAGAAAAAGTTGATGCTACTATGTGTAAACATGTTATTCTAACCGGCTGATTTGTCAATCAAATGAATGACATGATTTGTGGGAAAACGGTTGAGTTCTGAGAACAGTACATTAGAAAACAAATCAATTCGCAAGAAAGAATGCAACATATGTAAAAGATTGTTTTGAAAAATATAGCACTTTACTACATAGAAGAGGCATAAAGGATATTGCACACTTAAGTGTAGAATCTATTTGCCGTAAAAAAAGTACTTCTAAAACAATTAAGTTATACAAAGTAAAATTTTTTTAGACAAACAGTAAAAAGAAAGTATAATACTTTTGTTTTTTTTTAAGCTAGATATGACACCCTTAAGTACCAAAAGTTCTTGAAGTACTTAAAAGAATAAACTGCTGAAATCCTAATGAAAGAGTATGAGATAAACTGTTTTGGGTAACTCTGAAGAACTGACCCAAATGAAGCCAGACTCTTCTAAGTGGTTCCCAGTGACAGGATGAGGGGCAACAGGCACAAGCTGGAACATGGGAAGTTCCATTCAAGTATGAGGAAAAACTTTACGGTGAGGGTGCCAGAGCCCTGGAACAGGCTGCCCAGGGAGGGTGTGGAGTCCCCTTCTCTGGAGATCTCAAAGACCAGCCTGGATGCAGTCCTGAGTGATGTGCTCTGGGCAATCCTGCTTTAGCAGGGGAGTTGGACTAGATGATCTCTAGAGGTCCCTTCCAACTCTGACAATTTCGTGATTCGTGAAACAGAAAAATGTGAAAAACTATTTATTTTTCTAGCCTGAATCATTGGAGCATATGGCAATTATGATAATATTTTCATTAGCCTGATTTAGACTATCTGTATGAATTTTTTTTTAATGTCATGCTTCCATTTGAAGTTTTATTACAGCATTTCTTATCATGGATGATTGCGCATATGTGTGAATACTGACATACCTTATACTATGCAAGTGGCTGTTGAAACACAAAAGGATCATGAATAGGAAACAAACTTCCAGGCACATAAAGGATCAGATTGGTATTTTGAAACAACAATAATTATAGGTGGAACTTACCCAATCATATATGATATAACATATACATTATCAGCAACATGTGACATTGCAAACCATTTTTCATCCCCCAAAGGACAAAGTAAATGTACTTGCCTTAGCTGTATCTGAAACTGTATTCCAATAACCACCGCTGAGAGAGAACTTTCCACTACCTATTCGGGCCAAGATCTCCTCTGGGGTATCATCAGGACCATTTGCAAAAGGAGTGTAGCTATTTAACCAAACAAATTCAGTGTTAATAACTTCCATAACCTGGGCCTCAACAGTCATTATAAATCTCATCATAATATTCAGAGCTCAACATAACTATTGGCAGATAGTCAAACAGTTGTAAAAAGAAATTATTCTCAACACATGAAAATTTATGGCTCTGACTACAGATCTGTTCTTACTGGATGTATTCCCTCTAACAGGTCTGAAAATCAGATTTCTTCTACAGCAGTCTAAGTATTGGTGGTTCCTCAATTACAGAAAGTATTCCTTAAGCCATCCTACTTTAGTGAAGTAATAATATTATAAAAGGAAACATGAAGACTTTATGATGAGTCTGACCGAGAATAAATGTTGTTTTCATACTACAGGAAGGAAGGTGAAGCAATTTTTCTTGCTTGACTCTAAGCATTCTTGCTACCAGAATATTCACAACCAAAAAGCAGATATATTTAAAACCAAATATGTTTGTCACTTACTTATTTTAAAGTGCCATAATGTCTCTGATGTCCCTCTCTCTTAACCAAAGTGGCAATCTGAATAATCCATCATAAAAAGATAATCTATTTTGCAGGTGCAACAGCAACAATCTTTTGAACTTGTGGAACTACAGTTGAATTTATTATTCATCATCTTTTATACAATTCGTTTCTGCTGCATATATAAATACATTCCTATAGCATTTATTATATCCTAACTGCATCACTTCAAACTATCCAGAGGCTGAATTTTGCACACAATCATGCTTCAATGCATTGCAATTATATTTGCAACATGTATTTCCCTCAACATATATGCTGCTTAATCAGCTAATTTTCACGTGAAACAATCAATTCTTACTCCTAAGTCACCATACAGCAGGAATTAAACATCTAAAATAGATGAGATGAGAGAAATCACAGATTTTTCACATCACTGGCTGCAAACTTGGATTCTACTAAAGGCGAAGCATATTCTACCCCCACTGAAATCAAAGTTGAGATTAATCAGTGCCTCAATAGAAACAGTTTCAACAGTGGGCCTACATTTATTACTCTCTTTGTTGTTACTGGTTTGGTATTCTACAGCACAGCAAACTAAAATTACCCTTACCCAGTAAGCATGGTATAAAGTAGAACACCAAGGCTCCATATGTCACATGCAGCGTCATAACCTTGCTTCTTTAAAACCTGAGGGAGACAAATATTTTTTATGAAACAAAATCATGTTTATGGTCCTTAGGAATCTGGTTTCCTGATTTTTATTGCTTATTTCTTCTTTTTCTTTTTTTTTTTTTTTTTTTTTGGTCAGAGTTAGGTTGATGGCTGGACTAGATGATCTTTAAGTTCCCTTCCAACCTAGACGATTCTATGATTCTATAAAAAGAAAAAAACCCACTTAGAAATGTTTTGATTATTCCACAGAAATAGTGAGTATTCAAATTTCTCGTGTTTACAAAGTGATTTCACTTGTTACACAAGAAAGAAACAAATATCTAACCAGTAAGAAAATCCCATCAAAATAAATCAAGGTATATAAGCTATCCTGGGTATTTACCTCTGGTGCAACAAAATTTGCTGTGTAACATGGAGTCATCAAAAGACCATTTTCTGCTCGTAGCTGTTTTGCAAAGCCAAAATCACAAATTCGAATTGATTCTGGATTACCAGATTCATCAACATAAAGAATATTGCTAGGCTTCAGGTCTCTATGAACCACCTAAAAAACATAAAACAAACCACTGAATACAATGAGCTAAACATAGGAAAGGCTTTATATTATAATTATAAATTCTGCTTTTTAATTTCAAATCTCCTATCAGCAATCAGTTTCCAGATTTTCAGCTTCTAACATCAGCTGCAGTATTCTGATGGTCAGTGGTGTCTAGAGCACTATAATTCTAACTTGGAAACCAGTAACTATGAAGTCCCCTCCAGACATCCCAATTCCCCCAAATTTATTTGTACGGACAGTTCCAGATGTCTTGTTGTAGTGGGTGAATATATGTATTTTCTATTTTAACACGCATACCTACAAGTCTTTACTCTTTAAATACTCTTTAAAACAGGACCTTTGGCTAGTAATATCTTTTGGAGCTGCGGATGTCTGTAGTTGTTAATTCGCTGCTGTGCTACGTAACCACACACTAGCTACTGCTGGAGTAACTCTCAGTACTCTTCATACTCTTCCATTCTCTTCATTCAGATAGTCTGAACTAATCTCAGTGCAAACATTTAAGGTCTGATTAAGGAGGAATTTTATTTGATTTCTGCCAAAAACCATTAATAAAATCACAAAATATCAAAGAGGTATTCTAATGGACCAGCATGTCAAAAAAAGCCTGTACTGGTTCCCAAGTGGCTGTTTTGTAAGGGTTGGAGCTGCAAAATGCTTGACAAAAACCATAGAGGCTGCCAAAGCTATGGCAGAATGAATCTCATCTTATTTAAACCTATGTTATAAACAAGCCTTAATAAAACCTGGAATGTACAAGGACAGTCTTTGAAATCAGATGACCTGTTATATTTTCTTCACAAGACAAATTAGCCTAAAGTCTCTAGAGACTTTGTTCTCTGTAAAGAAAAGGGTATATGCCGCTGTAAGACAGTAAAGTGGATCTAAATGTCCTTTGTAAATATTTAAAGAGACCTGCTATGAAGGCATTTATCTTCCTGATTATCCTATGTATTTGATTAATATTAAACACAGCTTTGCACGGTTAAATTTGAATGGAAAATTCATGTCCTCTTGGAAAAAGATTGTGATGAAGCATTTCAAGAAGGTAATCACATTAGAATGAGAAGATACCCTAAAACTCCTGTAAGTGATGTGCCGAATCAGAAGCTGATGCACTCTTCCAGAAAGCCAGCAGTATTTCAGAAAAGTAATATAAGACCAGGAAGTAAAAGACTGCAGAGGGTCTGCAAATTGTAAAGCTATTTAACACAGTAATCCATTTAGTAGAGGCTTTTTCAGCATGCAAATACTTTGCAATTCTGAGATTCAACAAAATGAATACTTAAAATGATGGAAATAAGCACCTTGTAAGATGAAATATACAAAATGGTATCAAAGAATTTGAGTTGCAACAGTAGATGTTAAGAGGAACATCCTGGCTTTAGCTGTCAGTGTAGGAGAGAAAAAAAACCCAGCAGTTTTATTCTAGTTGGTGGGGCTTTTTTTTTTTTTAAATAGATCCTAAAAGGGGTAGAAAGGAAGAGGTTGGCAACAGAAGCAGCACAGAGCTAGGGATTTGGCAGACTGTTTCCAGAACCAGTCTGCTTGAATTTTTTTTTTTTTTGGAAGAAGGGGAAGCTAATTCCTAAGCAATCGACATGTTTATGTCAAAGAATAAATACAATACCTTCCTGTTTTAAGCTGTTTTCTCAAAGGTGAATTTTAAAAAGATGTCAGATTGTTTGGATTATATTAATATTTTGCATAGAAATAACATTTTATTTCAGAGCAAAGGAAGAGAGCAAAAGAATATGCAGGATGTTTCAGTTCTTTATTTCTTAGCATCATGTTTTTGATTAGCATTCTCAATTATCTACCAGCATGCAGAAGTATTCTGTTCCAAGGTGACATGATACTACTTGTTTGTTTCTTATGATGTCTATTGTGCCAACCCCTAATTGCTGTATGCTGGCCCTAATACTTTTAGAATGGTTTGGAGGAGAGCTGGAAGTATTGCTTACTCTGAAAGGGAGGATTTCATTCCTTGCTTAGCTTTTGTTTCAGTTCAAAAGTATCCTATGAATGTCCATGAGGAAAATCCTTCTGGGAAGAGTGATGGTGACAGAACTGGAATCTGTCAAACCAAATATTCCCTAATACCATATTCAAATGAGCTCCTCTAGTGACCAAAGGAGCTACAAAAGGAAAATTCACTGAAGACAGGGAGGAAGGAACCAAGTTATGAGATGTGTTATTCTATTATTTATATTTCCATACAGAAGGTATCAAGGTTTATTGATAATTCCCATGGATGCTGCGGGCCAAGGATTCTAGTCCTGTGCGCAGATACTCAAGTGACTGAAGAAAGCGATGAATCCCAGAGTAAGATACACCAGGTAACTTTGATCCTAAGTTTTCTGAAATAATAGTTCCCAGAAATAAGTGTGAGTGCTGAAATATTATCTGTTTCTTAAAATACTTTGAATACTACTCATTCTGAAGCAGCTTTTCTTAGATAATAACCTTAGGTGTTAGCAGCTTGACTTTTTCATTACACCCTTACTTTTTGCTTTTCTCTATCCCCCTTTTCTTATTTACTTAAAAATGCAACACAACTCGTCCTTCTTGCCATGTCGCACTTCTCTATCCTTGAACTACTTCCTCCGTCTTCAAATTAATTTCCTGAAGCATTAGGTTTTTTTTTTCTCCTAACGGTCCACTACAACTTCCTGACCCTATGGTGCAAGAGTTCATAAAGTCATAAACCAAGTTCTTCAAAACCAAGCAGTGGAAGCAATTACAAGTGTGATAGGCGGAAAAATAAATTTTCAGGGTCTATCACAGGATGGGGTTGAAATTACATTAGGTCCCATGGCTAAGCAACAGCACTGGTCCTAGCACTTCTTCCTGGCTTGCTTCCCTTCATATGCTATCTATTAGTCATTAACATGCTTATTCCACAGAACTGCTGACAGACTGCATGCCAGACAAGAGAAACAGTTGTGTCATCTCCTTTATCTAGACATCTACACAGCTGATGAGGAATGTTCTGATTTCAGCACAAACTCCTGTTGCAATTTAATTATTTACCATAAGTTACTTAATTACTGCTCAGAAGAACATATCAAGAACATATCCTTTCTGAAAGGAAAAAATATTAACATCTATAAGCATTTTGTGTGAGCTGAAAACTTACCCCTTGTGTGTGGAGATATTCAACCGTTTTTGTTATTGTGAACAGAACAGCACTAGCTTCTCGTTCCGAGAAAAATTTTTGCCTAAGAATTTTATCCAGCAGTTCTCCTCCTTTCATAAGTTCTGTTACTACGTATACATATTTTCCATCATCATACACCTGCAAAAAATACATAAAGATGTAAACTCCAAAACATTTATTCTCTGCTATCTTCCTGTGAAATGCACAGAGATAGTGCAGGTGCATCCACAAGCTGTTTTCTTCAATTATTTTTCCCGTATTTCTCCTCTCACACACTATCCAAACATTGTTCATCTTCAGAAATGAACACAAAACCTTCTACAAAAAGGTAGTACAGTAATGAAAGAACATAAAAATAGTGGCACGTAAACATTTAAAGACAAGAAAGGATGAATAACATGTAGTTGTTCCCACATAGTTTTACTGAAACAAATCAAACTAGACACGGAAGAAATTAAGAAGTAGTAACAAACAGAAACTAGTCTAAGACAAAACCAGAGCTCATTCTAGAAGCAATTATTACACCAAATTACAAATATGAGCAGAGATTATTTGAAATAAAGAGTCAAACAAGAGAAAAAAATACATGTTAATTTCAAATAGCCTCTGTGAACACCTTCGTTAATGCATACAAGGCTGCTATGATAAAAGCCTACAACTTATACATTATTCCGTGCATAAGGCCCAAACCAAAGTATAAAATTAATAAAATATGTACATTTTAGCCCTCACTTCTAGTTGGAAAATGGCTTAATTTTTGCATGCATTTTAACTTCTAGGGAAACAATAGCTGAGAATTAGTTACATTATCACCAGGGGGCACTACAGACTGAACTATACCAAAACATGCTTTAAGGTATACTTAAACATTTCATTTCAGTTGCACTATCTTGGGGTTTTAACTTAGTTCAGAATTAAGGTTCCCGCTTTAATGAAACCTTTTACAGACTCTGTTCCCTATTACTATTCCCTATTACTATTTCAACCTATTTTTTATGGTGATATTGGAATTGTTCTCTTCACTAATATATGCGAAATAAAAACTAGTCTGCGTTTAAGTAGAAACAATTATCCAAGTTGTAGTAAAATAAATTTAGGAATAAATACCAGCTAAAGTAAAGAATTTTCATCCCAATTTCCTTGTCTTAAGGTACCTGGGAAATACAGGCTACTTAAGTTCTAAGCTTTGAAATTTTTATGCTTTTAACTATACTAAAAGGATTTATTTTCTCACCAAATTAAAAAAAAAGAGGAAGAGTGTTAAAGAAATAATTCTGCAGTCTTCACAAGCTTATGATCTTCAGGAGAGGAAGACATTATGGGTTTCCATGTCCTCATTTAACAGCAATTTTTTGCCCATGAAATATAAGTGACTGATCATCTCACTGTGTATTAAGACTTTAAATATTAGACAGTATTAAAAAGCAGAATTATCTAATTCTAGATACTAAACTGGCATTTTAGATTTTTTTTTTTTTTTTAAATAGGCATGCTCCCTCTAATCCTGGTATAACATGAAGAAATAAGCTTATTTCATTTGACATGACAAAGCACACACACCTCACTACTGCAGGGGGCATTTAAGCTAAATTTGCATTTGGCTCTATTTTATCTGCTAACCCTTGTTGGTCTTGTCTGCCTGCCAAAAAAAAAAAAAAGAACACCAATACCCTAAACATACCATTTCCCTCACCCTGGTTTATCTAATGGTACTATCAATTTAGTTGTTTGCACTGAGTAAATACCGTTGAAGTTTTCTTCCCAATTAGGTGCACAGTATTACGCTGAGATCATAAATGTGACGCTAGTTTCTAAAATGAACTCCTGCACATGCCAAAGATCAGTCAGGATGTTTTCTCTACCAGGCAAACTGAAAGAAACTATATTGATAAACAGATGTAGGCAAATGAACAAAATATACAGTAATGGGGAAAAAAAGGTGGTCTCTTTTTCCAAAGTGAAATAAGTTTTCACATACGTATTAGGGTTTTTTTTGAACTCATAAATAAGCACTTGGACCAGGAGACTGTACGTATATACTGTATTCAGGTTTCTAAAATACTTCTGAAAAGATTCTTCAGCCAATGCTTTAAATAACTCAAATCAGGACAAAAGTTCTGTTACAGAACAGTAGCTAATAGGTAAAAAAGGGTAAAATACATATAATGGCCTGGCACAGGAAGTTTCTAGGTAATGGTTTGTTGGAAGCTGTGTGCTTCCTCCGTTCTTACACGGTTTCCTAGGCATCCACTAATGGCCACTGTCGGAGGCAGGATATTGGATAAGAAGGACATCTGATTTAGCACAATATAGCTCTTTCTTTTGTTTATATACTATGTAACCGAAAAAGATCACTGATAACAATCAGAAGGAAAAACCCCAGAGGACTCTGCATTGCAGAAAGAATTTGGTGTTTTGAACATGCATTGTTTCAATCCAAACACCTTCAAAATTAAAGTACATAAAAAGATTGAACAAGAATGAAAATTTCCATCCTAAGCTAAATGCAAATATTACTGCATTTGTTCTTGAAATACATGAAAGGAAAAGAATTACTTCTTGCAAAATAATAATTTTCAAAAGGCATTCACTTAATGTTGAAATATTTCGGTATTTCAAAACAGAAACATTTAAATTTTGGTGTAGAACTGAATGAAAAATTTAGTCAAATCCACATTGAGTTTTATTTGTATAATAATACACAGTGCTCTTGATGAGTTTGAGGCCTGAAGGCCAAGTACTCCTTATTGTTTCCTCTGAAAGCCGTAATAGCACACCACTATATTGTGGAATATGCAAGCAATCTGACTTATGCATCTATATTAGGACAATGAAAACTTAATGCTGATTTTTTTACAGCAGCAGGTATTATACAAGTTTCTAGTACATATGAAACCTGTACCTCTTTCCTTACACTGGACATCCTTCCATAAACTGGGCCTGAGGAATTGATTCGAAGTAGAAATAAGTGAGAATTACAGCCTACTGTCTTCTCTTCCTCTGTGGATTTAAGGCTTTTTTTTGGTTGTTGTTGTCTCCTTTTGTTACATGAATATTAATGTTGGCGTGAATGAAAGATGGCTCCTACTGGAAGATGACTGATGATGATGAAAAATTAATTAAAAAGTAGAATGATCCAGCACACATGGTAACTTTTCAAGGCTGCCTGCATTTCTCTTCTCTCAGTGAAAAATACTCATAATACTTAAGTTCAGGGAAGTACTCACATTCCTTGTGTTTGTCTTCCTGTTTAATTCACAATAGAGGTTGTGATATTTAAAGTAACACATAAACCTAGCATGTAGCACTAAAAGCAACCTGAATGCTGATGCAGGTTCCGTGTTAGCACAGTTGCTTTCAGGTAGCTTTATTGTTCAACCACATGAAACAGAACAAACAGAAAGTGGGATTGTAATTACGGTATCTAAACTTTCAGTAAGGTAAACTCCATGGTGGACTCCCTTGTATATCTGACTTATTTTGTTCTCCCAAGAAAGAGAAAAACTACATGATATTGATAAAGCAAAGACACATTATTGCAGGAGAAGACCTTTATGCTGAGTTCTCTAGTACTCAGCACCACAGTATTTACGAGCTACTGTTTTAAGGACTTCAAAATGTCTGAGAATCTCCCTTCAGCTGAGCTCAGCTTCCTGTAAATGGTTAGCTGCTTTGCTTGAGGTTTGGTTTGGGGGACCAGAATACTTTCCTGCAGACTAAGTCGTTAAGCATATGCCTTTTTAATTTTTAATCCTCTTTAATGCATATTCAAGGAAATAAAGCCAATTTTCTTTTTCTGTTAGATCATCAGAATCTACTGTTCACTATGAAAAACATCTACCTCCCAACTTATGTTATTCTTTGCTTATGGTCATTTATGGTCTCAGTGTTTTGATGGTCAGAGCAAACAATACAAGAAAAAAAAAAGCTAGATAATCTTCCCTACAAAGACCAAGTAAGGTACAAAGACCTTTAATAGGTAAAGTGATGACTGGGGATATGAAAATATTTCATCCACTACTGAAAAACACTCTTTACTGCCCATGAAAATTACTTTGGGTATTGTGCTATTTCAAACAGTGAGTCCTCAGTTACATAGTAATGCACTTTAAAATTGCTTTTGACTAATGTAAACAAAAGTAGATTCGAAGTTAACTAAGCAACCAAAAAACTTGCTTATTCCTTTAAAAATACAGACAACATTAAATAAATTATTCCTGTGCTAAGATTTATGAAGGATGAATAGTTTTCTTAGGATTGTGTTGTGCCAAAATATGAGTATCTTTAAAAGACAACAGTGAGACACCTCAGGAAAAAAACTGATATTGTTGAATAAATGGCATTAGGATATCGTTTTATTTTTAAATACTGAAATTATTTTCAGTATTTTTAAATACTGAAAAACAGTAACATAAATCTAAACCATGCACTTTTTCATGTCTCAAATTAGAAAATGATATGCAATTATAATACACTAAAGCATTTCTCTGACACACTACTTACATCTTTTAAGGTAATAATATTTGGATGCTGTCCATAGCGCAGTAGGATTTCAATCTCCTCTGTTGGATCTCTCTTACTCTTGTCAATGATCTGTAAGAGCAAATAGATACAAAAGCATCATTTTTTAAATTGCATTATATAGTGTAACACTTTGGTGTGCTTACTAGCATAAACAGATAAGCAATATTTATTGTTGTTGGTAAAGGGCAGGGATTATAACCAAAACAAAGTTTGTTAAATTGTAACAGCAAGGCAAAACAAAAAAAGTAGGAAAAACATGGAAAAGTTTCTCAGTTGAAAACAATTTTGGAGAAGCAATCTGATTCCTCAGACTGTGATAAATAATGCTAGGCTATTTAGTAGATAAGACTTCGGTCACCCACCATTTAATAAAATAAGAAGTTCCTAATTTGACATGAGATACTGGTTTGACGATGCTAATGAACAGATTTTCACAAAGCTAATCTCAGACAAATATTTATTGCAGCAAAAGACAAAGGAGGCAAATAAGGGAATCAAAAATAAGAAAAAGGAAAAATTTCTCAGAGTTAACTACAACAAACATTCCATAATGAAAGTTCATTTGAATGTCTGGAGGCTTGCTATGAGGCTCTGAAGTTCTTATTGTGCAAATAAGCAAAATATTATTTTGCCCTACTTAAAACGTATTCTTATTCTTCTCCTTTTTTTCCTCTCTCCTTCTGAGAGGAGAACTCTTTCTCCTCTCCTTCTGAACTGCAGGATTTCCTCTGATGTCTTCTCCATCTCTGTCTTATTCCTTCTTCCTCTTGACATCCTAAGCCCTTACTGCTACCAGCATCATCCTAACACATTGGACACTGATCACCTTTTCTTTTACTCATGATTCCTTGACGAAAAAAAGCCTCAACAGAGGCAGCAGAAAAGTGAGGTAATCCTCACAGTAAGTGTTATGGCTTCGAGAACTAAAAGCTATGCCAGTACTTTCTTCCAGATTCAAGAAATTATTTCAAATTGCAAGCACAGAAGTAAAATCTGTTCCTGGCCAGAACCAGAATAATGACAAGTATGTAACTACCAAATTGAAATTGGAGGGTTTCCAGTAGACAATCTGTGTACAAGGATACAGCACAATATAATTTATCTTCGGATTTTACATATTTGAGTAGTAAACTGTTGAGCAATTAAAACAGAGAACTGCCTCACAGCACAGGATTTTAATTTTTTTTTTTTGCTTTTAGTCTGCTAATCTATACTCCTGCTTTCATAATAACCATTCAGCTCCACAGTGTTATACAGAAAAGCAAAAAGATAAATTTATCGTTCCACTTCTGGGAATTCTACTGATTTCAACAAGAATTTAATGCCTTCAAAGAAGTGCTAGAAAGCCCAGTAGAATAACGTAACATTAGAAACCTTGTTAAAGACTAGCAAGACAAAGAGTTGAAGTTTATTTTGGAAGGTATACCAGACTTAAGCACTCCTAGCTATCTGACAATTGATGACTCTACTTTTGAAGAAAACCCCCCATATATAACTATGTTTAAATAAAAGTAATCAATTGCATTTTTAATTTTAATTACATTTTAATTACACAGGTGTTTCAAAGATCCACTACCCAAACAAGCATATAGACAACAAACCCCACAGCAATTCTATCTAAATACCTACCAGTAAATATTCCATTTGGTTGATTGGTATAATTCACATTTGCTTCTAAAATCTTTTCATACTAAAAAAGTATCTTAATTTGCTATGTTCTTTATGGCAAATATTAATTATGCCCAGTGTCTATGAAGCTGAAACCTGAAAAGAGTTGGTGTGTTTTATAACAAGTAATTACCTTTACAGCATATTCCATGTTTGAGGCTTTATGAATACATCTCTTGCAGATAGAGTAAGACCCAACTCCGATATCTTCCTTTACTTCATATCCATCAGTAAACTGAATGCTGTTCCTGTGCAACTGCTACCAAAATAACATTATCAATTAATGAATATTCTAAACACATAACTCACTTTTATATTAAGAATAAGTCTTTAAATTCCTAGTGATTTGCTTCAAATTTTAACTGATGCCTGTACTAAACAAAGTTGCCTAAATAGCCATTACCTTCTGTTTGATAGTAGATAAATTATGTATTAGATACACTGTAAATAATGCACACTGTATTCTAAAAACTGACAACATGATGTTTCTGGTTACTGATTTATTAATTTAAAGACAAAATCTCCAAAACAAAGAAAATCAGAAGATTACATGATAAAATAATGGTAAAAAATATCACTGTTTCTATTATCTGAATAGATGAATGCCAACTGGAAAATTCAGACATACTGAAGAGAATCAGATTGACTAAAAATTGCATGGAATGGCAGTCAAAGATCGTCTCACAAAAATAAAAAGCTGAAAGAAGGACAAGTGTTCACTCTTGTAAAGGAAGGAAATGGTGTTCTAGTGTAAGGAGTTTGTGCAAAGGATGCAAAGCATTTGCAGGAAACCATCTGGGTATCCTGCAGCACAGAAAAGAGGAAATAGGAGTGAGGAAGCCGTTGAGGGGCACAGAGGAAAGGCAGCAGAGAAACAGACTTTTACAAGAGAAGGAAACCATATACAAAGAGAAAGAATTTCATCCACAAAACTATATTGGAAAGAAGGAGCACAGAAAAGCTTGTGGAAACCTTTAGCAAGACTTCAGGAACAGAAGTCATTCTTACCCATAAACCAAATCAGACAGCTTCTTTAGAATAAAAAAAAGGGATCTCACCCCCCTTGAAATGTAATTGTTTATTACAGTTGAAACAGGTAATGTTTCAAGCATGTTATGACTATTCTAGACATAAAAGGATTAAAGAAATAAAGCAGCTATTATGTTTTGAATAAACTGGTTTTAAAAAATTCTCTCAGACATTTGCAAAATATTCTTGTATTGAAAATATAAATAAACCCAGTCATACAGTATACCTTTTTATTCCTACTTATACGCCAATGAGAAGTTTTCAGCACAATTTAGATCACCAGTTGGTTTTCACAACTTAGTCTTCCTCACCAATTAGAATTATTAAAAGTAGAAAGGGGAGGTAGAAATACATTTTTTGCAGAGGCTTTCCAGTTTTCTTTCCTGTACATGCATCTGCTTTTTTCCCTGCTGGCTACAAACTCTCCAGTGCTGAAGCGTGCTTTTAAAATGACCTCAGCCTCAAAAGGAGGCAGGGCATGCCTCTCCCTGCTTCTAGCATGAGGTCCACCTTTCTTGTCTCCTAAAAATTGCACCTAAGCAAAGCTTTGTTGTCCAAAAATAAGTGGCCTGGCAGTAACAGAATATATAAGAATAGCAACCGCATTAGGCTATCAAAAGTGCCAATCTCACAATTATTAATATGGGAGACTGTTTTGGAGTCATTCTAATACTGCTAAGAAACAGTATTGTGTGCATACCATAACATTGACTTGCATGATATGCTGAAATTAGTCACAAAATATCACAGATTAGCACATTAAGTGGCTCAGGAGGGATGGTATACATCCCGGGTCAGTGGTTCCATAACATACAGAAGTTCAAAATATACAGCACAATTCACAATTGTACTGCAGTGCCTCTTACTGCACTGTAGGAATCAACTGATCTTCATGCACAGGGGAAAGAACAATGTCTGTTATTCCCTTCCACCTTATTACAGTACAGATGGTAGGATGTTGTAATTCAAAGGTTGAAGCCTATTCACACCTGTGGCTGCTCAGTAATTAAGAAAGGTCCTGCACCTTCAGAAGTTTTGTTTGGATAAAATAATCTGGTCTTTATTTTTCTTGTATAAAGCTGATAATGATTTTGTCATGGCACTTCATTCTTTGATGAAGGAAACCACCCCTCCACCAAGAGACAGCAATACTGCTTTATTGACTTTTTTTAAAGCTGATGTACTCACCTGGACAATTGAATGAACTCCCACTGTCTGCATTGCCTGGCTTTCATCATCTGATGCGATAGCTACAAAACTAAATCCCCGAAAAAGCTGATGTGCATTAGCACTAGGTGGGATACCAGGAGAATCTGAAAAACACATCATCTACTTACAAGCAGTTTTTAAAATGTAGAAATGAGATTATGTCTACTCTGAAAAGTAAACTACAGCTTCATTCTATAAAGCACACAAACATTTTCTGCAAATTCCAGTTTCTCTGAGGACCAAAATACAAATAATTACTGAATTGTTTTGCATATACCACCTAGAAACACAACTGATAATCAATGACCACAAAGATCATATTACTGTCATGCAATATTTTGTTATATAAAAAGTAGTACTTTGCAGAAAATACCTATATATAGCAGCATATCTATGTTATATTTACGGAGGAGAAGCACTCAAATTTTGGTAACCCCCTACATTTGTAAAGACAAAAATTTCTCTTATATTTTGAGTGGATCAGCGTAGAACTATACAGTGACAGATTATACTGAAACAGCAACTTTGCCACACAAAGTGTGAAAAGATTAAGCTTCTATATATACATAGTATATAGAGTCACCATCATGAATTAAATGAAGCCATAGAATATCACCTTTAAATATTCACAAACATGGATCATCTTTTTGAATTAGAAAAATGAGATTACTTAGATACGGAATTTATATGTATATTTTGTTGCTGACGATTATTTTATTTTTAACATAGGACAACTCAGTTATCCCTCGTGATATATTTAAGCCAAAGACCACAAAAACTTTTATGAACCATGGAATACTTGTCTGTGAGCATTCATTTAGCTTTACATAAGCTGACCAGGAACAATGTGTCTAATTTTTGTTGAATTCTTCTCTTTTTACCTTTTGGAGTTTTTGCTGTAAATTCAGGGTCAAAATAAAATGTATCTTCAGGTCTGCCAGTTGCAGGTTTAAAAGGGGGATGAATTTCTCTCCTGTACAGTTTCTGAGGAGAAGGCATAAGCCAGAGTGAATTAACAAGTTATAAGACACCACCAAACATTTAACTAAGAAATTTACCAAATTAATTTTTAATTAAATACTCACATTCCAATCTATTTTTGAAAAGAATGCATGCCTCTTAATTTCTTCAACTCCATCTGGGCCTGCTCCTTTTATAAAGAAGAAAAAAGTTGGTGGATTATTTTCTTCTTAGTCAAAAGAATGACTAGCAAAATTTCTTATTTGTTCTGCATTAATTTTAGACATATGTATAGCAGAAATGGTAATATTTTGTTGATTATCAGAAAAGAAAACAGGGCAACTATGTTCTAACTTCAAAGCCTATTTTACACAAGAAACTGTAAACTTAGTCAGTTTAATGATCACTGATGGTACCAATATTATGATCAAATTTAAAATATTCTGCTAAACGCTTTACCTAATCTGTTTGCTGGGTTTCTTTTGAAGAGCATTCGCAGAAGACTCTGTGCTTCAGGACTCAAGAACTGGGGCATTCCAAGTTTGGCCCTATAGAACAAAAATAATTAATAGCATACAAACACATTTAGGTAAGAATTAACTCTGCATTCCCCCTGTCCTTTGTCATTCAATAAATCCATATCAAACAAAAGAGCATCACTGAAAAATTGCCTTCAGACATCAGAAACAGAGCAAAAGTGCTGTCAGTCATGTAAACCTGTCATTTCTTTTTTTTTCTTTTTTTTCCCTGTTTTGAGTAGTGTAATATTTTCAGTAACAATTCAGAAACTTAAGTAGAGGAAGAGGTGGTAAAAACATAGAAATGAATAGTTATAGGATAACAATTTACAAACTTGTAAATTTTTGTAATACATTTTGATCTGCTTTTAAGTTCAGTTATTACCAAGTGACATCAAACAATCGAATTCATTCTGATAGTAAAAGACATTTTAGAAGGGGTAAGAAAACTACCTCAGTATGACACCAAGCAAAAGAATAGGAAACTTAAGCTACAAGACAGAAACTGAATTAAGGTAGGACAGATCTTGCAAGATTAGCAGGTTAAATAAAAAAGAAAAAGATCACTCCCTTCTTTCTTTTTCCTCCACGCACCCTCCCCTCCCCCCCAGTTCATTTCAAATACTGCTTTCCAACTCGCTGGTCTTGAATTTTTAGATTCAAATTTTTGTAGTTCTGTCATTTAATTTTGTTTTATAATCCTCACCATATTTTTCTCCTGCCCATTTAATGTTGAGCCTCCATTGTCTCACTGTTACTAGGTCTCACTTTTTCTTATGACCATGATAATGGTATGGATGGATATAATAACCTCCTTTCCATTCTTTATTCAATCTGTAGCTTGTATTTTGCCATAACAGTCCACGACACAAGCTTTTTCTGTTTCAAGCAGAAGACATGTTTTGCCTTGTGTTCCAGCTATTTGTAGATATGCACCCCCATCACTTTGGCAAATGCATACATGTTACAATTGATTCGCTATTCGTTACTTTAAAATTTGAATTTAGTAAATTTTCCATTTCTTTCTGCATCAAAGAAGCTGGAAGGGGGGTTTAGGAGGTGGTAGAATCTGAAGAACTTTGCCTTCTTTGGACTCTTCAATAACATGCTACAGGCAAGACCACGAATTGAGCAGAAGAACGGGCAGCATTTGATGCTTCCCCAATTGCCATGCACCACTAGCAGCTGAATTCTACCTCATGCACTTTATATGCAGTGATTTCATTGCACATTCGTTTGATGTCATTTCTGCTCACGGCAAAGTATCAGAGAACTACACTGTAGGAAGGAAGTGAGGAATACATTGTCTGCAGAAGCACAATGGTATCATTTACAATGTTATTGAAGCACAGAGAACAGACAACTAAACATGGTAAGACTGTGCTGGAACGAGTGGAAATCTTTGTCCTATTGTAATCCAAAACAGCTCCAACAGTAGGATGCAGCCCTGGAGGTTCAGCATGAGAGGTCAGCTTAGAAAAATCTAAAACCAGGCCAAAACCATAACTGCAATTAATCTTATGGAGAACTGACTCAATAAACAAAACCAGAATATGTAGAAGAAATTCTAGAGTACTGCAGTCCACAGTGGAGTGAATTGGAGGCCTTTGTGCAAACTACAAAAATTAAGACTGTCATTGCTGCCTTTCCATCATGAAGGAGCACCTTTCACAAAATCCTTTACTGGCCATGTGACACAGCAGAAGAAAAGGTAATCACCAGGTCCTCAGAGGTCCTAGGTTAAACAGCTACATGAGTGACAGCAATTTTTTTCTGACATTCCTGATGGACAAAGACAAAGGCATACCTCTTCAGTAAAGGAGAAAAGATGCTTTAAAAAGTTAACTTTATTGCTGCAAACTAAGATTTCTTCAAATGGCAGAGTTTCTCAGTTTTAGGTAAAACACATAAGGATAAACAAAAACTTGTCTTGGTAATGTGAGACATAAAGAGCCCAGGAAAACATATGTTGTAAGAAGGATGCATTTTCTGTGGATTTTCAGGAACAGAAGGTAAGAAAAGCAATATATCTTAAATGATACACTATGAAAATATAAATTTGTATGCACACCTGTCCATTTTAAACAGTTTTATGGAAAATTTAAGGAGAAATATAGTACATAGAAATTAAAAAGAAAACATTCTGCCATTCTTATGGGCCAGACAAAAAATGTGAACTTATCAGAAAAGACTTTAAAATATCTTCTATTTTTCAGCTGTTCATACAAACAGCAAAATAAATTTATATATATGTAATCATCATAAGCGTACAGAACATTAAAACAGAGATAAAATTTCTTTACTTCATACCACATTTTTTGTGCAGCTCTCTGCAACTATTAACAATTACAAAGACTAGAAGGTAAGAAAAGAAAGAAGTTGTAAAGGGAGTTAGAGATACATGCTAAGATGAAATCTGAAAGTAGTTATGAATGTCAATTAACCGTGGAGAGGCAAGGAGGATATCCTACACGGCAACTGAATACAGAATATTTTTGTAGCAACAGCAGAAAGACTGTTGAGGAACAGAGTGGAGTCACATGCAGGCAGAGTAAAGTAGAGAAAGATGTGACTCAAGAGACAAGGATGGAAAAAATGCATGGATTCTGAAATAAGTGAGAGTGCAGAACTCTCTCAGACTAGCTTCTTGTAAATAGGAGGTGGTCAGGAGGAGTTTACGCTTGCTGTGAATAGATAGAACCTTTTAGTTAAAGACATTCAATAATCACAACATAAAGATTTGAATTGGCATGGTGTTGAGGCAGCAGAAGATATTAGCACCACTAAATACATTTGCAAATATAAGATGAGGAAGAAAAACAAGGGCCAAGAATAACATAGCATGTATGCATTATGAAAGCAAAAGCAAGGAAAAGAATGAGTTTGGTTTTTAGTGGTTTTCACATTCTAATTACTTCGAAAAAATATGAAAGAATTTCATATATTTACTTTTCAAAATAGGCTGTTGGTGCAAAAGAAATGCTGGCTTTGATATATCGGTAGACAAGTGGTAACAGGACTAAGAATAATGATAAACAATGAAGCAGAAAACAAATGAGCAAACTAAAATAATCTCATGAGCTTCCATGGAAAAAAAAATGGTATTAGTAAAAAATGGCTGGAAACAGAAGTGAAACTATGACATGAGGAAACAGAACTGTTTACACAGCGTTAGGCTACAGTCCCAAAAGCAGGACGATTACATCACAGGTTGTATTAGTTCAGAGAATAGGTAGGGGATCAGCAAGGAAAAAAAAAAGCAAAAAAAAAAAAAAGCAGGCCTTCACTAGCAAAAACAAGTATGTTAACTGCATGAAGGAAAGCAATTTCCACAATATAGCTAATGCAAAACCTATACTGGAAATAGCCAAGGGGAAAACTGGAGCTTGGGCAAGTCATAGGAGAGTACATAAGGGAGGGTGCACTCTAGCAAATAGGAGAAGTATCAGTGAAGCAAGTTGTTGGCAGCACCAGTAATATAAAGAAGTGGGGTAAGGAGCTAATAAGATAGAGGAGGATAAGGAGAGAAAATACTTTCTCAAAAAAACTGAAACAAATAGCAACAAGAAAAAATGCAGAGGTTATCAAAAAAGGATAAGAAAGTTAAAAAATATTATGGAAATAGGATGGGAAAGATCATATGGTTGGAGAAGTTATTATTACAGATTAAAGAGCTGCTATGAAATTCTTTGTACCTGGTATGGGGGAGGAATAGAAAGGCAAATTAGATAGGCGGCAAAGGGAATTAATAGTATGGAATAGGGAGTGAGGATTTACAAGTACCTTCGGAAATGAGGGAAGAGTAGAAATTAGATATTGCAGCCCGGAGGGCATCCCTGTAGAATACCTGATGAGATATATAAATAAGAGTGTACTCACTTGAGAATCATAGTCATGGTTTCTTTTCTGTCTTTCCCTTGGAAAGGTAGAGTACCAGTGAGCATTTCAAACTGTATAGAGTAAAACTTTCATCAATTACATTACCTGGACAAAATCTAATTTTTGACAAAACTACTTAGCATCTTAACCTTCCAAAATTCATGCATGTTAATAACCAAGTCTGTGCAAAACAACTTCTCATTGTACAATTTAAATTACTATGAACATTGAGCAGCCCTTGCCATTTTAAAGCTGCAAATTATTTTTCTATATTGATACCTT
The DNA here is from genome assembly GCA_033628505.1 of Tringa tobata. Taxonomy (NCBI): domain Eukaryota; kingdom Metazoa; phylum Chordata; class Aves; order Charadriiformes; family Scolopacidae; genus Tringa; species Tringa tobata. The sequence goes on from JAHREE010000480.1 coordinate 14,139,318, forward strand.
GCTTTACATGCTTTTATCTGAGCAATTTAGACTATAATATCCTGCGTTCCATTTCTGCCTAAAAGGTTTATTCTTGGAAGACTTGATCTATACAACTGTATTTTAGTTTTCAAGAGGGTGGAGGGGTAGGGAAAAAGATTCAGCTTGCAAAAGTTAGTGACGATTTCTCCTCATGCAGAGATATTTTAAAAGGTCAAAATTTTTAAAATTGGCATGTACATAGCCTTAATTGGAAAGGGGAAAAAGGTTAGTTGATTGACAAAGACATGCATGATGAAGAGTGGTTACTGTATGCATACAGTGGAGATAAAGCCTGAAGGAACATGTAAGAGCTACACAGTACGTGCATGCACATTCTACAGTGCCTGGTAGTAGGCAACAGACACTATTAAAATACTGATTTGTTCTGAAAGTGACTGAGTAAAAATATATAAATGAAAAGGCACTTCTGTTGAGCTGCAGTATACTGCAGGGATATCAGACCTAAGTGAGCTACTGGCAGCAGTTACAGCAGCCAACACTCTGAAGCAGAAATTCTGATTTTTGGTTGAAGAATTGCAAAACAATTTAGTCTAATGAAATTTCATGGCATACACTTAAAGCCATCACAATTAAAATGATTATAAAGGAACCCTCTGAACAGCTTATGCAAACTTAAATCATCCGGAACACAAGGTATCCTCCATTCCGGTATCCTCTCTTTTCTGGTATAATCCTAACAGTCAGACTTCTAAACATTAAAAATGTACACAGATAACTTGAGTGAATGATGTAATATTCTTAGATCTACAATAAGAGTGTGAAATTGCACTAACAGCATTCTTTAAAACCCCTTTTTGTTAAAATAAAATTTTAAATGTTTTACTATCCTATAAAGTATTCAAAGAATAAAAGCTGCCAACTCTTCACTACTGCTAGAAACTTTTTGTTCTAAATATTATCTTTTACATATATACCTATATTTAAAATTTTAAGTTTCATATAATGCCAACATGAAAAAGCACTACTATTAACTTTAACACTTAAGAGAATTGTCAGGAAGATATGAGAGGCATAAGCCAAAACTGTAAAAAAATTCACCTTCTGTTTATAGTTCAGATGATCTTCACAAACTACAGTTGCAAAAAAAACTTTTTTAAAGGTAAATTCGTAGTGCTGCATGTTTCACTTGCACTTGCTTGAAATAAAAAGTTTCTTTAGCCAGCTCCTATTTGTCACAAGCATACACACTTGTATTAACAACTCGGCATATGTGTTCTTTGTGCCTCTCAAAACTACTATATTCCAACATCAATAGGCCATTAGTGCTTTAAGTATAAGTCAAGATTGGCCTTCCCTAGTTATCATTTTTATTTCAGTAGAAGAGTACTTCAACAAATAGATAATGCTTCTGAAAACTGTAAATGACTGTTTTTAGATGCCTGGCATCCCTTCAAATAACCACTCTTAAATGACAAATTGGAATATACTTCTCAAGGATGGTTTAAACATACCTAGTGTCTAGCAGCAGGAGAAAAGAGGCCAAATGATTTCTTGAGATTTCTTTCTAGTCTCCTTTTCTATGCTATACCTTCTGTTCCATCTAGATACTGTGTGCTCATACCACACCGACAACCACTTGAATTCTCAACACAGATTCTAATTAAGAATGAGAGTGGATACATACAGATTGTCTAGGAAAATTACCATGCAAACTAGAAATGCAAGCAACAAAAATACGTCACAGAGAAAACCTGCACTGCATTCCATATACTAATTTAGATAATTTGCTTTTTAAGGTCGTATTTTTGTATTCAAAGTAGAAACCAGAGTGTTTAAAATGCACTTAGAATCTGAAAGCTACACCACTCACGTCCAACATCTTTCAGCAATTTCAATTTTAACATACGCACTTTTATAAACACAAAATTATGTTTTTCAGCTTAATAAAGTAAAGCTGAATTTTAACTATGTTTGCACTATCAACAACAAATATTCTGCAACTGCACTGTAATTAACTTTTAATTGACTGTGTTCTTACTGATAAAATGTGCAATTGTGAGGGTGTCTGTGTGTCCTTGTCTGTCTGGAGAGAGTTTAGTTATCATTTGCTACTTTTACATAGTCAGTTTTCAGATCACAACAGCATTCTAGATGATTATAAGGTGATAGGATGACTTGTTTTCAGACATGAGTCTCTCTCTTACTACAAAGCGCACACATTAGTTGTACTGTTACAGTTATATGTAGCAGAAACAGTAAGAAGCAATAACATTTCATTTAAAAAATACAAGTATTTAATCTTTATGTCAAAAACGCACACAAAGATTATAAATATTAAAAGCCATTCAGCATTCCTAAAATACCAAACATGATCTATTTTTCTTTTCCAAAGCCATATTTGATACACACATTTTCCCTGACCCTGCAACTTCACAGAAGTTAACTCCTTGCAGAAACACCAAAAGCAACTGGGCAACCACATCAGCTCAGTGTCATTTAGATTTTGACGAATGAGACCAACAGCTGTCATTATTCCACTAAGTTGTAATTACACTGGAGACTAATTAGAAAGTTACCCCTCATTTTTTTCCCACTTGAGAATAAATTCAAATTTAAGGTTTGGATCTAAATTTCTTCCCCACCTCAAAAGAGTATTTTTCCTGCATATTTAGTATTCCTATTAGTCTCCATAACATTCAAACTACAATAGATCCACAATATTTCAATCCAATGGTATCAAAAACAGAGCATATTGTTGGTGTTGATATAAAACCTAGTCCATGTTGATCCAGACTCTGTGGTATCATTATTAGTTTCATATAATTTAGACTTTTTTAGTAGTTAAAATTCATTTAAAGCTCACCATATAGTTCAATGTTTGATTTGTTGCACCAAATCTTGCAAAGCACAGTTTCGCTATTATTTACATGTACCAGAAACCTACCATTAAAACACCAAAGGACCACCAGTCTGCACTCTGTGTATGGCCTCGTCTATTAACAACTTCCGGTGCCATATATTCCACTGTTCCACAGAAAGAGTAGGCTTTTTTTTCATGATCAATTGACTCCTTACTTAAGCCAAAATCTGTAAGGAAAAAAAGAATAGTTCTAAATGTATTTTTTTTCTTTTTTTTCAATCAATCATTGTTAATACTTTCACCATAATGTGAAATGTGGTGCTTTTAAAATTCATATATATACCCAAATACACATATGGAAATTACCTAATTCTCCTCCCCTCCCTGCATTATCACAGGTCTGTAATGTCAGATACATTCGTAAAGCAGGTATTTTTTTATATACAAATATATTTCATTTATTTCAAAATAATTACAGTTTGCTCCAGAGCAAAATTACCTACCAGTCATATTATTTCACTATACTGCTGTACACAAAAAAAAAAAAAAAAAAGAAAATGCAAAGATCTTACTATAAGCAAAAAAGATCCTGGTGTTGCAATTTCCCTTGACTCACCTGTCAATTTGATATGTCCTTCCTCATCAAGCAGGATGCTATAAAACAATAAAAAGAATAAAATAAACTAACTAAAATATCTTTTAACTGTTGCTTCAGACAATGTACTGACAATATTTAGGAATAAACGGAACCGCATACATACAAATACCAGCAGAATTGAACATGCATGAAAATGAACCATTAGGAGGAGACATTTTGAAACTACACATTTACTTTTTCTTCAATTCTTTCTTTCTAAAGATTATGAAACAATCAGCATATGAAAGTTTTAACTATTTGGTTAAATTCAGCAGGGGGTGTAGTAACATTTATCTTGAACTTTCGGTTTTGCCCATCTGCAGCATGTGTCATTATCACAATTGTTAAAAATATGGTTCTATTTCTCTATATCTCTTAAAAAAATGTATGTTCACATACATATATAAAATGGGTATTCATTTGTAATTACCATTTCAAAGGATGTTGACCACTTCAAGTAACATCAGGTAATAAACATTTTCATGTTAAGGACAGGACCATGGGCCCAGCAGGCCTTGTGCTTCCGCCTGCTTATTTCAAATCACAAAAAAGGCCACATTTCTCCAAGATGCCAACTGTCCTTAACCACCGCTGAATAAAATCACAATTCAAAGCATGCAACGTATTCAAGAACTGTACTCTGTAACACAACCTACACAACAGACTTAGTTCCTCCAGCTTCTCCTGTGGGGAGCTGCCTTTCATCCTGGGGATGAGACGTGACCCAGGTGCACGCTACTTGTGCGGTTCCCTTGCCCTTTTCTTTTCCTCCTTGCAGTTTCCATGGTGGGAAATAGCCCCATAGTATAGATACAGCCTGTAGGAGTTACTACTATCTCATTCATAACTTGCAAGTAATTTCAACCTTTGATAGGTTTTTTTAATCGGATACACTCAAGGCTTAATACCAAACATAATTCATTAGCTGTTCACTTTTAAGTGCAACCTCATGCCAAAAGTCTCTGCATTTCTGGTTTGAGTATGAATCTTTCCCTTCCTCTCACTGAGGGCTAAACATTTTTTCACTTGAGTCTTTTTTCCAAGAGATGCACAAAAGAACAAGCTATCCTAATGGAACTTCCACGTGACAGCCAGGTTCTGTGAAACTTATTTCATCTCTTTTCCACTAATACTTTACATAAGATAGTTATCTCACATGGACTGTTCAGGTTCTCCATACAGCCATAACAGAGAAGTGGGATCATCAAGGACATCAGGACTTCAGAGTTATTACAAATCTCCTTGCAATGAGGCAGAGCATGTTAACTATCTGATTAAGCACAACAAAGGAGATGAATGCATTATACCATCACTTAGATTCCTCTCCATGTAGAGAGTAATGCTACAGAACACATTTATATCTGAAAGGTTCAAATGTTGCAGATGACTGCACTGACACTTTCTTCTTTACATCTTCTAAAACTAAAAAAATTACTGGAGGAAAGACATAAACAGGAGACAGAATGCAGTCATTTGAATGAAGCATGGATGACTAACATTGAGACACAACGCCATACCAGAATTGTAACTTCAAGCTTACTTTAAGTTTTCAGTGTAATGGTGTGGTCCTCAATACATTAAATAAAGCCTGTGACTTGTTATTTTCATATTTTACTTTAACATTTAAACTCCATTCTGCTCTTACTGCAGTGGATTTTAAAAATCAACCTTGGAGAAGATGTTTGGTGTTAGGCTTTCAAATGCAAAGATACAACACTCAACTGTAACTTTATATCGTGGGTTTGTTTTAAGTTTATCTCTAGTGCAGAAATTCTACAACAACAAAAAACAAAGGGCCAATAAGACATCTTCTCCATTGTACACCCTAAACCACCTGGAAAATGAGATGTAGGAATAGTTCAGTATACTCTTTACTTAAATTAACATGGATTATAGCACTTGGCATATCATTTTGAAACTAGACGCTTGTATGGAAATGAAATCCAAGCTTTTTAATGTAAATAGCCCACAAGCTTTCCCGACCTCTCTCCTTTTTCAGTTTAGGAAGTAAATTACTGAAGTATAACAGCTAGAAAGAGAAGTGCATAAGTAGAAGTGCTATACAAATCAAATTAATGCACTGCATTTGTGCCCAAGGAGTCTTACTTTTCTGGTTTTAGGTCCCGGTATATTATTCCAAGACTATGTAGATGGTCTAAAGCAAGTGCTAATTCTGCCAGGTAAAATTTAACATCGTCTTCTGTGAACATCACCTAAAAAAGCAAAACAATTTATTTTACATGTAAAATCTGTATAGTTTACACCACTACTAACTAAACAATGGTAACAGTGGTTTTGCAAAATGGTTCTTCGTAATACTTGAATTCATTTATACAGAAAAGCCTAGAAATTTAAATTTCTTGGTTAGATGAAAACTAGGATTTTATAATCTATACCATTTCACAGTACATACTTGAAAAAGAACTTCTGAAGCCAATATCATATTATTCTTTCTGCAAAACTGATGTTATGTGCTTCCGATTGTTCAAGAGAACAGATACATTGAAATGGGACTGAAAAATTTTGGGAAGCATTGAAAGAATATGACTACTTCTTTATTAGATGTGACCATTTCATTTCCAGACAACGAACGGACTAATCAAGTCCAAATGTCCAAATTTTGTCTACAAAATCAGAGAGTCAAGAAAAGCATACACATCTTGTTTTTGAGAAGACTGTTTCTAAGTACTGTGGGAAAAAAGTTACAGTGATGGTAAAACCCCAAGACACTACCTGAGATGTAACTACAGAAAAGGTAGATCACAGAGTAAACTAAGGAAATAGCCTATGTAAGAACACAGGTAAGATCTCAGATAGCAATCACACATTTTCTGTTAAGAAGATAAACTAATACCTGTTTAGATTCAATGAAATAAACATGTTGTTCCATTTACATCAATAACTGTTGTGATCCACTGACAGAAAACATTACAATTAAGCTTTTCTGAGAGTTTAGAAAAAGATAGAAATAGAATCAAATCATGCTTTTTTTTTTTTAATCTCAGTTATTACTCTGAGTCTCTATGTCTCTCCTTTTTAAAAAAAAATAGATTTAAGACTAACATCTTTAGATACAGCATATGGACCTGCAGAATAAAAAAAAAAAAAAAGAAAGGCAATAGGGAGCACAGATGAACATTATTTTAAGCAAGAGTTAAGAATGGCAAATACTATGTATTTTCCCCTTAGTAGTTTAAAGGGAGAAAGTGATAGCAAAGCTTGTACAAAAGGTTGTTACTGATGTTACTTCTACAAAAGAGCCAATATTTAGTGCAGGCACATTCAAGAAGGGAAATTTCTATAAGAAACATTTAAAAGCTCGAATAATGAAGGATCCCATGAGGATGATAATACACCCACACTATGTTCTTTAAAAACATTGCATGGAATTCATCTCTCCTAACCTTAAACATCTGCAGTGTAGGCATCTAGCTCTGAATTATTCACTTTTTCCTTTGTAGTTGATAGGGAAAAAGCAGGAACTTTTAGGCAACAGTTTATCTGATCTATTTTAAAAATCACATGAATTGACAGGGGGATGACATTAATTGCATCCAGCATGCCCATTTCACTCCGGTTTTGAACAATTAGCTGATTCAGGTACCTATAATGAATACTTCTTATCCAGCCATATTAAATCTTTTAAAATTTGAGTTGCTCAAGATGAAAAAGTCATCAGCAGGAAAGTGACATACAGTCTTTCTTGGAAATCAAGGAAGAAGTATGGATTTGAAGAAAAAAGAATCTCAGTTTTAGAGTACTAATAACTTTCTAGTTATCTGTGGCAAAACAAATTAAAAGAAGCAAATTGGAACAGATGGCCTCAATTAATTAAATCTAATAATTTATGTGGTCAGTATGGAAATCATGATATATCTATACACAAAATGTATTGCATTCTACTCTTCTCTTGATAACCATACAGCTTTGTAGTGGTGACCCAACTGTTCCGGAATACTTTGTAGCAAGGGAAAATGGAAGGCAGCTACAATTACAAGTTCTGCCTACCAGATATGCATTGGATATATTTACATTTCTATCCTCCTACATATTTGTTAGAAGTTTTTGCATGAGTAATACAAAAAATATTTTAAATATCTGATTTATGAAATATGAAATGTTAGCATTTATTTTACGAGTTATAATCAAATTTATTTGAGGTAATCAAACTTTTCAAAATTGCTATTTCACATATGTACACGGAGATATCACCAGCATGACAAAGGCAAAGAGCTGATGTTTGGAAAATTACTAAAATAGGTGTAATACAATTCTTGCCTTTTTTCTATTTATAAATAATTTTGTGTTCATGTGTAAATCATAAGAAAAAATAATCTGACACTAAATTCTGGATATTAAAACCAGACACAGATCAGTTAATTTGAATACAACTACTTCATATAAATCCATGCTCTGAGACTCATCTTTAAACATCATAATAGTAAGAGAAGAAAGTTTTGCAAGGTGTAAAAAGCAGCACAGAAAGTCTGCTTGTCTAAGTCTTTTTTAGAAACAATGTAAATTACCAACAGCATTTTCATAAAGTGACTACTTTGTGCAAAAAACCCCAAGCAAGCAAAAAAATTAGCTGGTTAAAAAAGACATTAAAAGTTTTATTAAATTAAAAATGAATTTAAAAAGTAAACTCTCCTAACACAGGCAGCTTATACTCAAATTTTATTCATAGAAAAATTTCAAATTAAAAGTTTACCTCTTTGGATAAACGTGTAAACAAGTCTCCTCCCCTGAGAAAATCCAAAATAAGATATAGCTTCCCTTCTGTTTGAAAAGCTGAAAAGATCAATTAAAAAAATTAAACATCATCTAATTTTATCCATGATCAGAAGAATAACACACCTAATAATTCACCCTTATTTTCATTGTCAAAATCGCTAATTCTTCTTTCTCCTTCGTGCAAAAAATTATTTAAACAAACTAAATAACTGTTCCTCTATCATGGATCAAGTAACTCTCATGCCATGAGAAAGCAAAGCAAGTCATCGACAGAATTTCTAAAAAAATAAACTATACTTAGGTTAGCCAGCATTTCAAGCCTGATTTTGGAAGTAAAAAGCCTAGATCTGAAAGGGGAAATTAGCCATTAACACACGTATTCTAAAACATCTGGAAACTCATCATAACAGGGAGATCTCATCCAGTTTGCAAAAGAGTGACAAGTAAAATAGCAAAAGCTACATTATTTAAGCCACTACAGAGTGTGACAGAGATCTGAGATTTGAATATAGGAAAAACTGGATCCTAAAAGAAAAACATAAACTGAAAAAAATGAACAACAAAAACTACTCTCTATCTCTTTTCAAGTTAACTTTCTGCATGACATGTTAAGAGTACTGATTTCCTCCCCAGCTCCGCACGAATAATTTTTTTATGGCTGTCCATACTACTAAAGTTTAAAGGCATATTCCTACCAATTTGGATGCAACTGGAAGAAATGCCATTGCATATGTTTTCTATAGAGTAAATAAAGCAAGAATAAGAAATAATTAAAAAAAGGGAATGACATATACAAAAGGTAAGATGTTTTTGAAAAGAACAGCTAGATATAAACAGATAACTGCTTTTTAATAAAGCAGAAGGCTACAAGACTCTCAGTCCTATTAAAGTGCATGAAGTTAGCCATGGGCTTACTTTGCCTAAGAATTACTACACAGCAAGTTTTTGCACTATCAGGATTTAGATAACACACTAATTTTCTATGATTTTCTGAACTACAAAGCAAATATTAGGTGCTATCTTGACAAGCACCTGCTTTTATGATAGATATAAACATGAATTTTTGTGCAACTCACCATAATGTAACTTGACAATGAAAGGGTGGTTAACTTCTACTAGGATATCACGCTCCATTTTTGTCCGAACCCGATCTCGAACTACAACAGAACATGAGCAAGATTTAACAAAATAATAATAATAAAAAGAAATTTACTCTGTGAATCAGTATTTCTCCAACATTTCCTGATGTACTTCACATTATATTCTGTAGTATTACAATTGTCTGCAGGTCACTATACACAGAAGAGGCTTGAAAGATAATTTCTTTTACAGTGCAGAGTTTTCTGATAAATCTCTATGCATTTCAATTTGCTTCAGTTTCTGCTACTGGCAAAATCTGACACTCTGTAAATAAATTTTAAAAAAGCACAAAGAAAAACAACCATCCTTCAGTCTGCCCTATAATTAGTTAAATTTTTAAACAGTAGAGCAAAACTGCCACAGCTATGTTCAGAAAACATGGACATTTTCTCTACTGTTGAAAAGTAGGGAGAATTAGTTATAGCAAAACAAACTTACAAATACAATTATGCTATTAAAAAGATGCTTATATTAGTTTAATTCATTCAAACAACTTGAGCCAAGTATTAAGATATTAAGTACCTTCATAATTTGGAAGGGATTTTTTTTTTTTTAAATTTTGTTTCTTTATTATGAGCTTAGAATACAGAATAGCTATTCAACGTAGTGTGTACTTCAGGCAATCTTACTGATTTTAAAAAGGCATACTGAGTAAACGTGTGCATGGAGGAGTACATCAGACATCAGAAGCAGTTACTGCTCAAGCTGCCTTTGCTGTCCCACCGTGGTGGCTCAGACTGGGACATGCATCTGTTCCTGTACAGATTAAACTAACGAAGGACCATGCCCAGATGCCCTGCATACGGGGTTGGCAATCCACAAAGACTGGCAGGGCCATCAGCTGAGCACAGCACCTGCTTCAGCTACTCTGTGGAGCAGCTTCCCTGCTACTCCAGCCAGTGCCTTGTTCCCATCCAAAGCTCCAAATCTACCGGGACACGGAGAAAATTCAGAACTCTTACAGATGAAAGATAAAAGTTTACTACAGTTGTTTAGGATGTTGCATTTCACCCCTTTTCCCTTATTCTACATTTTGCTACTGCCCTGTTTCCAAATCATACAACTTCTTGAAGGAAGCACCCCAGAGCAGTGAAGTCCAGTCCAAAGTTGAAGTTGCTGGCATTCCTTATACAGTTAACAAACCAGAGTTCTCAGATTAAAAAATAACAAAGCAGGGGGAAGAAAAAAAAAAGTCAAGAAGCAAAAAGGTCTTTTAGAAGTTTAGCTATCTTTTCCCAGAAACGGGCATTTATAATAAAACAGGTAATTGTGGAATAAAGTTATATAGATACATTTTCATGAATGAAGCTATCAAGTTTCCATCTCCCTGCAGAACAGATTCCTAAAAATGGAAGCAGATGAAATAAGTGCTCACCAAACACAGAGCAAACACCACATTTGAATTTTGACCTTTACATCTAAAGTCATGAAAATGTCACAAGACAGTTATGGGATTTCACTGTTCCAAGGGTTCATGTGAATTACAAAATTGAAATTCAGAATAGTCTTTTTTTAAGGCAGATTCAGTTGAAAAAAAAATACAAAAGACTTTTAAGTGCCTATAGTTATGCAACAGCTACATGGATAACAAGCCTTATTTCTGAAAAGCTAGAAAAGTTCAAATTTACAAAATCTCAAACAAAAAAACTATAAGAAACTGAGCTCATTTCAGACATTACTATTAGCCATTAAAGATCTGACTTTTTTGGACTACAGTTTCCATATGCATACTGTTGGAAGTACTGATCTTTCCTAATACATTTGATGGCAGACTCTCTAGCAATGATTTGGCCCCGTTTCTCTCTCTCCCCATCATAAAGGGACACTGAAAGATGATACCTTCTGTCAGAGTGTATTAATAAACTAGTCTCTGCACTAAACAAAGTTTTATGTGTGTATTCTTGGATTTGCCTGGACTATGTAGTTACCTCGATGTGTTCTGTCTAATGTAATTGCATTCCTATGAAAATACTCTCTCTAAATTTGATTTGTGAATCATGCACACCACTTTTGATTAAGAACTGGTCTTAAAGGGCATTTCTATCTTTAATTTTAGAACACAAAAATAACTTTACGAAATAGATTTGAAAGAGCTCAAGAACCTTAGACAAATCAAGTAATACAGTGTATTATTTAAAATTACAATATTTGATCTCAAAAAATGTTGCAGTTATGGAAAAAAGAATTCATTTCAGTTAATTTCACATTAAGATTTCAACAGTAACCTTCAATTTACTTGCAACTCCACTATTCCTAAAACATTAATTGCAACCAAAAGACACTCAAAAGCATCTGAAAATTCAGATGCAAAGTGTTGAAAAGTGCTGCTAGTGTCATCTCTCTGCTCAAGCCTTTTGTATCCTTGAATTCTTAGTGCCCACAAGTCTTCTTTTTCATCCAAAAGTTAAGCTTCCAATTTCAGTATTTATCAGTCTCTGCCATCTGCCAGCAAAACTAGATCCACAGCTTGGACTGCAATTTTTACACATAAGGTTAAACCACAATCAAAAGGTGATTGAGAGAAGCCCTGAAACGCCTTAAAAAAGCAACTGCTGAATGACCTTTGACTCCAGGTCTGAGCTATTAACAAGCTGGAGAATGAAAAGGCTGTTGAGGATATCAGAGTACCTTAAATGAGTGGAAATAAATTTCAGAAAAATAGGAAGTAAATAATGAGAATAACACGTGCCACAAAACACAGAGGAATCACAATATAGGAAACTGTTCAAAACCACTTACACTCTCTGTAACCGTTTTAACTGAAAATGATACATAATGACATCTGTGAGATAGATATTCAGCACTAGATCTTAAGCAGAAAAAAATTCAGGTTCAACATTTTAGCAGAAGTTCACAATTCAATGTGACTTCTTGTTCCCCCATCATTCTATGAATATTTTCAGATGAAACCGTATGTTAAAACCGCAAATCAATAAAATAATCAATAACATAGGTGAAGTACTACAAGTTGTTGGAACTATCCCAAAAGTATAATTGCATTTTCAGTACAGTCATGAGTTAGAACAACTACAAATAGACTTAAGCAATAAACAATGGCATAATACGTTCTGGTTAAGGGATTAGTGTGAAAGATCACTGTCATTTTAATCTATAGTAAAAAAAAAAATTATTCTTTTTTTTTTTCTCTTATGGAATTCTACAGAACAGAATTGAGATTGTTCAGGTTTGAACTTATTTTGTTTCTGATACCATTCCAGACCAAAACCATCCAAAGAAACAAAACATTTTAAAACTCATTTTTTTGCACAAGTAACTTTGATAATTAACTTTGATTTTATCAAATATATCCTACATCCAGAACAAGCACCAAAAGTTTTGGGAAAAGGTACTGTATACTTCTGTTTTAAAGAAAGACTTAAACTCCTGTTCTTAGAACTTTTAGAATAAAACAGCTGATATAATGCACTTTAAAATACCATGACCTAAATATAAACCGAGCAAAAGGCACTAACTGTATCCTTGGTGATACACAGCAAATGAAAAAAGGAAGGATATTAAGTTTCAAGTAACAGCTCAGAAGCAAGTCAGGTGGCAAATGTAACACAACTACGCCATTAAACCACCACCACTTAATGAACTTAGCACCGAAAGAAAGCTGCTTTCCCCTGTAACTATCAACATAGTACTGTTCTTTACTTAATTCTTCTGGGTTTACAATACAAGGCAGAGTATTCTGTTATTTGATAAAGTTCTACAATTGCAATGTGTAGAACAGAGTGTGAGTAAAGATTAACTTTTGGAAAAATGTCCCTCGTTTATCTTTTTTTTTTCTTTTCTCTCTAAACAATGCTTACCTTTCAAGGTGGCCTTTTTCAATACCTTCATTGCATAAAGCTGTCTAGCATCTGATCCTGAGATTTTTTTGACAAGAAAGACCTGCATTGAAAATTAAAAAGAATTCTTAAAAGAAAATAAAGGCAAGTCAGATCAATGTACTTTGCTATAAAGTTTAAATAGTCAGTATTATTTCAACCTTATTATTCCTTCCAATAGTATTATTAGCTTCTTTGACAGTTTTAGATTCTGGAAAGTCAAAGAAAAATTTCCTTGCAGTTTTTCCTACTATTCTTTCATTTCATAATCTAAAAGGTTCATTCAAGACAAACAGTCTGCCAAACTAATTTTGGTTTAACTTAATTGATTTCAGTGAACAAAATAAAGGATGAATTTGGATACTCTCAGAAGTTGAGAAAAATTCAAAACACAAAATTCAGCCTTTTAATATTAACCTCTAAATGGTTTTGTCTTATTAAAATTCATCCAGTGGCAACAGTACAAGCGCTAATAAAAGAATTGTCAGATGTGAAAATAAAAGCGTGTAGAAAGCTGATCAAGAGAACTATAGGAATCAATGCATAACAAAGTATTTTTTTCTAAAAGTAACCTATAAAATTGTGTCACAAAACCATGTTTTTTTTATGACACACTTTGGTTGAGTTTTGCACGTACCAATAAAGTACAACCAGCTTCAAGTAAAGTGTGTTTCACTTCTCTCTTTAGTGTAAAAGGATTTCTTGAGTGGGTTGGTTTTTTTTTTTCTTTTTAACATCCTTAATTCAAAGTGAATTCCAGTAGAGCCAAATTTTAGATTTACCAATGAAGAAGAAAAAAAATAGACCTGCCATAGGTTTTCTGGTTATTTATGAAAAAGCGTAGATACATGTTGTGGTACGTGAGAATGTTAAGAGCATTATATGAAATTAGTTTTATGTCTGGTTTTGTATCCAATTCCCACTTGTGTTAACATCCCTTTACATTATCCAGAGATCGTCAGAACATCATCAAGAGACCTTGTAAAGCATACAAATTAGCGTTTTTATATTGAATGAGAAGGAGTGACATTTTCCCAAATAATTAGAAAAAAATAATTATGGGGTTTGTACTATTAACATTTTTTGTAAAAAGGCTAAAACAATTGAGGACAAGATTGGCATTTTGGCAATACTTTGTGTCAGTGAGACAGCTAATTATTTTTGCATTTTCAAAACTTGCCTCCTCTCAACAGTTATAGCACTGAATTCAGTAATAGCAATAAAATAAAAGAGATTGTTGAAATGATAGTTTATCAGCTTACATTTCCTTGACCCTGAATGATTTACTTCTCCTGATCTGAAGATTTCCAAATAAAAACTTGCTTATGATTCTAGATGAAATCAAACAACATCATAAACCACCTTTGGAAACAGGTTTCTCTGTGAATTTTGAGTACAAAAATTTTAGTTTGTAAACATTTAGATTTTCCAATATTAACTGGAACTGCTACTTCAGTAATGGGACTAACAGTAACTTCCTACTACCAAGAGAGAATTGGACTAATTATTCCCATTTTCTGCCATATCCAAGATGAATTTGGTATTATATGCTAGAGCTTAACATCACATTCAGAATTGCATTTAAGGCTGAAAATGGATGTAAAGGCTCTGTTGTCTTACATTGCATATTCCATTCTGTTTCAGTGACATGCCACCTGAAGTTAATGTTTTGCTTCCAAGTTGGATTTGGACAACTAAAAGTATGGATCATGTATACTTAACAAGATCTCAGTGTGGACAGTACTCCCTAAATACCAGAAACACTGAGTCTTTAACAGAGCTTCAAATAAATATCAAGGTACATTACGCCTTAACCAAATTATGACAGATAATGCCTAGCATGAACATGACTAGGGTACATCATGTTTACTTCAGTAGCCATTATTGCCGAAAATTTGTTCTTTACAATTATTATTGTCTACAAAAGTAAGTTCTGCCTATAGCTCCTGCACTGGTGGTAACCTATCATGGGCAAGCTAGCAACTAGGAATATTTATCGAAAAAACTTTTCAACCCTCGCCTCTCAAACATAGAAGAAGAGTAGTTATAGAAAAATGACATTCCATTTTAACAGTGAGTACCAATTTTTGGTCTTTGAGATCTACATCTCATATAAACTAGAAAAAAAAATTACTGCTTTAAAAAGATCTGCCGCAATTACAGTGGCTAGTTAGCACTAATTTAGAAAGTATTTTGTCTTGCAACATTGCCTTAATGCAAGATTGTGGCTGTTCTGAGTATTTCACCTCTAACGTTATTCAGTGCTATATTCCTGAATCACTGGCTCCGTAAGAGTTCAGTTACTAACCTTTCCAAAGGATCCTTGTCCTAGTACTTTCAGAAGTTCAAACTGCGAAGGATCTGCTTTCTCATGTCCTTCCTTTACATGATGAGTTATCGCAATTTCTTTGATATTTCCTTCTTCCTGGTAGAGGAAAAACAGTGGAATAAGTTTACATTAATGGTGCATCTACCTAAAATGTTTATAAACTCACAATATGTTGAAATATACCAGTGCCATAGAATCCAACAAACTACACACTGCCAAATGTAGATAAAAAACCACCATTAGTTCAGTATCCATGTGGCTTAAACTTTCAGGGATGCATCAGAATCCAGACAATAATAGAGTTGACAATAAAGTCAGTGATTCCCAAGCTTTCGCTCTTAGACCCATATTATTTGGTTCATTATCTCCATCCCAGATTCACAACCCATTAATCGAAACCAATCTTCTTAAGAATTTAGTCCTCTTAAAGCACACCAAGAGTGCATCACGTGGACCATATCTCTTAGGAAAGCCTTCCCTTTTAACGCTCGAATGACAACCAGTATGCTGCAGTGATGTTAATGCTCACCTTCATAAGGCAGTGTAAGACTCGAGACATTTCCCCACCAAGCAACACACCCTCCATCCCTACTTTAGCAGCAATAAACTCACCACCTGCCATTGAGAAAATTCTGGTGAGGAGAAGAATCTCATTGCCTCTCTTCTCAAGGATAGTCTATTCTATAAAAGCTGCCAGTCCTCAGCATTCCCCCTTCTGTGAGAAACTAGTCACCAGAAAGTTCTTAAAGGGCACTGAATCTTCTAGTCTTTTTGTGCTCTGCACTCAGTTCAGTATTTTCTGCACAAAATTTGAAAATCCCCTGAAAAACAACACTCCTTGCCACAAAATGAAGAATTTCAGAACTTACCAGCAACCGTTCAAAAGTAAGTAAAAAACTGCATTCCTACCAATGTCATCTGAAGAACTATCTAAGCATTACATGCAATCCAAACTAAGAAGTGCTGACTGTAAGTTAATTTACATAACACAACTACACTAACTACGATTTCAAGCTTTTGTGCATTCTTTTCCCATTCCTTCTATGGGCTATAGTGAATAAAATAAATCCGAGAATACATTTCCTCTGTTTAACAAGGAAGTCTCAGATCTATTTCACAGTTCCCTGCATCCTCCTTCTTGTCCTTTTTGAAGACAAGAATAACATTTGCTTTCCTTCAGTCCTCAAGCACCTCTCCCAGTCACCATAATCATTGGAAGATAATCAAGAGTGATATTGCAATGACATCTGCCAGGGCCCTCAACACTCATGTATGCATCCTATCAGGGCACATGGACTTACGCATGTCCAAGGTATTCCTTGACCTGACCCTTTTCCACTAAAGGTATGTCTTCCTTGCCCCAGACTTTCCCTTTATCTATATTCACCAAAATGTGCACTAATTCATTCTAGTGATAGAGGCAGCATTGTAAAGCTGTGCTTCTGCAGTACTAATTTATGCATTTTTCAAATATTCAGCAAAATTTATGTGCATTAGTTACTGCTGAAAGTATCCTTTTGTACTTGGTCATTTCTGTGCCGCTTATACGTGCAGAGCAAGTGTCCATACACATCGTTGTGCTCAAACACATGCTTCTCCTAGATCAACATTTCTCTTTCAAAAGATTCTTTTTCCAAAAGATTCCAACCAAAGTTGGAAACAAACTGCATGTAACAAATCCTGAGCATGTGTGTGAGACAGTGTATACATATATTAAAAAAATAATCCAACGTACATTTTGAAGTAATGCACAGAACATCCTGGCAACTTTTAAAATCAGAAAGTAAAAAAAAGATATTTTAATGTGAAGAACTTTGATTTGTCTCGAGCGTTCTAAAATTAAGATGACCAATTAGGAGAGGTGCCAGTTTTCATTGTAAGACTGCCAAAATTTTGCATGTGTGCGCATATATGCGTGCTGTGTACTACTTCTAATAAACCCAGACTCCTTTTTTCCTTTCAAGAGAAAATGCTACCATTGGTGACTCAAGGCTGAATCTTTATAGAGTTTGAAAGAAATACTGATTCCTTCTACTTGCCAAAGGAATTATTTGCTGGTGGACATTTGCATTTTCATCATTTAAATTAGTATATGATCAGCTCGATTACATACTACTTAAACCACCCACTGCAATCTTAGAGAATCCCAGAGAAGGAATAGCACAGTAGAACAGATTGCCAAGTACGTATTACTTTGGATACTTTGATCCATTTCTGCTTAGCTGTTTTATCTATTAGTTCCTTGGCAATCTTGGCAAAGCAAAAAAAAAAATAATAAAAAAATAATGTGTGACACGGAACTTCCTCAAATCTTTCCATTATCAACCCAGATTCAAGGACACGAAGCGATCAGGTAGACACATTGCTTTAAAAGCACCAGAAAATATAACAAAAATAAGAAATGAAGAAGAAAAGATATTAACTCGTTCCCTATACACAAACAAAAAATTTTTTTTAGTGCAATGTAATTATTATGCAACCAACTTCCCAGTGGTTATATTGGGCACACTCTAAAAAAAACCCCAAACAACTCAAACCATCACTTTGCATTCCTGATTCTAAGAGAATATTTCCAGTCTTCACAGTTTCTCAGGGTTCAGATAGTCTTCAGTCCTTTTAAGGCAGATGTAATACCACTGTTTTAAAACGAAACGGAGCTCAGATCATATCCTACTTTAGTAGCATGTCCATAACATATGTTTGGGAGCAAGATTTATGATGAATAGTCACCCACAAATTTGCAGTTTCCTTTTCTGACATAACTGCTGAACCTGTTATTTTAACCTAAACAGTATTTTGCAAATGCAGTTAAAAATACAAAAGCTAAGCCTTTTATAGAAATGCAAATTACATGCTGAAGTAATCAACCCTCACTGTACCCACTATCTACCTGAATTAAAATAAAAGCCTTTCACATTTAAAAAGAAATCTCTTTGTCAGCCAACTAATTATGGTAGTTGATAGATGCCATCTTACAGTAAGCTGGAAGAGAAGCCAGCTGTTCAGTCTGGTATTGAATTTGTCTTAAGCTCCGCCTCTGATCATTCCCTGATATTTGGGAAAAAAAATTGTCCCATCTGATTATTTCAAATTAAATGAGATGATGTATAGGGTGCTGAAAGGCTCTGGTCCTCCTCTCCTTTCTTTCATTCTCCGACAACTTTCACACCACTACAGACACTCACTCACCAGTGATTTCGTTGTTGCATCGGTGGAATCTTTTTTCTAGTTATAACTACACCCTACCGCCTATATTTTATTCCTGTAGTTTATAAGCTTGGAAAGCTCTGCTTTCTCAAGCCTTATACTGCAGCAATGTCTAAACAAAAGTCCCAAGAGATAAGATTCTTTTTCTAGCCACACAGCTCTTTTAAGGCCTTCTTCACACTAGAAAGTAAAACTGTCACAGAAAGCCACATTAAAAAAATAATACTGTGTTAGTCAACTTAAAGTGGTTGCTACTGGCTTCTGTTATCATGAAACTAACTATAGAAGACAAGGAAACAAACAGAAGCTAACGTTACTCTGAGTTTCCTTAACATTTCCTTAACAATATAATAGTGTTAAATCAACACCGCCCTAGAAGGGAAGTAAGTGACAAACAAGTTTGGGTATGAATTTAAAACACCACTATTTCAGAATAACTTCCTGTATTGGTATAGTTTGCAAGTCAGAACTATTCTGGTCAGTAAGTATCTCACATAAGTAAGCTCTTAGTAACGTACCTCACAATGTATGCCTACGCACAGCAATGCATATATAAATAGGAAAGGACACTGAGTGGACTATATTCCACAGACAAATCAAATCTAAAAGAGAAAAGCTTAAAAGGAAAAAAAGGGGGGGGACGACTCAGCAGCACCAAGGGTGACTCATTTTTCTTTACAGGAATTAGCTGCAAATTAGAATAGGAAATGTGCTTGTCAGGAGAGAAGAGGGGGAAAAAAAAAGAACAGATAACACACCTTCTAGGTGGTATGAAAAACTATTTAGCCATTTAACCATTATTAGATTATAAAAATAACAGCCTAATCATGTTGCTGGGAAAATTCAGTATTTTAGGTACTTAATGAACACTACATACTCACTTTTGTTCTAGTAATTGACTTTAGGTTAATTTCTCTTATGTTCACATTTTAATTCAAGACTAAATTAACTCTACTGTAGCATAAAATAATTGTATTTGTTTCTGAGATCTTATTACAGGAACAACTCTTAGATAATGTATTAAAAAGAAACTGGACTTCAAACCCTAAAGGAAGTAGAAGCAGAAGAGCCTTACTAGGCAAGTATCGCTCAGTAGTAATGAAAAAGCCCAGAAAAGCAAGAGAAAATGGTGAGTTTATCTGTACATAGAATCTTCCGTAATTTATTTTTCAGATTTCTGAATTTTCAGTAGGAGATTTGAAAACGGTTCTGTGTGGAAAGAAGTGGCCCATGCAGAACTGGACGGCATAACCCACTGCTGCTTTACACAGATGAGTTGATCTGCAGACCTTTGTCTGAGCAGTATGTTCTAAGGAAAACTGAAAAGCTGGTCTAGGGCTAGTAAACTGGGTTCTAAACCTCTAGGAATGCTGCCAGCATCATCCGCAATACCGTCCCTATTGTTCTCACAGGCTTGTAATTTTGACTTCTTTTATTACTCCTAATAATTCCAATCTTTTTTACAGATTGATTTTATTTTCTAATCATGAACACAGTAACAAAAATAGTAAAAAGCCCTTTTACCTCTAACTTCCGTTTCCTGATGATAACGTGACAATGGTATGAAAGGAAAAACAAGTAAAAGGGGTCCGTGTGAGAATTTCGGAGTCTGAGCTTAAACCATCTGTAGGCACTTTAAGAGAAGATGGTCAGACATGCACTTACAACAACTAAGTATTGTGAATGCAATATGAGATATTATTATGACACAACCGATATCTGGTAATTTTAGGTACTACAATAAACACTCATTAGAATTTAACTAGCACCTAAAAGAATAGAAATATTCTTATTCCACAAATTTTATAAAAAAGGACAAAGAAACAACCAACTAAATACTAAAATAATTAAAATATTAAGTATATGCTCTGACACAGACAAAATAACCCACAAGGTTAAAGCTCTGAATCATCTAAGTAGATGGCAGATCGGATTTATGCTCTTTCTCATATCAGGAAGAGGAAGGCTATCTGGAATAAGGAACATTAGCAAATCCAAACACCACAGGGCTTCTGCTGCACCTAAATTTCTCAGTTTCAGGCTCCTGAATAAACGCATTAAGCACAGCGCGAACATGCACAATGACAAGTGCTTGACAAAGAAATTCCAAAACACTGGGACAAAAACGGGAATTTCAGCAAGAAAGTTACCTTACTCTCAAAGATGTGTAAGAATTAGATATGAATTAACTTAAACAGAATATCAAAGAATAAGCTGGTATGTCACATATGGAATGCATGCTTAGGAAATGTATCAACAGAAGACCGATTTCTCCTTTTCTGGGTACTCAAAATTATATGAATGAGTAGAAATTTTTGAAACATTTAACTTCTTATGATAGCATACTTTAGGTAACAGTTATTAAAAGAGCAATTAGTTCATCAACTTCACAATGAGTGACAAAGATCTGAGTATATACTCTTCAATATACTGAAAGTACGAAAGTTAAAATTATGGTGTGTACAGATTACACTAAAGAGAAAAAGCAGCAGCTATCTAAAAAACTGTAAATTTTTACAGCAATAATAATAATGGAATAGTATATTAAAATTTTCCTACACATAGGTGACTTTTAAAGGGCATAAAGCCATGAAGTGACAGAAAACTGGAAAGGTAAGAAAAAAATACAAGGAAACATTTACAGTTTATGACATCCAAAGCATTCAGGTCAAATAGAATGTGACTCTGAAAGTAAACTAGAGCCATCCTGACCAGAAAGACTGACTGCATTAGCCCAGCTGTCAGCTTCAGTGAAATTAAACTGAAGTCAGATGAAATACAGAAAGTTAAGCAAAACCCAGATATCCAAAGGAAACATCTCTAACAAAGATATTTAAGCACAACAAGATTGGGGGTCAGGAGATGGGGGGAAGGTTTTGTTTGATTTTAACAGCGTTTTAAAAAAAGTATATATTTGTGGTCAACTATGCACAGAATAACTGCCAGTTTTTTTTTGTTTTTTTTTTTTTTTAAATAATATCAAGAGCAACGATAAATACGTGCAGTACATGCTATTAGTACCTATACATTAAGGCTTTTTGAAAGAATTTTTTTTCTTTTTTTAACATGCTAAAACACTCTAAAAGGATTGGCATTACATATTTGATGACACCGATGCCTGTTATTGTGGAATATGGGTGTTCTTAATCGGTGACAAAATAAGGAAATAGCAGTTAAAGGCTAAACAAAATAAGTGGCTCCTTCACCATACCCAAATTTCACCAGGAGACTTCTAAAATTCAGAAACAGATTTCTGAGAAAATTTTCTTTATAAAATAGTTCATATAAGGATTTAGAAAACCCCAGAAGTTCTCATTGTGTGAGATATGTGATAAGTAACTGTATCCTATCTTGAGTCCTTTGCCTCAGGAAGGGAATATTAAAGATAACACACAACATCCATATTCTGTTAACAAAAGGGACAGAAGTGACTGTAAAAAAATGTTCATGTTGACTCTCCTACAAAATGAGTATTACCTAGATGTAGGTGAAAATCTCCTCAGAAGTGCAGTGAATTTCAGGTAGCAGACACCTAAGCACTGATCTAAGAGCTTTCCCTCTACACACTTGCTGGCTATATGAAATAGATCAAGAAATACAACTCCAAATCTATAATAACCAAGTAAAAGCTTTCACAGTAAGAAGTAAAAGGCCACATGCCAAGCCCTTGTGCCTCTCACTGAGATGGAAACTGTAAAATAATTGACACAAAATAGGAACAAGCATAAAAGATTAATCCTCACACTCATTTTACATAAATTAAAACCTCTGAATTTTCGACACAATTCCTGGACAAATACCACAGTATGTTTGCTTTTGCAATTGAGAAGAAACTTGCCTCTCAGTAGGGCTTTTAAATAAACTGTATTTTTCTAATAAGAAGCATAGATGACTAGGACAGACATGACTATACATACTCGAGTTCATCAAAATCCACTGGGAAGGAAATCTGGCATATCCAAAAAATCCTTAGATGGGTCCAGTACTCAAAAACGTTCTTCCTGCACAGCAACATTGCTGACATGCTGACCACAAAACAGTACAAATGGGCTTAAGACTTTGACTTAAGGTAAACAATAGACAAACAGATTAACAAATTTTAATCTAATGAATAATTAAAATCTGTTCTAATATCTAAGATAAGTTGACTACCAGAGAAATTAACTTAGATACTGATATTCCTGATTCCAACGTTACCCAAGTTTCACCTTTATCTATTAATTCTGTACTGCTATTAACAGGTTTAAGAAAGTACAGTCAGAAGCACCTTCTACATATAGTTACAGACTTAGCTATGATTTAATTTGCCTCTTAAGATAAGTAAGGGTTTGTTCAGATTTTTTGCTGTAAAGCATCCTTCCAGCTCATGGTGTTGTAACGTCTTCTCTAAATTTTTTAGGATTTGATTTTTAATGTTATTTTGGAAGCCCTTACATCCCTGCTATACACAGTAATAATGGACTGATTTTTATGCCGCATACAGAGCGATAGCCCTTCAGTACTCCTAGCCACAACCTTCCTGCCTCAACCTGCAGAGGCTGCAGTTAAGGAATCAACCATGAGGCTGTGTTCAGCTGAGTGTTCAGTGGCATTGCTGCTAGTCCTTTCACAGTCACTGCCTGCCAAAGGGAAGTCACTCCCCCAGATTGTGCAAGATTCTTTGTTCCTAATATACAAGTTAGCAATATTGTTATTTTTAACACTGCTTCTCAACAGACACTATTAACACCTTAAATGTCCATGGGATCCCACTAGAAACTCTTCCAGGAACTGTTGCATGAATATTTTCCATTTAAAATAACATTTAAAAATGGATTAAAATTAGTTTTATTTATTCATTTTGTATGGTGACAATTTACACATGAGAAACAGCCTGAATCACCATTAGGAAAATTCACAATTCTGGAATTCTAACTTCTACACAGTCAGGAACCAGAATGAGAGGAAGGTGTAAGGTGTCCCTGCCCATGGCAGGGGTGTTGGAACTAGATGACCTTTAAGGTCCCTTCCAACTCTAACCATTCTATGATTCCATGAAAAAAAATGAAATGTTTCTGCCAGTTTCAATCACAACTAAGTCAGATCTATATTGCCAGTACTGGTGAACACTCCCCTCAAACATCTTAGCCATCTTTCAAGATAAGATGACAGCCCTAAAATAGAATTTTAGAATTAAGTTTCTAAAATAAAGAGACAAATATTTCAACAGTATTACAGTGCAACTTTTTTTCTGTAAGACAGATAATAGTAATTTCTATCAGTGTAAAGGACAGTTCAGAGTGTACTTCCCTCTACTACTGTTCAGCTGCACTTAATAGATTTTAACTTATCTAACAAACTCACTGCTGTATCCGTTTATATTATGGACCATACAATTTTCAAAAACGAAAATCCAATTAATAAAAAGCTTGCAATCTTCTTTTCCACTTGAAATTTGAACAGCAGCAAAAATACTGCTATTTATCAGGTTTCATTTGTTAGTATTAGCTATGTAGGTACACATTTTTTTCATTTTTGTTACAGAAGTAGCAGATTTGTTTCCACCTCCCCCAATCTTTCAGGAATGTTTTGCTTCCTCTAGACAAATGCATGCTCTTGAGGCACATGTACATTCAGTACAAGTGAAGATAAGGCTGAAAACAGAAAAATAGGATTCTCTAGCAAGTTACTTAACACTGCTCCAACCACAACTGCAAGTTTCCTTTTACTACTTTGTTAACCTTCACTGTACTTATCAGAGCTCAGTGGGACATGGCTGTGTTTGGCACAATATTTTTTCTGTCTTTCACAAGCAGAATAATGTTGATTCCTGTAATCTAATAGAAACCATTTCTGAAATATTGACTATGATATTAAACCTTGGTGCTGAAGTTACATAAAGCAGTTATGTTCTGTAAGGACAGTAAGCTTATTGGATATCAAGTGACTTTAAAAGGATGACTCAATGTTGGCACAGCTCCCCAGCTCATATACATAATTTCCTTTTCCTCCCCTCCCTTGAGTCAGGAAGTCTCCTAGATGCATTTTCACTTCCCCAACTTGTTATGAATGTAGGACGAATTTTCAGTATTACCTGCAGAAATAAAACCCATATGAGCTATGCTTTTTGAAGTAAGAGAGTGCCAACAAAACTGAAAACCAATTACTTTTACTTTTTGTATTAGGGCTTATGGAAATCTTTATTAAGTTAAAAACAGGAGTTAAAAATGTGAGGAGTGGACCAGTCTAGGTATTTTTTAAAAAAGTGTCAAACATTTCATACTCATCATATTCCTATCTTTAAATTCAAAATTGCCTTTAAAAAAAATAATTCAATGTCCAACACATATTTCATGGTCTCCCCTTACTTCAGTAAGCAACGTTAATGAGCTAAACCAGGGAATAAAAAAACCCATTTCTTATAATTGTGGCTAATATTCAGTTTGAGTCACTTAATAGAACTAATGATTACTTAAATGCTTGTACACAAACAACTGTTCTAAAAAGCTGATTAAAAATGCTGCTTCTGAAGTGGTAATTATTCTAATAAAAAAAAATAAAAATCAAAGCACTGCCATACATAAAATTAAGTCAAGCTGACTTAAGGATATTCTGTGTATGTTGACTGTTTTACACTAGTCCCAAAGAAAAACATAACTAGAGTTCATTCTAATTAACATGGACATTTGAAGCCAGAAATACAGGTTTTCACAATTTATGTCTGTTTCTTTGTAAAAGATGGAAAAACTTACACTTTCAACTGACATCAAATTACCCGTTGCAGATGGCATTTATTGTTTTACCTGAGAAAATAACATTTCCTAAAAATCTCTTTGCGAATATTTTGTTTCATGTTGTTTTTTTTTTATTATTCCTTAATTGTTAAGTCTCTAAGAGAAAAACAATGCATAGAGATAATAAAGAAGAACTTCTGTATTTATACATGTATTCCTTACTCTCTATACCTTCTATTCTCTTCCATTCTTGGTTTTCTATTACAACAGTTTTGAGACGTAGAAGGGTATCTATGCCCACATTTCTTCCAGGTAGTCAACTCATATAATGAAGACTGAAGACCTGGTTACTGAGTCCCAACTGCTCCCAGTCTTTTGGTGTTACAGATGAAGCAAGATAGGAGTTTGAAGAATGAGTCCTGTCACAGAGCAACAAGTCAAAGGAGAGATGAGGCCCTTTGGATAAACATGACTGGCCAGGCTGGAAGGATAATTCTGAATTATCCCTCCTCTGAATGAAAATACAAAGGCCAGGACAGAAGTAGGACTCTACTCCTTCCTCCCCAAAAGAACTGTGAGCACTAGTTTGTTTAACAGGTAAAGCTGAGGAATTCCTGTAAGCATTTTAAAAACTCAATGTTGGACACCAAAATTAGTTTTGTAATGAAATTCTCTTTTGATCAAACATCACAAAATTATCTCATGAACTAGACTGTGCATGACAGCATTGGAAAAAACACTCACTGGGTGGAACTTTCATTTCCTTGTAACTTTGATATAAGTGTTGTTCCTACTTTGTAAGCACTAACATTTCAGAGCATTACAATTAAAAAAAAAATAATTCAAAGCTAACAAAAAAAAGATATTAATGATTTAAAAAAAATATCCACCAGCATATTCATAACTCGTCTACGAAAGCTGATTCTTGTTTGTTGAAATAACATCCTAAACATACTCTGGAATTTACATGGGCTGGAAACCCTTAGTTTGGTCTGCACTGTCTAGCATTTTAAAATCACCAGAATATTAAAGACAATATAATCGAGCTGCCATAAGCAGATCAAATAATGTGGTGGTTAGTTTTTTTTTTTTAATCAGAGAATTCTAAGAAACACTTCTCACACTGCTGGTGGAAAAGAACTATAATTCAGGACTATGGGTTAATAAATGTTTATTTTACAAGATTTAGGTTAAAAACATCTGTATATAATGCAGCCTATATACTATTGCATAGTTTAGTGTTTCAGTTATAGCAAGCAAATTCAATTTCATCTTCTAACACACATTGCAAAGTTTAAACCAGTACATAGGCTAGTAGGTGTTATATTATTATCTCTTTTATTTACAAATTAGTAGACCTGCTTCACTTAAGATGTTAAGAAACTACACAAGAAGGGTGTTGGGTTCCCCCCCAAAAAAAGTATTTGCAAATTTACAGGAGAAACATGAAAAGCGATCTGATTTTCAGTGATAAAATGCTCTATCACACTGCATGTTTACATGTATTGTTAAATAGTTTGGAAACAGTCTTCAGGATAATACAGTTCTCCACTAGAGATTTTTCTCAACTTAAAAAAAACCCCCAACTTTTCCGTTCCAATATATGCCCAACAAGAATACAAAAATACACAAAAACACGTCTGCTATGACTAGTTTATCATTTAAAAGTTGAAATAACCATAACATTAACTATAATGCATGCAAAAGTGTTACGATTCTTAAGACCATTTTCAGAAGTAAATTTAAGATATTAATAAGCCTGAGTTATTTTAACTGTTACTCCAAACATAAGCATATTTTACAGTTTAAAAACTACATGAAAATGTATCTAATAAAAACTATGTATTAATTTTAAAAATACATATATTTTAAATAAAACTAGACTCTCAGTGAGAAAACTTAACATACAGCTAAGTTTATCCATTTCTGGAGAAAAAAAAAAGTAAGTTTTGCAGTATTTACATACAGATCAACAGGTACCTTAGAAACTCCCACAAAGTATGAGCACACCACAAACTTCTTTCTTTTAAAGAGAAAATACAAAAGGTTTTGTATACAAACAGCACTTATCCCAAAGCAGTGAAAGACTAAAATTGCTTTGAAATTAAAAATTTAATTAAAATAAAATTTCCTCTTTTCTCTCTTATTCTTTTAAATAAGAAACTAAGCTCACCCGAGCAGAACGAACACGTAGAGCGAGAAACTTAAACATGACTAAGAAACCATGATGTTTAGATTTTCTGACTGAGCGATCATAAGTCTAGCAGGGAAGACCAACCCTGGCGTTTTTGCTGTGACCAGCTGTTCCGGCAATTAGAAAATTTCCTGTCAGGCAAGTCAGACACAGTTGGGGGGTGGGGAGAGAGAAGGGGGGGCAGGGGGGAGGGAAGGAAAAGGAAAAAAAAAAAAAAATATTTTTTTTCTAATTCCCCTTCCCCACCCCTTAGTAAAGAAAAATCGGGTAGCAATGATACTTGTGTTGCTGATACGATAGAGATCAGCACAGGAAACTTAAAACAGATTCCTGATAGCAACATGCTGCTGCAGATGTTATTCCCAGAAAAGAATAAAAAAAAAATATCAACATCTATTTCAGAAATCATGCTATAATGCAACATTTCACTAGTTAAGCAGAATAGCAACTATTTTAAGTCCTACATGTAACAACTGTATTTTTATGAATTTTAACTTAATTTTACAAAATATTTTAAGGTATCATATCACTACTTTTTAGATTTGAATGAGGAGAATGTGGTATGCTTAATGACTATTTTTATTTACTAGAGTTGTTAGAAGACCAAACAGACCTTGCATATAGCCCTTTGAAATCCTGCACATAGAAAATGCTACACAGATGTTATAGAGGTTAGGCCAAGACAGACTGCAAAAATTATTTGAATTGGATCACCCAGCTCGAACGTCTGACTTATGCACCAATATTCTATTCCTCTGTAGAGAATGAAAAACTAATTAAAGTAATAAAAATACCTAAATGTTCTGTCAATATTTAAAAAACCCACTTCAAATGTTTCTAAGAATTAGAATTCAATCTAATTACTTTATACAGTTAGAGATGAAGTTTTTCATTTGATCTGTCTCTAGACTTGGTACAGAAGTTATTATTCTGAATATTGACAGTACGTGTAGCTTTTCTGATATTTATTAAAAACCCTGAATTACACAGTGCATGCTCCATTAGAATATGGAGCAAGACTGCTTTTCCTCAAGCAATAAATAAATAAAGGGAAGTACTAACATTTAGTCAAAGGCATATAAGTACTCAGCTATAAACAGATCCAGGTGATTCCACTTAGTGACCATATCAAAGGAAATGTACAGCAAAATACTGTAATTCTTCCTGCACAAGACATTAATGCAAACAAACCCTCCAAACTACGTCCCTTGATTGGGTTCTAAAAATTATCTGGATTACTGCAGGGTTTTTTAGATTTTAATTCCTCTTCAGAAGACAAAGTCAGTAATTTATTTATTCTAAATGACAGAACATGCTGCTTCTATCTCTATACCACATCCTGGCTGTCTACAGTTTCTAACTTTGTCTTTAAAATCCGGATTATGTGTCTCCCCAGGGTGAGCGAAGACCCTCCTGCCCAAATGCAGAGATGAAATAAAGAGCCCCCGTTGCTGGCTTTATCAGGACCCCCACAAGCAAAAAGGTGCCTATTTTGGGTTCTCTTGTACTCGTCTAGGTCTTTATTTATGTCACATCCACAGGGGTAGGAATCTTTCAAATTCTATGTATTGAATATATACAATTACTATTATAGCTTTCACAGGCATTCAGTAACTACTACTCCACTATCAAGTACTCGGTTACAATATACTTTTTACACTCTCGTGTGTTACAGCAGTTTTGGAAGAAACAGCCTCTGCTACTACATGAGTAACACAGCATAAAGCATGATAAAGTATTTGTTTCGGGATAAACAAAGCTTCTTGAACACAAGGAGGTTACTACAACACAAGGATTTCATAAACAGTACAAAAATTACTTGAAGCTTTCCTCTCTTCAATTGTTTTAAACTTCCAGCTACTTTCTCCTCAAAACCGAGCTATCTCAAGAATTGCAGTTTAGCACCAACACAGTTGCTTACACTTTGAAGATTTAAAATTGTTTTTAAACTAAATAAATGGGAGACCACTCAAGCTCTCTGCCGTACCTTGTCAAGAACACATATGAATGCACTAAAAGCAGAATCACCAGAAATCTCCAAATCACTAAATTAAACTCTATGGTAGCAAGGAGAGCTAAAAGCAGAAATGGGAAGTAAGACCTACACTAACTATAATATTCCTTAAAGCTGAAAAGATACTGTGGGTGAATAACCAAGCTCTTCACTTTTTCTTGTAAGGGTATGAGTGTATTCTGTTGCAGATAAGCTGTATCTGCTAAGGGTGACAAGAGTAAGGCATTTCAACCACAGCATTGGTACAATTACTGACTAGTGCTCTCCCAAACCTTTTATGTGACCTCCCAGCAGAGCACAAAGCAGAGTGCTCAGGGGTCAGCAAGGTTACTTCACAACAATAGTTCTCCTATAACTGGCATGGGGCTGCAGCAGGTGGAAGAAATTTCTTGTGTTCTGGGAGAATAAAGCCTGCATGGTTCCCAAAGAGCACTACCAGCCAACCAGAAACATTAAGATATATGCTACATAATTCATTTTGAGAATCTCTGAAAAGAGAGCTTGCCCTTTTAAATATTCCTTCGTATGAGAAGGAGACAGGTTAGAGGGCAGCAGTCCCCAACAGGGAAGTCTGTGATAACAAGGACAAATTGCTCCAGCAAATTGCTCCCCTTACCTTCAAGTCTTTGAGAAGGATTTGTATTATACATGTTTATCATGAAACACAACTGTCTCCAAAACAAAAGGAATTTGCTATGCCCATCAGTGACAGTTCTGTCAATTGCAGAACTCCAATTGCACAATACCTGTTCTTCTCCACTACAGAAACAGAGTGAGTTCATCTCTCATCTTCCTCTCCTTTTAAATTTGATGCTCTAAATTTACCAAAAACTAAGAGTAAATGTGATCAGACTTGCTGTCCAGATGTTCCAGAGAATGGGGCTCACAGCCTCCACAGAGAGCAGAACTGAAAGATGCTGGAGGAACTCTTTAAGTAGTAGAGAATATGTGGGAATCTGCAAGTTTTACTGAATAAAACGTGCAGGCCACAGTGGGATGCTCACTTTTACACATAACCAGAAAAAGTTGAAGCATTTCATCTAAGTAAAGTCCATTAGGTAGACTGACAAATCTTCCTATACCCTCAGTCTGTGAAGTGTAAAAATGCAAATTAAGTCTTTATGCTGCTAGACAAGCAAGGCTCTGTGGTACAGATTGCCTTCAATTATCTGAAAAAACCAAAGATGGAGTATACATAAGGAATGAAAAGCCCTCATTTGATAAAGGTCAACAGTCGAGGAACAGAGAGCTACTTTTTGGAGTTTTCAGAAGCCGAATACCATACTTTTCTTCATGATAAATATGTTTGTATAGCCAAAGCAGCAATATTCTATTAATCAGGGGGTGTGGCAGTTTCCATCTGCTAGTTTACAGGCTTTTCAGGGCTACCATCTGTTTTCTCTCCATGTAACAAGTAAGCAGCTTGACTTCCAATGTTGCTTACACTCTCAAATTATTCAATTTTCTGACGGAGATCCAGAAAGTATGCCGTACCTAAGACACTAAGTGCAAAATAGGCCACTCAGAAAATCCATTAGAAGATATTAATGAAAGGGTTTTGCTGTAACCTCTCCTGAACACCTGATGACATATTGGGGGAAACAAATATTTCAGAGTTTGCCTTCTTTGTATGGGTTTGATATCTAACACTTAATATCTCAGACTAAAAGCTTTGCGCTGTCTACAAGGATGCTGTAACTTTTTACACAAAGACCACTAAGTCCATTCTTACACAGGTAAGATGTACGCACCTCACTGTAAGATTCTACCAAAATTTATCTGGATTGCAGCACAGCACAGTGCTTTGGAAGATAATGATCTTCCAATTTCATTACATTAGAAGAAGAAAAAGAAAGGTATTCTCCCTTTTACAAAGGAAAATCTGAGAATTAACACAGAGTTTAGTAAAATACATTAGAAGGAATGTAAGAATTATGGACCACTTTAAAGTCCAAGTTTAGAATTTGTAACCCAGGCTGTTTCGTTCACTGCATCACACAGTGGACACAAGTGTATTAACATTACCCAGCCACCTCCACTGGGGAGAGGGGTTTACTTTTTCACCCCAGTTGTTTGAGCCTGAATAGGTTCCACTCCTGTCTGTACTGAAAAAAAGTAATAGTCCTTGCAGGTTACCAAAAAGAAATACACATGAGTTTTCCTGAAACTTACGAAATATTACAGAAAACAACTGACTGGAACCTAACATTTTTGAATGTTTAATAATTATGCTTAAGCTAGCAGAATGCAACGGCAATACATCACTTGTAATAAGTGTTTTACGAGCTAAATTGAATCCAGATAACGGAACAAAGAACACAGCACACACACGATATGCTCTTCACATATATACGAAACTGCAAGCTACTTGCTGGACCAGCTGTAGCTTCTGGTTAGCTTTAGCTAGTAGGAAAGCACGAATCGTGACTGTAAGAGCTCAAAACAATTAATTTGCTCAGTTAATTGACTCAATCTCTAAGGACACAGATACAGAAAGCAATGGTAGGCAACCATTGCTAGTGACTGCAAGAGTGAGAAAGGTAGTAAATAAAAGGCTTTAAATAGCTTCCCCTCTTTCAGTAACATTCACTTAAGCTTCCACATTAGGCCGAGCTTCAGCCACTTGTTTACTTGTTCTTACATTTATTTCCTGCTGGACTCGGATCTGATGAGATATATCAGATAAAAAGTGTTGACAGCAGGCTGTAAAGCCAGATATAACCAGTATATTCATTGTAATAGAACTGGAATACCAAATGATTCCTTGAACCATACAGCATATTGGACTCCTCACAAACAGGTCTGTACTGTTATAGCTTGTGCTTTTCTTAAAAGAAATGTATCTTTTGACACACAGAATACTAGAGAGACTTCCTATGTAGATAAAACTGTAAGGCCTTAATATTTATTTTAAATTTCTTATCTGATTTACATTATCAGCATACTATCCAAACACTTAAGACAGCAAAAGTTTCAAGTTTTCACCTTCATAGTGTTACACAGAACTATGGCAACTCACTATCTTGAACTTGCATATCCTACACACATACAAAAATATTTTGTCTTCTTACCTGATGCACTGGTACACACTAGGCCTGTTCACTCTACTGTCCTCAGTTACATCTGAGAAGACTCATAAACTGTTAGAGGCCAAGAAAGTGCTCCAAGTCCATTTCAATGCAAAGTTGAATAGAATTTAAATGAGTTTCAATGGTAATTTAAAATTAGTGTTTATCCTGCAATGAAACAGATTTGAAGCACCAAAAGATCACACCCCAGCTGAAGTAGCATTTTATTACCTAACAGACAGCAAAGGGTAGCTCCCAGCTATAACTGACTGAGCAATTTTTTTTGTGTAAAAACCCACAGATTATTTTACATCACTACTGGCAACCTTTTACTCACCACAACCTAGAAAAAAATGCAAAATGAATTCCTAAAATACTGGTACTAAAAAGCTAAAACAATCTTAACCAAGTAGCTCAAGCATGACAGAAAGAATATTCGAGAAATGGTTTTGATGGTCACATCAGGCCCAATCAGCACAGGTTTATGAAAGGAAGGTCCTGCTTGACTAACCTCATCTCCTTCTACGACAGGATGACCTACTTAGTGGATGAAGGGAAGGCTGTAGATGTTGTTTACCCAGACCTTAGTAACGCCTTTGACAGCATTTCCCACAGCGTTCTCCTGGAGAAGCTGGCTGCTCATGGCTTGGACAGGCATGCTCTTTGCTGGGTAAAATACGGGATGGATGGCCAGGCCCAAGGAGCTGTGGTGAAAGGAGTTAGATCCAGTTGGTGGCCGGTCACAAGTGGTACTCCCCAGGGCTCAGTACTGGGGCTGGTTCTCTTCAACATCTTTCACAGTGATCTGGATGAGGGTATTGATTAAGTTTGCAGGTGACACCAAGTTGGGCAGGAGTGTTGATCTGCTTGAGGGTAGGAAAGCTCTATAGAGGCATCTGGTCAGGCTGGATCAATGGGCTGAGGCCAACTATATGAGGTTCAACAACGCCAATAGTCAGGTCCTGCACTTGGATGCCAATAACCCCATGCAACACTACAGGCTTGGGGAAGAACAGCTGGAAAGTTGCCCCTTGGAAAAGGGCCTGAAAGCATTGGTCACGGCTAAGAAGGTTAACAGAATCCTGGCCTGTATCAGAAATAGTGTGGCCATCAGAACTAGGGAAGTCATCATCCCCCTGTACTGGTAAGGCCCCACCTGGAGTACTGTGTCCAGTTCTGGGCTCCTCACTAAAAGAAAGACATTGAGGTGCTGAAGCACGTCCAAAGAGTGTAACAAAGTTGGTGAAGAATCTAGAGCACAAGGAGGAGCAGCTGAAGGAACAGGGGTAATTTGGCATGGAGAAAAGGAGGCTGAGGGGAGACCTTTCCACTCTCTACAACTACCTGAAAGGACGCTGTAGCAAGGTGGGGGTCAGTCTCTTTTCCCAAGATAGGACAAGAGGAAATAACCTCAAGTTATGCCAGGGGAGGTTTAGATTGTATATTAGGAAAAATTTCTTCACCGAAAGAGTTGTCAAGCACTGGAACCAGCTGCCCAGGGAAGTGGGTAAGTCGCCATACCTGGAGGTATTTCAAAGACTTGTAGATGTGGCATTTAGGGACATGTTTTAGCGGTGGAGTTGGCAGCGCTAGGTTTACAGTTGGCTTTGACCTTAAGGGTCTTTTCCAACCTAATGATTCTATGATAGGGCGTCAAAATGGACTGCTCCTCCAAAAAGCAGCAGTTTGGAAATGTC
The DNA here is from genome assembly GCA_033628505.1 of Tringa tobata. Taxonomy (NCBI): domain Eukaryota; kingdom Metazoa; phylum Chordata; class Aves; order Charadriiformes; family Scolopacidae; genus Tringa; species Tringa tobata. The sequence goes on from JAHREE010000480.1 coordinate 14,173,726, forward strand.
TGAAGAAAGTACAGGAAACCACTTGTAAGTAATCCTGCAGTCATCAAATCTTGAAAGAGAAATTTCATAGTTGTGGTGAGTTAACCTTGGCTGGCTGCCAGACACCCACCCAGCCACTCTCTCATTGCCCCAGCTCGTTGAAGGGCTCTGCTTTGGCCAGCGGTGAGCTCATTTTCGAACCAGCAAGAACCATCTCTGTCCTACATGGTGGGGCGGCCCCCAATCTCTTCTCACAGAGGATGTCCACCGTGCTACCAAAACCTTGTCATGTAAGCCCAAGACAGTAGATAAAGAGTATAATTTTAGCAGATAAACACAAAACAAAAAAACTCAGAGGAAGAAGGTGAAGCTGCAGACTCAAAACAAGGAAATTATCATCAAGCAATGGCACTAGTCAGAATAAATTAACAAACCAAAACAAAACGGAGCACTTTCCCCCAAAACAAACGTTCTAGTTCAAATAAGGGTCTACATTACACAGAATATTAGAACAAATGACATCCTTCTGGTGTTGGCGTCTAACCACACAAATACTGTTCCTTTCTTACCCTAACATTGCACTACATTAGGTCAATCTGTAAGCACTTGCCTCGTTTCTTCACTGTATGTTAAAGACAACAAAGCCTTGCATGGTATGAGGAGGAATCAAAAGCAGTTATATAGTGCAGGCTTTTAATCCTCTAATTTTCATATCAGTTTATGAGCTACATCTATTACTAATGTGTTTGAAGACAAGAATGGAAAAGGCAACTCCACTCAGTATCTAAACTGACTCTGTCCACAACTTCAGCAGGGAGAGAAACTGCTATGGCATTGCAATTATATTCACCCTGCATAGATGGAAACAGCTTTGACCATGTAATCACAAGCTAAACTCTGCACAATATACATCACCAGCATATGAACCCTAAAGTGCAACCCAGTGTGGAGTTATAAAAATTGTGTTTTATTGCTAAGGCCATCTATCATTTAATGATATATGGTAAGGCCATATATCATTTACTGGTAAGGCTTAACAGTCAGCTAGTACTCTCTAACACAAAACTACAGGTAAAAACTTAAGTCACCTTCATGTCTGAGAAGAAGTCACAGGCTTTGCAATACGAAATTGGAACTCACTGATATCTTCATAGAATCATTAAATGGTTAGAGTTGGAAGAGACCTTAAAGATCCTTGAGTTCCATCCCCCCTGCCATGGGCAGGGACACCTCCCACTAGACCAGGTTGCTCAAAGCCCCATCCACCCTGGCCTTGAACACTTCCAGGGACGGGGCATCCACAGCTTCTCTGGGCAACCTGTTCCAGTGCCTCACCACCAGTAAAGAATTTCTCCGTAATATCTAGTCTAAATCTCCCCCCTTTCAGTTCAAAACTGCTACCCCTCGTCCTATCACTACACTCCCTGATAAAGAGTCCCTTCCCATCTCTCCTTTAAGGGCCCCTTCAGGTACCGGAAGGCTGTTATAAGGTCTCCCCAGAGCCTTCTCTTCTCCAGGCTGAACAACCCCAATTCTTTCAGCCTGTCCTCACAGGAGAGGTGCTACAGCCCTCTGATCATTTTCATGGCCTCCCTCTGGACCCACTCCAACAGGTCCATGTCCTTCCTGTGCTGAGGACTCCAGAGCTGGACACAGTACTCCAGGTGGGTTCATCTTCACATTACAAAATTTTGTAAGCTGCAAGTCTGATGTGAAGATAAGGAACTTAAATTATCAATGAACCTTCCTGGCTGTGATCTTCTCTTTAGCAGTAACCTCTATTTTCAAGAAGCCTGGGTTAACAATTCCTTTGATTAATACCTCTCAGTTACAAAAGCAATGGAAACTACAGCTTTACAGTCCTGCCTCATCCTTGATCTTCCCCTGAAAGACTACTGAAAGCAGAAAGAAATACGAGGTATGGGCTTTTAGAATTTAGAGAAGGAAAAAAAAAAAGGGTTAGATACCTGTTTTTTATGTGTTCACTTGTTAGTTCAAGCTCACAGTGACAACTCTACACCCGTATGTGCTTTACAATGCATTAATTCAAAGCTCTCTAATGCTTACTGTCCACATCTGATTTACAGCAAACATTCAAGATCTACATAAACAGTTCAGCCTCTGCCTTTGGCAATTCTATTACTATGAAAATTTCACTAAGCATGTTTCAGCATTTAGCATCTTATCTGAGGCAGGGAAGGGGTCTTACCATCTAGATTGATACCTAAATCTATCATCTTTGAGTACATCCACGCAAACATTTCTGGAGCCCTTAGCTTTGTTGACTTTAAACCAATAAACAAAAGTTCTCTTCCACTCCATTTTAGCGAAATTAGCAGCACAAGAGGAAAGTTGGAATCCACACCAACAGAGAGGACTTAGGAAAACCCTGGGCCTCAATGAACTAGCTTTGCTATTCTTGAATGCACTCTAATGTGATACTTCCAAACTTTTCAACTGAAAGCCCAGGAAGAAGACATAAAACTTTGTATCTTGGTTCTATGGAGAAAGGAAATAGGAAGAATCTTCCAAGCTAATGAAGATTTATTATGCAAATGATCTAGTTTTACACAGGTCAATAAGGAAAATATGAAATGACTAACGCTAACAACAAAAGGACGCCACGAAATCTTACAACAGTATGGAAAAAGAGAGGTGATACAGCTGCTGTTAGACTGTGCATATCAAACTAGAAGGGGAAAAGCTATGGTGTACACTGCCACTCTGAAAGGATCGCAGTTCATACAGTAAGTGCATGTGTCAGTAGTGGAACCTGTGTGGAATTTAACCATGACAGAATCCTTTCCTGTGACATGACCACAACCTTAACTATTAATAAAGCATAATCTGGAACACATAGATGTACAATATTTTCACCTATGCACCAATGACATGAACAGAAGCCAATGGAAGTGCTTTGCTTGCTGGCACTAGGAAAAGTGGACAGTAAAAAAGACCTACAAGTTTTTAAGATTTGCTAAGATAAGAAAGAAAGGAGCTCAACCTCTCTTCCTATTCAGGATTGCTCTAACTAGCCCCATCTTACTATCAAACTTTCTCACTCCCCAACCCAATTATAATTTCTACTATATTTAGCTTTGTGCTTTCCATAAGAATGCTTACCTCATATTAAAAACACTAGGGAGAGCTCATATCATACAAAAATACTAGTGAAAGCATAGAAGTTCATCAGTGCAAACAGAAGGATACCAAACCAGACAAGAGTCAGTGAGCAAGAAACCCTCAAAAATATCAGGATCTTAGACTGCATGTCATGTAAAGTAAACCTAAACAACACTAATGACAAACTGCCTGTAAATTCAGTGATACCAGTGTGCTACAATATTGTACTCTCTTTATTACAACCATCTTTTACTCACAGTTTGTGGGTTGATGTCATCTTCTCCCATAGGTTCATCCACAATTTGCTGTCCGTTCTGTGAAAAAACATACACAGTAAGTTAGTAGAAATGCTGAATCCAAGTAGAGAAATAAATATGTTGCAGATGTGCTTTTATAGAATGCTACTCTACAGGATCAAGTGTTCTCCATATTCTATTTAAAAAAAAATCATTGAAAGTAAACATTGAAGACTGCATACTGCTGGCATGCATTGTTACTCTCGCTTTGATCTTCATGTATTATCAAACTGGATGAAGTCACAGTAAGAAATACATAAAACAATCTGACATTTGAGGCATTACTACTACACAGCTAGATATTATCTCCACAACTGCAGCTTCTTCAGAAGAGTTAAACCTGATGAAGACTGAACAGCAAAAAGCCACAACAAAGGACAGATAAATAAGTTCTTTTTAAGAGCAAGACCTTACGTAGCAACAATCAAGCCTTACTCTACCATGACTACTTCAAGAACATTTATAATCACAGCACAGCCTTATAAAAAAAACTATAAACGCAATGCTGATTGTATTATCCAGTATTTCCTTCTTTCTGTGCTTTTCTAAGGATCGTTCTAAAAAGTCATACAGGAACAGGCTTTTGAATTGAAATGTAGCTATACAGATTGAAAAAAGCTTAAATACCTTGTTGGTCAACAAATGCTTTCTTTTTGTTATTAGTAATACTATACTTGGAGAATCTTTGAGAAGTGGTTTTCCCAGAAAGACTTAGGATGACCTTGCTTACAACAAGAAGCACGAATATGTATTTCCTAAGTTATGGTACAGGATATCACCCGAGGCATTAATTCTTAGCTTGCTCCTAAAGTTTAACAGCAATTCAATATGATTTTAGAAACAAATGAAAAACTATTAAAAATGGTTACATTTTCCATTACCACTGGAAGCCGAATTTAAGTTCATTTGTGCATTGTTTCCCTAGGGAACAAAAGGCCTAATTAATCTAATTTTTATGCATTTAATTTACTTAAAGTTACATACATGTATGGATACATACTTTCTAGGTGTCGGAAAGGTAATAAAAGCTGCTTAGAGATTTTAGCTTCATCCTACACCTTCCAACAGTTTAGTTTTTCAATGGACTTCTGTGTGGAACCTTCCTAGCATTTTTATGTAGTAACTTCTGATGAATATAGTCTTCCAGCTTGCACATGACAAGAGGAGAATCTTTTATATTAAGTCACAGATTAAATCTAACAATTTATGAACTCTAATTTTCAAATATCGCAAAAACATTGAATGTTCCATCTCAGATGATTACCAGCTCTCTACCAAGCTTTGTCCTGAGCATTTTTTTCACTAAAAGATGCTGCTGAATAAAGCTCAAGTATGAGAATTATGGATTGCCCACATATGATTCCTTATTTTTTTAAAGGAGACGGGGAGGGCAAGAAGGTTTGGCTTCTGATTGTGGCTCCAGTGCGGAGTTCTGGCACATGGTAACACTGCCTTTTTCTCATCTTAACGGGCTTCAGGATGATACCACAGACTTCTCGTATGACTCTAGTCTACTCTAGAAGCCATCTTTCCATGAGGGAGGACTAGTAAGAGATCAGCTTCACATGTTATAGGCTACTACAAAGGTGAATATAATCTTTATAAGCAATCTCAGCTAAGGGCAGTCAGCATTATACCTTTAATAATTCAATAAGATGATGCTTCAAACAGCCTAAATCCCCCTCACTGTACCATCTTTTACTCATAGTACAAGCAGTGAATATTGCAATATCCTTCCTTATGATACACAAAAAGTTGAAATTATCAATCAGAAGGCCATAAAAATACCAGCTTAGCTAAATAACAGAAATGAGTGTTTTTAATAAAGCCCGTTTACAAGGAAGCATATTGTGTATACATATATCATTACCATCAAGGCCACAAGTCACATACTTTCCGTTTCCTCAAATCTATGGCATATATTTAAATTAAATTAACAGTTGTGTTTTAGGTACACATCTCTATATTCTGTTCATACTACAAAATAGCTTCCAAAATATCTCATCATCAATAGTAAAAAAGTGAAACAAAAAAAAACCAAAACACAAAACAGTGGAACAAATAAGACAATTGACTTTAGCTGGAAAGGAGGAGTCTATAATGTCCTAACTACTAATGACTGGCTAAACTCTGGGGCCTGAAAAAGGGCAATTTGTGTATCAAAGCCATGTGCTCTAAACTGACTCCACATGCAGACTTTCAGAAATAATGATTCCTGCTACAACAATCATCCCACTGAATAATAATGCACATTAACTGCAGGTTAAGTAAGATTTTCCTACACAGTGAGCTTTAAGATTTCATGCTTACTATTTTAAGGCAACTGAAACACTGTTGAAGGTGGCACACATCATCAGAAGCCTCTCTTTGAGGCCAAAAGGCAAGATCAACCTCTGTTTTTAAAAACGATCTGGTCTTTAACCTCAATGACTTTTTAACATTTTTATCAGTCTACCAGAAAAAAAACCACAGCAAACTTTTGCAACACAAATGAACTGTTTTGTAGAATCTGGCTTTCCTGCTTAATCCTGAATTGCTTTCAGTTACTTTTCAGTTGAATTCAAGCACTGCATTCCAAACACACTTATTGGAACTAGGAACAAACTCATCAAATCAGTATGTACTATGTGGTCACGTCTGAGCCAGATCACTGGATTAGCAGGATCTTTTTAAGTAGGTCTACCCAAGCAATGATTATGCTAAAGGAATCACTGGATGGTAGAACCAGTTTTTCTCAGAACAGTCTGAACCATGTAAGGTAAAGAAGAATATGTATATATGATTTATGTCTTGCTGGTATAAGATACTATTAAATGGAAAGCAGCTGCATATCCAGAAAGCCTACAAAGCGTGCTGCCTTCCTTACAAGTTAAAAATGTAAAGCCAACAGGTTACTATTGGAAGTAGCAATATTTAAACCACTGTGGAGCGAGGAGGTCAGCAGCATGCTTAAGAGGTGAACAAATGAAATTGGTCCAATTTTGCTGGGCGTAGACTCGCTCTAGTATTTAACTAGAACCGAGGACACGTCTCAATGACATAACAGATTGGGACTAGATATAATATTCTGATTAATAAAGAATAAGAGAAAGCTGAAAATATCTTTCACATGTACAGATTGGTCTAGTTCAAAAGACAGAGATTTTGATTATTCTTCATCTGCACTCCTCTTGTAGTGGGACACTAAGCAAGCAGAATAGACCAAAGATTTGGTTATTTCCAGTACTCTGGCTTCAAAAGTAGAACATGTTTCACATGAGAGCACAAAAGAACTATAAGAATAATAACATAAAAGGTCCACAGAAAGGTTTTATTTTCACCGAAAAACATCAGCAATCAATATACACCATGAAAGGAGGGTATACATTCCTTATAAAGGTAACCTACAAAATGTTTTTCCAATCCACTAAAATTCCATTTCCTATTCTGTTTTCCAGTGGAAGCAGTCATGCTAAGTTAGCTAAAAATTTCACTACCAAAACCTTTTAAACCTGTTGCCACATTTCACCAAATTGGTAGAAATTAATACCTAAACACAGTTTAGGTTTCAGCAGTTTTCCTGAAGGCACATGGACAGGAAGACAAAAAAAGATCCTACAGGTTCCCTAACTAAGCATAAAGCAGACAAACATCAGGGAATCTGCATCAGGCAGCTGATACATGAATTACCCCCACATGAACTGACAAACCTCTGACACAAAAGTCAATCAACTACAAAACAGGAAATCAACCATCACTATTTCTAGAAATCAAAAATTAAGGTTTAAACAAACTGAACTCTTAGGATATGATCAAGTACTTGATTTTCCTGGTAAAAATACAGTTTAAAGAAGGCTTTTTTTTTTTTTTTTAAAAAAAAAAACCCAAACATAGATTATTTAACTTCTTGACCAGCAATGAACACCACTAAATAACTGCACCAGAAGGGATGATGAGGTAGTAAATAGCGGTGTATGTCAGGGTATTGGTACTGAGAAAATATAACCATACTAAATCCTTTGTAAGAAAGGAGTACATCAAGCAATGTAGCCTACATCCCACCCACAATCAACTAACCACTTTTTGTGAAGCAGGGAATATCCTGCACTCTACACACTACAATTACATATTGATCTACAGTTTAATGTCACTTCATTTTTTTTATTTTTAAATTTGGGTTGAATATTTACTGCAAGAGATCCAGAAAAGTGATTTTTTTTTTTTTTTTTTACAAGTATCTAAATCATATTAATTCAAATATTATGTGGACAAATCATTGTGTTTCCTGTAGCACTCATTTTCTCCTATTTCTCCCCATTAGTTTCATAGAATGGTTAGAGTTGGAAGGGACCTTAAAGATCATCTAGTTCCAACTCCCTTGGCATAGACAGGGATACCTTCCACTAGATCAGGCTCCTTAAAGTCCCATCCAACCTGATTGTGTTTTATCAATAATATTACAGATTGTATACACCTGAAGTTTTTAGATTTAGTTTAGTCTCTCCATTCTCACATTCTGTTTGCAAAGTTCTGCTAATTTAGACATACCTTGCTGAACTTTATGTCCTTTCCTACAGTTTAATAGATATTTTTTTTCTGAAGTACATAAGTTTGTCCCCAAAGCTTCTTCAACATTAGACATGACCAAATATCTTCTTCCACCCCCAAAACATCTCTGCTTTGCATTTAGACTACTGCTAGACTATTTTGGGATGTTTAAGTAACCTCTCTGCCAAATATTTTAACTTTTTTACCCAACTATGTTTGTCAGTTATTTTAAAACCCCTTATGAAATTGACACCAGTTATAGCTTTTGGTATAATTCTTCCTCCATTAACCTTCAGATTTCCTAATTATTAATACTGGGCTTGAGCACATAAGTTAGTAACCAGCCTTTATACTATTAACAGAGTTCAGTATATTATATAACTATTGCCTTTTCCATGTAATTGGTGCCTTTTAGCAGAATGATACCCCCAATTAAGATACCATTTTAAAAAGTATTAAGTACTTAGACCTAACAATTGGAGAAATCAAGAATTTCTCCAATACACATAAACTGTGTATCGTTGCAGAAGAATGTTTGAGCACACAAATAAGCATACAAGATAAGACACCTGAATCACACCATTTAAAAGTCATTATCCAGAAGTTTTAATATGCCAATAAGTAACACAGGCAATGGTTTAGCTATGCTTTGGAATGATAATTTAAATAATTTACCTGCATAGGTCTGAAGTTTCTCCCAGGTAATTCTTAGTTTTTGGCTACCAAAACTTCCAGAGTTACCCAACAACTTTTAAACACAGTTATAGCATTCAATAAAAAACTTGTTTTCCCCCTCTAAACCTTCTGAAATAAAGTTTAGGATACCAAAAATAAATATTTTAAAACACGCAAGATCTTTCAGTGTTTTCTATTATTTAGACATTAAAACACTGGCCATATATAGATCTGAGCACTTACACTGCTCAAGAAACTCTCAACTGACAGACAAAGCTTAAGAACTGTGAGATCCTTGCAGTGAATAAAGCTGTAACGATGCTTCTGGCTTGTTTCAAAAGCAGCACAGAATACAGTATTACCACTGAAACATTCACAACAAATTTGCAGTTAGCAACACAAGGTACTGCGTGGAACTATGTTCAGCACGAGCCTTTCAAACTAGTACACGCTCAAACTTGCTATTCTAAGCAGCAATGAGCTACCCTGAGAAAAAATTTGTAGGTCTGCAGAAAAATAGTTGAAAATAGACTGAGAGGACCTTGAGAGGTCATCCAATCTATCTCAGCGCACCAAGGCATGATCAGCTATTCCTACAACATCACTCACAAGATGTTTATGTCTAACCCCTTCTTAAATCTTCAGAAATGGAGATTTCACAATCTATTCCAGTGCTTAACTAAAATATAAGTCTTTAATAGGATCTGAATTAATGACTTGTGCCCTAACTCCTGAGCTGTGAAGCCACACAGATCCAAAGCACTTCCCTAAATCCTGACCTGATTAAAACTTATTATATGTAAGTAGCAGAAGTGACCTATCATCTTACACCTCTTTAGCTGTTCTCTCATAGCATATATTCAGTACATTTTTGTATATATGATGTTAAAAATAGTACATGCAAGTTTTAAAAACTCCTTTTTTATAAAAAAAATAAACCCCCCTAAAGATACAAGTTTTTATTTTTATGAAACATAGAATTACTGCAAGTATTTCTTTTATATAAAACATCGTACTTCAAGTTCCATTAATTTAAACTGTATTGATTAAGGTGACCAACTACTTCCTTTGCTGAATATTAAAAGAAACAGCAGGGCATGGAGACTTGCCTCTCTGTAGACAATCAACCTCAGATATAAGCCATTAACATATCGATCATTTAGGTATAAAGCCAAACTTCCTTAAGTTAGGATACTTGGGCAACTTTAACTATGAGATTTTGTAAATCCTATCTACTTTACCACCTTCTTATCTACTATGACTCAAGAGTATAGTTTAACAATACAGAAAAGCAGTCCCCTTTCCTCCACTTCAATTCTTCCTTGGCACTGGTATTTGTCCAGCCCTGGGCCAGGTCAGGTGAGAAAACAAAACTAAAAAAGAAAGAAAAGAAAAAAAAGAAAAACTTTCAGCTCTCAGTGAGTTTAATTCTCTGAATTAACTCGGCTTGAAGCCAGCAATATGCTGGACATACAGTATTATAAAATCTTTGTCCACATCAACCACTTTCTGTAGCTAAACAAGCTCCATATCATGTACGTTAATTTGTTCAGGGGAAAAAAATAACAAACCCAAAACAAACAGGGAAGTGAAATTTTCATTTACTTGCCTACCTGTATGGGTGGTAAATTATTACACTTAACACATCAATTCAGCAGCCTTACTAAAAAAAAAAAACAACCAAGCAACCAACAAAACGGAACAAAAACCACATCACCTATTGCCTGCTCCAAAGAGGAAGAAGAAATATACGTGTAGAAGTCACTTACTTCAATATATTCAACCATTGCTGCACATATGAAAATAAAAGAAATTCCTTCCCTGCTCACACACATTATACTAATAGCGACTCTAGCACCTGCCAGTATACAAATCCTATCACCAGGACTCTATTCGCTCAAGAAGGGAGATATGCTTCATTTTCACTGCCTCCTGCGATCCCAGGCTCTGAAATACCCTG